>ML777503.1:19205-188190 GCA_009831015.1 Picea engelmannii
TTTGTATGTGAAAGTTATGCCTCCCGCAAGTTGACCTATTCCATGTCAACCTCCATTACTTAAGTGTGTGGGGCTAGATACATAGTGAATTTTCTAATAACATTCTATAAGGTCCAAACCCAATCACTAATTGAGGGTTGAGGAAGTCAATTCCCTAACCCTAGATGGTTATTGGGCTATGTTAAATATCGGGTTGTTGGGAGGAGAAGGGGTTTCATTCTATCTTATTGTAATTTTTTTATAATAGAGCAGAACAACTGGCAGTGGGAAAATTAGAGAGCATAATAGAGGGGGTTAATGTTCTGTAGCAGCCTAACATGCTAAATGTCTCAAGTAACTCTGTAAATAGTTCTTTCTTCTTTGTGCTTGTATTATTTCCATACTAGAGAAGAGAGAGCAGAGCAACCTCACCTTCTAGCCGAGTTTTCTCTGGTAAGGGTTTCCCAGAGAAAATATTTGTGTTATTTTGTGGATGGTGTGTGATTGTATTTAATTGATCTCTATTTTCAACATTTTATCTATTTCATGCATAATAAAAAAATAAGTAACTAAATATTCTTGAATATAAAGAAATTTAACCTTCATAGTGTAGATTTCAGTTTTATTTATAATATATGTTGTGACAAATTGTTCCAGTCGAATATCCAATGCAATTTACATATCACAAATGGGTTATGTCCTAAATGTTGTATATTCATTTATGTCATACAACTCCTCGTAATTTTCCCACCAATATTTTACATGAGGGAGGGCCTTAAGAAGCGCAAAGGTGATATTTTCAATGTCCAAAAAAATTTGAGCAAAGTAATAACCCTCTAATATATTTAACCTTTTCTCCAAAATATCTTCAATTATCTTGCCTTCAAATAAAGGAATGTCAAATTTAACTTGTACCATTATTACTACCTTGAACGGTGTGACACCTTTGAAATGGTTTCTCGTTTCAAGTGTCTCGACCACCATTGGTAGTCATTGAAGGATCTAGGTGAAATTTTCTATCATATTGTTCCTTTATCACACAAGGGATTCCTCGAGAAACAACTTGATAAGAGCTCATGCTCCATCATCTCTCTTTTCATCCACCATGGGAGGTTGCTTGGGTTGGAGAGAGTGGTGGTCTCCAAGAAAAAATAGTTTTAGATCCAAATCTCTATACCCTAACCTTGTCGAGGACATGCACTAGGAAACAACAAAGAGCACAGTACTTTGATACCTATGATCTGGATTGTATAGAAAAGGAAATGAGAGGAAGGAATATGAATGGAAACACAAACCAAAAAAAAATGGTGAGAGAAAACTAATACACTGAGAACAAATTCTATTAATAAATGAAATGGAATTTTAACATAAAGTATTAAACCCTAAGAGGAAACAAACCTAAATATCCAAAACCTTAACCTAGGAGATTAAGTGGCCAAAGGGAATGGAATTTTGTGATACATAAACTTCGTAGAATTGCAACTTCCACATACAAACTCCATTTGAGGTGCAAAATAACTAATTGAAAAAATCTCAATGAAAAGAACAATTTCAATTAAGGATTAGGAATGTGGTGAAAACCCTAATCTGTAGCGAGGTCGAATCATAATATAATTAAAAACATATAATATTTTAATATTAGAGTATTATCAAACTTCATGATCCTATTTAATTATATTATTTATATAATATAACAATTGTTTCTTCATTATATCTTAAGAGGTGAAGTGGATTTACACTTGAAGTAAATATATATTAACCAATATAATATGTTATATAAAATTATATTGGATTATACATTGATATAAAATATTAATTTATTCATTACCATATTGAGTATTACTATAGATTATAATATGTTATATAAAATTAAAAATATGGTATAACTTAAGAGGTTCATGATTCTATTTAATTATATTGCATGCATTATGTGTTAATATTTATATAATATAACAATTGTTTCTTCATTATATCTTAAGAGGTGAAGTGGATTTACGAAGTAAATATATATTAACCAATATAATATGTTATATAAAATTATATTAATTATACATTGATATAAAATATTAATTTATTCATTACCATATTGAGTATTATTATAGATTATAATATGTTATATAAAATTTAAAATATGGTATTAAGAGAGGTGAAGTGGATTTATAGTGGAAGTAAATATATATTAATTAATATAATATGTTATATAAAATTAAAAATATGATATTAATAAATATAATGTGAGGGAAATAAAAAATAATTATTTACAAATTTTTATATAAAAATAATAGAGATGTAAAAATAAAATTATATTAAAAAATGTTTATATAAAAAATAATAATGTTATAAAATTGAAAATATATCCCTAATAAAAAGAATATGGAACAATTTTATTTGTCACATTTTTTATGTTTTTATTTTACTTTATCAAGAAACAGAATATGGAACAATTTTATTTGTCACATTTTTTATGTTTTTATTTTACTTTATCAAGAAACAATTTTATTTGTCACCTTTTTTTTTATGTTTTTATTTTATTTTATCAAAAGCTATATTATTAATGACTAGTTGCATAACATATTAAAAGAACACATTAATCTCTTAAAAAAAATAAAAAAAATTCAAGTATTGAAAAATTTAAATAAAAATTGTTTTTAGATTTTTTTTTATGAAATTTAATAAATTCAAACTTAAAATAAATCTTATTATTATTAAATAAAAAAATTAAATTATATATATTATATATAAATTTATAAATTCAAACTTAAAATAAAATTTATTATTATTAAATAAAAGAATTAAACTATATATTATATATAAATTTATGGGAAAGAATATTGATATTTAAATTATATATTTAAATAACTTAATGATGGAAAATAGTCATTTCAAATTCACAAACACTGTCTTGTCTCGATGAAACATATGCCCTCTATTTTATTGAATTAAAGGTCGAACCTCATGATCCATTTTCGTTATCCATTCTTCAATATTAACGTAATTTATACCCCAAAACAATCTCGATATGATGATATACATGCCAAACCTTTTACCAATTCGAAAGTTAAAAATGAAATTGCATGATGTTTTTTACGAAATTCCAATTGCCATATTTATGCAGAGAGAAATGTGCACTATCATATTGTACAGGGAGTATATACACAGTATTCATCTTGCACAGTGAGTATATACACACAGTATTCATATCTCTATGTATATAAATGTAAGTTCAATAGTCATGCTTAGCCAAATTCTTCGATCCGTGCTTCAGTGTCTCAATGTGCTACGTCATCTTACGTTCACAACGTTAAATTGACGGGAACGTCATGAATTTCTTTGTACTCAAAGTAAAAACCGCCCATATTCTGATTGTCGGTAAAGCCAAATAAATACGCTCCCACTTACTGTTGCTGCACTGCCCACATGACTGGCGGTCAAGATTTTCAACTCGGTGGAAAAAGTAGATAGCGAGCTTTATTTTGAGTACCATTATCTTTATATGGACCCCGTGAGTCCAGATAGGCTTACAATTTATTGGAATATCTGATCTTTGGCCATGGAAATCTGCGAATACCCTCTAAAATATTCGGAGACAGGGAAAGAAAATAGTTTCGTCTGAGAGGAAAAAGAAAATTGTCTTCGGATTTTTAAAATATATATTTTGCTACTACGGCGAAACGTTCAAAGAAAAAAAAAATGCAAGAAATAATTTCCGTATTGGGTCCTTAATATATATTTTATGTAGCCTTAATTTCTCGGTTGGCCGCTGCCGCTCGGTTTCATGCTTGGCCGGTGAAATTTTATCGAGAAAACCCTAAAATCACGAGTCTTTCAATCGCCGTTACCGTTGGGTTTCATGCTTTGGCCGGTGAAATTTTATCGAGAAAACCCTAAAATCACGAATCTTTCAATCGCCGTTACCGTTGGGTTTCATGCTTGGCCGCTGAAATTTTATGGAGTGAACACGAAAATCGGGAGTCTTTCTCAGAACGTCTGAAAGTGGAATAGGGCGTGCGAGACGGTGGCGTAGTTGACTGTAAAAGAGGCATTCCGAGATTGCAAGAAGAATTTAATGGAAAAGAGTTGAAGTTGAGATGTGCGTGTGGACGGTGCAAAGCAAAGTAGGTTAATAATGTAATAAAGGATGTATGGATGGAGCATGCGGGTAAAGTAGTGGGTTGATTGGATCAGATTAGATTCGGAAGAATTTTCGTTTTTAAGGAATTCGATTTGGGTATTATTAAGTCAGTCATGAAGTCATGGTGTCGTCAGCATTCGGGCATTCGAAATTGTTCTAAAACAATAAAATGGAATTTAAAAAATGTTCTTGATACTGCGCAAGGACATCATGCTTTCGTCGTATGAAGTATATCAAGAATCCTGCAGTACTTAGAGATGTTATTTCCTATTTGGGCTGGCCATCCCCATGGCTGCAGCATCAATGGTTTCTCCATCAATCCATGCTGCATGCATCGTTTTAGATAACATCAACGGTGTAAGGTCGCCAGATTATAGGGTATATAATGCCCTGCAGGCATCGTCCTATTTGTGCGCTTCTGTCCTCCTAGATCCAAGCACTTCCATACCTGGAGCCCACTTGAAAACCATAGAGGGTTACAGTCTCGGTGCTTGCTTTTCTTTCTATTGTCCTAACAGTGATAATATGGCAGAGTCTTCCTGACAGCCATTATAGATTATCCTTTATACCTGTTCATCTCAGCGCATAATTAGTGAGCGGGTCCATAAAATTTGGTGGAATACTTCCAGAGCTTCGAGAATGGAAAACAGTATTTCCAGAACTCGGGCTCCTAGCTCCGTTGTTCAGAAATGGATGAGCTTTGTTGCAGCGATCTGGATCATGGCTATCAGTGGAACGAATTTTGATTTTTCAATCTACTCGTCTGATTTAAAGACCGTTCTGAACATAGACCAGATCCAACTGAATAACTTAGCAGTAGCATCCGATATTGGGAAGCTTATGGGTTGGGTATCCGGTCTGGCCTGCATGGTTTTGCCAACGTGGGCAGTTCTGGGCATTGCTGTATTGTTGGGTTTAGTTGGCTATGGTGTACAATGGCTTGCAGTGACTGGGATTATCCATCCGCTTCCTTATTTCGTGGTAATTAATAATCTGTACATTCTATTGATTTTGACTGATTTTTATTTATATATAAAGCTGATCCGATAATATATTAATTTTGTGTGATTGTTTTTATATGTAACGCAGATGTATATGCTGTGCATGTTGGCTGGGAATAGCATCTGCTGGTTGAACACAGTTTGTTTCAGGGTAGCAATAAGTAATTTTCCATCTTGTAGAGGAATAGCAGCAGGTTTGAGTACGAGCTATTCCGGGCTTAGCACAGTCATCTATACTAATCTGTCTTCTGTTATAAATCCTGAAAATCCTTCATTATATTTGTTCTTGAATGCTGTAGTTCCAATTGTATTTTGTGCTATTGGAGCAGTTTTCATTAATATTCCTCAACAAAATAGTGTTATAAGAGATAAAGACGAACAGAAAAATATGTATATATTCACTTTCACAGCTATTGTCACTGCTCTCTATTCGGTAGCTTTTGAGTTCCTGCCTCGTGGATTGCGTCCCCGGGAAGTACTTTATATGGGCATCCTAACCGCCCTCCTGCTCTCCCTTCTTTATGTTCCTTTCAAAGCTGCAGTCTCTCGGAAAAAGCATGAAAGAAATGCCTCAAGCCGGGTAATTGATCTTGACATGGTTTCGAGGGTAAAAATGCAGGTAGGTTTTTCTATAACCGATCAGAGCATCTGGAAGCAATACATAGAAGAAATCAATAGAGTAGATTTCAATAATAATGATCACGTGGAAAAACCAAAGGAGACTGAAATCATTGAAGCTGAGAACATGGAGAAGGGGATCCAACATCCCGCTGCAACTACTCCAAAGACAAGCTTCCTGAAGCCAGTTCCGCCGGTGGGAGAGGAGCATGGCGTGCTACAGTTGCTACGCAGTGTGGATTTCTGGTTATATTATTTCGTGTATTTTTGTGGAGGAACAGTGGGACTAGTATACATCAACAACTTGGGCCAGATAGTTCAGTCTCTAGGATATTCCAAGACCCCAGTTCTGGTCTCCCTTGTCTCATCTTTGGGATTTCTAGGACGTATTGCTTCTGGGTTGCCTGACTATTTTAAGGTCGGTTACCCCACCGTTAAATTCTTCAATTACATATATTCAATATCTTTTTTCATATTGAGATAATTCTCTGAACACTATGGGTTGGTTTACTCTATGTTTACAGGGAATAAATGGGTGTTTACCTAGGCCGGCCTGGTTGGGAATCTGGATGCTACCAATGTTGCCGGCCTTCTTCCTGATGGCCTTCAATGATGACAAGCAATGGGTAGTATATATATGTACGGCCATTATCGGAACATCGGCAGGAGCAATAACCAGTGTTGCAGTTCCAACGTCGTCGGAATTGTTTGGGATGCAGAGTTTTGGTGTCAACCACAACATTCTCATCTCCAATATCGCCTTCGGCTCTCTTCTGTTCGGTGATATGGCAGGGCTGGTTTATGATCGCTCTGAAAAGAGTAACCCTGGAGCTGGGCATGACCTCTGCGTCGGAACGGATTGCTACGCCAAAACTTTCCTTGCGTGGGGATGTGTGTGTTCATTTGGACTTTTTCTGAATGTGATTTTATGTCTCCGAACAAGAAAATTGTACCAATCTCTCTATCTGAAGCATACTTCTTCATGAATATGAATGCAAAATTGGGTGGTGCAAATAGAAATCCTAGTCAGCTCCACCTATTAAAATTATGAAAGAGAGAAAAATCATTGCTCGCATTATGCAAATTTGGGTGGCGCAGGTAGAAGTCCTAGTCAGCGCCCTCGTATTAAATTGTTAGAGAGAAAAAATGGCAATCGCCCCATTAAGTGTTCGCAGCACAACCCCGAAAGCCCATTGATTGTACCTAATTATAATTTTGTGATTTACTATTTTATTCTAAATTATCCTAGCCAACTTCCTTTGATGATAATTTTTTTATACTGTACCCAATATTCATATTCTGTTTGTGTATTGCGTTTGCGTGATGTAATAAATCGGAATAGGTTTTCCGCAATATTGAAACTACATGTCATTTACTGTAATATTCAAACTCTACTGTAATATTCACACTCTAAATGGGTATAGAGGCATGAATATAAATGAATCTTAACTTATTTTTTTTTCTTTAATTAAAAATTAATTTATGGGAAATTTACCTCGATACTTCTTCACATAGTGGATAATATGGGAGTGATAAAGCCACTACTCTTAGGACTCAAGTTAAGTTTGAATTCTTAACCTCTCCCCATAACACTAGAAAGTGTGTCAAGGGGCTAAAAGCATCTTAACTTGAGACTTATAAGTATTTGGAATGATCGAAACTTAAATAAGATACCAATTTTCAGATGTTAAAAAGATATAAGATAAATTTATGATTACTAAGTATATGTGGAGGTGTATTAAAAAAAGAAAGAAAGAAAAAGGTTATTATGTAAATTAAATTAAAATACAATTTTTATTTTTTTTAATTTTAGGTATAGTATAAAGATATTGGTTTAATTATTGGGAGATAAAGGAAAATGTCATCCTTCAAAATATCAAAATAATGGGTGGTCAATCTTAACTTAGAAGATCAAAAGTATCTCTCATTACGAAGAAGGTTGAAAATAAAAATCACTTTCTCCTAGAATACCTTGTGTATACTCAAATTAGATCACAATTTAAATGAAATTCTAAAAAAATATAAATAATTTGTTATCTTTTAATAAAATTTTAAAGAAATCCTAAGTCATAATTTGTTACAGTTATAATAGGCCAAATTTTGTTTTAAAATATAAATCAAATTCATAAAAATCCAACACTATACATTTACATCCACAAAACTTATATTTTAAAATAAATTTGATAATACAAAATATAAAATATATTACAAAATAAAATAATAATAAAAATATAAAAAATTATCAAATATATTAATAAATTAATTAAATCCATATTAATATAAATTTAATTTTAAATTTATTAATTAAAAAAAAAATCAAATATCTTATATTTACACTCTCAAAACTGTTTACCTATTACCAAATTTCATCTCCGAACACTTACATCACTCAAAACTATTTACCTATTACCATATTTCATCTCCGAACACTTACATCACTTACATATTTGAGTCAAAGCTCTAAGTTAATTATATTCTCATTGCCCCTAAAAAGAAATATGAATTATACATGTCTTGTACTTAGATGTTAAAAAAATAAAATTTCTAATATAAATTATTTTATATATATATATATATATATATATATATATATATATATATATATATATATATATATTAAATTTATTAATATTAATTTAAATTACATATCTTTTTCATATTTAGTTTTTTTTAAATGCAACAAAAATTTAATACTTCTAATATATAATAAATATTCTAATATATAATAATTATTATACAATGATATGTATTTATTATACAAATATAAATATGTATTATACAAGTCTTGATGGTGATGAGTTGATGAAGAAATATTTCATCCATAGCTCGTTAGTATCGAGAGGGGACCCTTATCCACATTGTTAGGGGTTTCAAATTCTACATTAATGGTGTTGAAATAAAAAAAATCCAAGAAATTTTGGGAATAAGCACTAAAGTGGGTTCTTGTGTGGGTGTTGTTGGGAGATATGAGGTTGTTAATGTCATTTATTGTATTTTTTATAATACATTAAATATTTCTTCTTTGGAATTGATGGATACAAGAGAGGTTGGTGAAAGTTGTCCAAAATCTTAGAGGGGAATTCACTCTATAACTAATGGGAATAATTTTAATGATTATTGACATTTAGGGTTTTAGATTGTTTTATCTGTGTGATTGGAGTCATTTATTTCATGAAAACCTTTGTCATTGTTGGTAAATTTTGGTATTGAGGTTTTTCTCAGTGGTAGAAATGGATTGAGCAAGGACTCATTGGGAGTTCTATTAACCTTGGAGAGCAAGGTGGAGTTGAATTGGGGTTCATTGCTAATTATCCTCGATGGATTACGGAGGGATATTGTTAAGGCCCTTGAGGCCATATTTTAAGGCCCTAAAACTCATTTACTTTTACTCTATTAATTATGGTTAAGTCGACTTAGGGTAGGTTACATCATGCTCACTTTATCTCCTATTTATCATAAATGAGATTCATTTGTATAAGCATCCCATCTTGTCTTGTGAATTGGATATATTGTAAAAGGAGATTTTCCTCTTGAAGTGGATTGTTATTCATTGACTATTTTGGAGTTGGTTCATAACATTTGATATTAGAGCATACAATCTTATGGGTTTTCTCCTTCAATCGAGACATCTTGGAATTTACACTATAATTGTTTTAGACGATTCAAACAACGCAATTTTTAGGCTACTGAGGAGACATAATGAAATACGTCTAGTAAAAATTTTAGGTAATGGTTCATTATACTTTATGAGATATATCATGTGGAAGTGAGGGTTTATGACTAGTCCTTAAATCAATTTCAAACGATTCATCTTGGCATTTTTGCTATAACTTTTTTTTCTAGGACAATTTAGACAATGAAATTTGGAGACTACTAAGGAGACATAGCGATGTATGTTTGGTAAACATTTTAGGTATGTTGATGCTTTTAATAGCATGAGACAAGTACTTCCACATGGGTTTGTGTTAACACATGGGAGTCATCCTGAATGCCTCTTAGAACCTTAGGAGATTCACTTTATTAAGTGATTAATACTGTGAATTTAATTTTGTAATAAAGTGAGTTTAATTTAATTAAATGCCTAAGTATTTGGCATTAGTAATTAAATTAAGTCCTAGTTGTTAGATCTAAAGTAACATGAGATCACATCTCAGTCGTTGATCACTATAACAGATCTAGGGTTTTGGACTGAAGGTAAAATCAAGGTTATAAAAGGCATCCTATGTGAGAGGATGAGACACATTGATGGTACACAAAGAGTGAGTGAGCATTCAGGTGTGCAGGGACAGAGGTCGAGGAAAGGGTGCAAGGGGGAAGCAAGGGAAGTAGTAGCCAAGAAGATCGAAGGATTGAAATTGGGTAATAGGCTAGGATATTTGGTGCATTTGTATTTCCTCGAAAGGGCCATTATATCAGAATGAGAGCCCTGCTTCTATTTAATAAAATCATCATAGATCTGGTTTTCCCACAAGGGTTTTTCCAGGAGTTATTTACCCAGAAATATCTTATGCAATGTGTTATGGTTTCATTTTTTGCTTATGATGATGGTTTTCGTTAAGTAACCTAGTTGTGTAGTTAATAAATAAAGAGATTTTATTTCAAGTTAATTCTCAGGTGTTAGGTTTGCAAACATTAACATGGTATCAAAGTCAATAATTTGAGGAAATCATGAACACAAGATCAATATTTTGCAGTGGAATAGTTTTTTATTTGTTCTGTCGGTTTATGTAGATGCAAGTTATGGAGTAAAGTTAAATTAAAAAAGAAAAGAGAAGTTTGTACAATAGCGTATAGACATCGTCGTAATGATCAACCATCAACTGTTGAAGTGATGGATCTGTGGAAACTGTGGGTGTGTGCTGAGACCAACAGTGTAAAGACCAGGCTAAGTTTATGTGTGCAATCGTGGAGTAAGAGATGATTGAGTGGAAGAGGATCGACTGACTAAAGATCTGTAGATTAACTACATGGGCATATGTGGTTGTTAGCTACTGCTGGTAGAGATTGCACATAGGTTGAAGGAGCAGAGCAACCACTGGATAGGACACAACATGTGCTAGGAAGAGTGGACGTGGTTGCTAGAATACAGTCAAAGGGTTGCAGATAGGGCATGAATATCTACCTGAGTGGTAGAAGTTGTTTGTTGGTAGTGGACTGTGAAGAAGATGGGAGATGATGGAGAAGGTGAGAAAGGACAGCGTTATGCATCCACTAGATAAATAAGATCCTTTGATTTTTGGGTGTTGTGACAATTGCAAAAGTGATGGTTGTGTGGATCATGTTGTAACAGATCAACCACCAAAAGAATAAGGCTATAGAATCCCATGTTAAAACAACCACCAGATGATCAAGAAAATAGTCGATAGGAGTTGAGGCCACTGGAAACACGTCAATCGCCAACAAAGAACAACCAAGGCATGATGGGCCAATAGATCATCTGTCGACCAACTAGGGACTACGGGCCATCCTAGAGAATCATTGCCACCAAGCCATGGATAGGTCGTAGAGGGAAATTGACAGTGCCAACCAAGCCCGTGAAGTTGTTGGGTAGCCGCAGAGAGTACGGGAAATCCCTCGGCAGGTCACAAAGGACTTGGGTAGCCCCAAATGAGCGTTGGGTAGCACACATAAAAGTTTAGACAACGAGTAGAGGTTTTGGGAAGAATGCAAAAAAATTAGGGCAGTGAGAAGGAACACCAAGAAGTTAGATGAGAAGACGAGAAAAGCATTCAGGAAGTAGAAAGAGGCTGCAGGAAGCCCTGGGAAGCTTCTAGTAGGGGCCCGGGTAGTGAACATAGGTCTGGGCAGTAGGTAGAGAAACCATGGGCAAAGTTTCGAGCAACCAACTAAGGAGGGAGATGGAAGTGGCCAAACTCATTTTTTCTTGAGTCATCACATCGCTTTTGAGAAAAGAAGGAATTTTTCTCAAGTGCTTTGGTCACAAAAGAATGTGACTCGAGGAGATATTAGATGGGTGAAGAAGGAATTTCATTCAGAGATCATGGGATGACAAATCTATTAATGAGAGTGGTAGAGAACAAAGAGCAGGTAGCTCCAAAGGTTGAGATGCTTAGAGGGATTCATCCTTTAGGTTTAGGTTGGAATGAGAAGCCCTCCAAGTCTACCAAGAAGGAATCATGGTGCGAGATGACCATGTAGGAAGCTCAGGAGAAAGAGGATTCTGAGAGCATGATCAGAAGAAATTCTTCACAAACGAGTCTGATCGAGATGGCATGGATAACTTTAATTTCCTAGGGACCAATCAATTGGGTGGATCAGAGAGTAGTCATGGTAGTGTTGGAATACTGAGAGGGGGGGGATCAATATGAGAATTTTATTATCACTTTAAAACACAATATGTAATCATTAATTTCATCAGCAGTATATCATCGATATACCATGAGAAGTATAAATAAACAGAGCATAATAGAAATCCACAGAAACATAGTACACTGAAATGTACGTAGAAACCCAAATGGGAGAAAACCACATAATTCTTTTCTTATATATCAAAAGAATACATTCATTGGAAGCACCAACTTCTCAATTCTCTAGCTACAACTAGAAGGAGGCTATGACCCCCTATTTACAGGCTCCAACCTGAAGGAAGCTACAACTACCTAAATTCTTTGGCTCCAACTAGAAGGAGGCTATAACACCCTGGTTCTCAGGATCCAACTTGAAGGAATTTCCAATTCCTTGTGTTCTCTGTCACCAACTGGAAGGAGGCTATGACCCCCTTTCCTTGCCCCATCCTTCCACCCTGAAATATAAATGTAGACCAAGCTGTGACTACCACTAATATTGTCACTTCCTCTAATAATTAAACTATAATCAACCTGTCACTGCTACATCAACCTCTAAATGATCATCAACATACAACCTTTCACTGTCACTTCAACCTGCAATCAATCATCAACATGTAACCTATCACTGACACATCAACCTATAAATGATCAACATGTAACCTCTCATTGTCCCTGTTACTGATATATCAATCAGATTGTCTCATATAGACCATATCAACATCAAGTATCCAAACCATATTGTACCACAATGTACCTCAAACATGCATCATACTATATACCATAAGATATACCTCAAATATATGCCAATATCAAAAATATTTTCCTCTAGCAATGAACCATAAAAACAATATACAATGTACCAAGGATATGTCTCAAGCATGTATCAATGATACCAAAACATGGACCTCAACCATATGCAACCATAAACTAAAAGAGCCTCCAAGACATGCCTCAAACATGTGCCATATCATCCATGCTAAACATACCTCTGATCCTGTAGACACTTTGTTGTATCAGATGAAAGATGAGTAAACCAACTTCGGCATTAACAATCTGGTATAAGCATCACTTCACACCCTTTCACAAGATTTTCACAAATCCGCGACTTCCTCCACTACTACCCACGAATATCCATTCTTTTCTCCTCTGTAGCATGAGTACATCCACTCCCTTCTGACCTATAACCCGTGGATACCTCGAAAACTAGGGTTACTCACATTTCCTGCAACTGCGAGACTTTCACCTTCGACTTTCCATCGCACCCTCAAACTTGCTACCTCAGACTCAACCTCAGATTTGCCAATAGACCAAAATTTCTTCAAAATATAGATAATCAATAGACATTGTGTGTGAATATACTGATGAGAGACTCTGTGAGTTGTATTTATACTTTTTATAAGTAACCTCTTTCCTTACTTTAGTGGTTTCTTGTTACAACCACTTAACATTTTCATTAATTTCCTTGTAACCAACCAGGGGATTTGTAACCCATCTTTGGGGCTTCCAAATTTATGACCTCATAACTCCTCAATCATGAGGAACCACGTGGTGTACCACCTATCACAGAGAATGGAACGAAAAGGACTATCCATCTATTAATGTGTTACCTTCATTTGCATTGTCCTTCATGTCCTTATTCCTGAAACAACTTTAGGTGTCTTGACCATACCTATGGGGATTTTTGTATACTTCTTCAAAGGATATTCCCATGAGGGCCATTCTTAGAGATACACCATAGGGGGACCACTTTGGAGACCTCTCCAAATACACCCATCACATATGTTGACATCAATGACAACCAATTTTCCAACAATCTCCCCTTTGGAATTGATGGAAACACTCATGCTCCTACACATTCTCCCCCTATGACCATCACTCCCCATGTATCCATGCATCTGTCATTTATCTTTGTTTCAGTGCATCTTTTATTTCTCTCCCCCTTTGACATCAATGACAAAGGGTGATTCTCCTTGGGGTTTCTCTCCCTATCTACAAGCCTATGATTTCTCTTCATGGTGCTTCCTTGTGTAAATATATGATGCATATGAAAAGAATTAAAAATATTCTTTACTTTGATTCTTCATGTATTTGGCTTCTCTCCCCCTATCTTATTGTTCCTGATGTCGTGTGGATCACTGTGGGGCATAAACTATTCCAATTTTATGTCGAAGATACTCTAATATCTCCCTTGGAAGAGGTTTAGTGAAGATACATGCAATCTACTCTTTTGTCCCATGTACTCTAGCTTGATGTTCTTATCTGTAACCTATTCTCGTAGAAAGTGAAAATTGATCGGAATGTGCTTCATCTTGGAATGCATTACTAGATTTTTGGAGATACTGATAGCACCAGTGTTATCACAGAGTCTTAGAATAGGCTCGTCATATTCCACCTGTATATCTTGCAAGGTTTTCTTCATCCAAAGAACTTGAGTGCAACATGTCGCCGCTACAATATATTCTACTTCTATTGTGGAAAAATATATTGATGATTGTTTCTTTCTTAACCATGATATCAGACACTCACCTAAGTAGAAAGTTTCTCCACTTGTATTTATTCTATCGTCAATGCTACATGCCTAATCTTCATCTATGTAGGTGACCAAAGATAGTTCATTCCCTTTTAGATACCATAATCCAAAATTGTTTTGTTGCTTTGAGATATCTAAATATTCTCTTTACTTCCCTAACATGTGTTTCCTTCGGTGCTAGTTGAAATCCCACAACCTATCTATTATTGGATTTATCGGTAAATGCGTACATAAATTGATCTCCCTAGATCCACTTAGATCTAGAACAAAACAAGACAGGACATGGTTCTTTCCCTAAGCTCTAATCATTTAATTTACTATCCAACAAGAGATGAGTGACATACTATTTAAATATTTCTTCCTTGTATCTTTGTTGTCCTCGCTCCACTCCGGTGCTCTTGTGATATTGTATCTACAAGGGAACACAAACCAACCAAAGTGAAAGCAACAATAGTATATTTAATGAAAACTTATGCATGTGATCAAGGAATCATGCAATAAAATGAGAATGATTTTATGGGAATGAACATGCCACTGTATTATATTAAGTAAAAGTGGAAGATACAACCAAACAACCTTGATGTTGCAAGGTCCCTTTTCAGTTTTCCTTTGCTCCAACACACACACTTTCTCCAAACTTGCATGAAGAATATACTCAATAAATTGATGAACTAAAATGAATCCCTCAAGCATCAATTGAAGTAGAATTCCTAACACAATTCTTGGCCTATTCAACCTTCATTAACCTTCATTCCTTGCTTAACCTTTTCCATGAGAAATCCCTCCTTATAGAGGAGAAAGAGAGATGGTTAAAAAGATTAGGATGATCCCATCAAATAAGAGGAGTGACTAGGATCCCAACCATATGGATGTCACCTCACCTTCTAGAAGATTCCCTTCTAGACCTTTCGTGAACCTCGACCTTTTCTTATTCTTTGATCATCACCGCACCCTAGCTATAGGACAACATGTGGCGTTGTCGCAAACTATTTTTAGGGTGGAGAACGATGATCAGGCATCGCCACACCCTATGTATAGTGCAGCATGCGACGATCTTCTTTAATAGGGTTTTGTAGAAGAGAAAGCCAGTCACTTTTCTCATGAAGAAAGGCTCTTTTGGGAACATGAACACATGTTGTAAAAGGATCATTGAGGTGACCAAAATAATGTGTAACATAATCCCCCCCAAAGTATGAGGCTGGAACTCATGACAACCGAAATACTTTGTAGAATGTGTGTGTGTCGAAAACAAGGAGCGCACCAATCAGGAACATGTAAACAACCAAGCATCTGCATAATATCATACTATTTTTTATGTAGGCATTCCCATGCTTAGACTACAAGTGATTTAAATCATAGATTTCATTCATGGCCACCAATCATACACTGTGGATCCATGCTACCAAGATTATTCATAGCCACCAGGAATACGCTATGGATATATGCTCTAGAAAACTCTAATTCGAACATAGCCACGAGACATGCAAAGTGGATCTATGTGTCAATACAAATCATAAATACTCCATCGCAACCCGGACCAAAATGATGAGATCCAGGGTCTTCAAACCCGTCGTCTGTAAGTACAAATCTAACCATGTGATTATAGGTGCTTAAGTCGAACATGGTAGAAACCACTTGATTACCGACCTTTGATGAAAACCGTTAACAAGTGTGAGGGAAATCACCATTGATGTCAATGACTCCCAAGGTACCTTAGTACAATCCAACGAATTTGAATGAATGAGCCAAAGTCTAACACTCGATGGAATCTCTCAATGAGGAGTCAATGATGTGAACCCACTGTCGAAAGCGAAGAAACCTGCCATTGAGACATGCAGTCTCTAAGGTACTAAATGATTTCTAAGTCTTGTTCCTGGATAATGATTTGAAGTCGACATGAAAAGACTCGTCACAATAGGGCCTTGATTTCCACCGATGACACGAAATAAGTAACAGATTTGAGGTAGATCAAAGTATGAAAATGATTTGAAACTGACAAAGGGAAGGTCGACATAGTAGGAATTTATAACTGCATATGGTTGACTCGATGGAGGGCTTTGTTTATGGTAGGACTTCTCTTGAACATATGAATGACACGAAAATGGTCTTGACAACATTGAATCAAGGACGACCCAAGATATGAACTTGTAGAAGGAAAAACAAGAGAAAAATGTATTTCCCAACCCATATATAATGACGAAGGAGGTGTCATGTTCAAGAGTGATTATTACTGCCACTAACACAAATACAAAGACACATTTATTTCCCAAATTTCCCCCCACCATTTCTGGCAAGTACCTCTTTATTTTTACGCAAGATTGAGGAGGATAACATATGCTTGTTGATGTAAGCTCATCCTTCAGATGAGTCCCTAGGAGTATTTTTAATGAACCCTAAGAAGGAGAGGTTCGGTCCCATATGGTTCTTTCGATGCTTATTTAACGAGTCCAAAGAGAGAAAACTCAAGGGTTTTTCATGTTTTGAAAGTTTGAAAAACACTTAAAGAGAACTCTCTCAGTTCCTTTTTCTTAAATTGATTTGATGAAACCGAAAAAGTGATAACCTACCGCTCATCAAATGTTTTCTTCAGATAATTTTACGACCGTAAAAAGAACAAGGTCGCTTGACAATCTTTTCATGTTTATGAGAGTCTGAAAAGAGATTAAAGGTGACTCCAGGTGGTTCCCTTTTTGTGTAACCTTTACGAGTCCGAAAAAGTGATAAAAGTCTACTCAGTTGCATTCTCATTGATTTACAAGCATGAGAACGAACAAATATTGAGCTCAAGGTTTTTCTCGAAAAACCTAAAAAGTATCTGTACATGCGACAAATGTAAAAAAAAAACAAGAAACGTATCCATGTTCCATCATTTTTGCTCCTAGATTTATCATCTACGAAAAATCAAACACTTGGAATGCCGTTATGACTTTAGGGTTTAGGTGAAACACATAAAATAATATAAAATATAAATGGAAAAGTGAAAAAGTTAATAAATATAGGTAAAAACTTATTGTTACCATTCCATTGTTATTTCACCAAAAACTTGTTCCAAAACCCCCATTTTACCTCAAAATTTCACTGCGGATTGCAGGAGGCATGATCAATCATTTGGTGAGCTGTCTCCACTGAATAGGTAATCTTCTTGTCCTCTTCACTTTCCATGGATTATTTTTTTTTATTGGTTAAAAGTAGGTTTTTGGGTTGAATTCATGAGGGTATTTGCGCGCGAAGGTCGTCGCAGGTCCCTTATATTGGGCCCTGTGACGATCAAGAGTCGCCGCAAGCATCCCTATGGATGAACTGCCATGATCCCACACTGTGTGGGTGCCTTCGCTTGCAGCGTGCGTAGCTCAAAAACATTTTATGGATGTTTGGCCAATAAAAATTTCCAGGGAGGCAAAATAAAGATGCTAATCTCTCTTTGTGGTTCCAATGCAGATTTTTTACGGTTAGAATGTTGGAGTGGAGGGAGAGAGAGTATGAGGATGAGGATTACTTCTTCAGGAATGACCCGAGAACAGTTAATGCCCTCCGTCAGTGTGGGTTGCTAAAGTTCTTCAAAATACAGGGCATGAGGGCCCAATTGAGGTTGCTTGAATATTTGGTCCACATGTGGGATGTGGACCAGCAGGAATTCCATGTGGGGGCCCACATACATATTCTATATATCGAAGATATTTATTATTTTTTGACGGGGTTGTCTCGATGTGGTTCACATGTGACATTAACAGGCAACAGGGGTGGCAGATTGCTGATGAATGAGTACATTTGGCAATATTGTATACCAGAGGCTGAGAGATGTAGAAATAAGGTCTCTATTAGGGATGTCCAGGATTTACCCCTACGAACCATCATTTTCACCATATCATATATGGTGGGGATTTCATCTCCTCATATGGCTCTTTAGAGCTACTTTCAGTATGCAATGGAGTGCATGGAGCTCCACGTCTTTAACTGGTGTGACGGGGTTCTCAGGAGCATGAAGAAACAGTTAACCAAGTGTAGGAAAGGTGACCTGAAACAGTTTGGATATGGTTCAATTTTGGTGTCCTTCTTCCTAGAGAGAGTTCCACACTTGTGCCTATAGGTAGAATGGGGCATACCAGCCCCACAATATCCAAGAATGAAGAGGTGGTGTGACCTCATGGCTTGACATGTGACTGGTCCTATCATCAAATATAATGATGTGTTCTTCGATTGGTTGAGGCCCCAAATGTTGATGGTGGATGACTACGCATATGTTGGTTTGGATTTCATAGGTGACACAAACTTGGTTCTTCCCAAGGCTCTCAATGGGGGAACTTAGGTAAGAAGAAAAATTTGTTTTTATAATGTTTTTGTAATTTTAAATATGAAATGTTTTTTAGGTTCTTAATCCGATGAATAATCAAAAAGATCTTTAACAATGCAGATGTGGGACCTCACCGACCTACAGGTTCATCCCCCATCCAGAGGTGAGGGGAGAGAGTCGAGGTAGTAGGATTAGTCGTTGTTGACAACAGATGTCCTGGATATCTCTATTGATGAGATCCTGAGGCATTACCATCATCATACAATGGTTGTATTTGGTTCTATCAGTTGGCTGCTCCGTAGAGTAGCACGGATAGCCATATGTTATCATGAGAAACATCCTTTATGTTATGTTTGTATATGAATCCATGTTCTTCACATTTTTAACATTTTGGTCTTCGGACAAAAAAACCTTTTTGTAAAACTTTTATCGCTATATATACATGAGGCTTCTACCGGCTTACTTTCTTTATATACAAAATGTGATTGGATTTATAAGTGTCTCAAATATCTGTCTAACACATAATTAGCTAATGCATCTGTTAATGTATTTATACATCTAGGAATATGTTGATATTCACTGTAATCAAAATGACACTCCAAGAGGCGAATTCGTAAATATACCCTTAATAAAGTAGAACTTCAGATAGCATAGACATTACTCAATTGTAGTACTACTAACTGTGAATCGAGTCATACAACAAGATGACAGATTCCAAGTGAAACAACGAAGGTCAACAATTTGATGATTGCATTGTATTCTGTGATATTGTTAGTTGCACGACCGAGGAAAACACCGTGTAGACTGGTTAATTCGTTCGTAGGTGCGTAGATTGCCCAAGCAACAGATGCTAATTTCTGAGTACTATGACTAGCACCATCGACGAAGCCAATGTAGGGTATTGAAGACACCAACATCTGGAAACAAATAACAATGCGAGGTAAGTAGTTGGGGGTTGAAACTAAACAACAAAAAAGCACACAAAAGTAGTACACAAGAGTATGATATAGTAAAAATACATGCACTCATGCAAAAATGACTTAAGCATAGTACTTCTTCAAGTAAAGCCCATTCATGGGTTCACTCAAAGGAATGCCATCATAATCCACTAACTCATAAGTTCCCTTCTCAAACACTCGTTTGACAATATAAGGGCCTCGTCACATATATCCCAGAACCCTTATTCACCCCCTGCTCATTGACAAGTATTAAAGGATTTTTATGGATTGGATTACATGAGTCTGATGTGTTACCGAGCCAAATTTTTTTTCATATTTAAAGAGATGTAATGTATGGTTTGTTGAAGAAACTAGTTGATAACAAATAATGCATACAGGAATGAGATTCTTCATCAGAAGTAGCCATGGCAGGAATAATAGGGGAAGAAGAAATTGGAATAGGGGAACTAGAAGGTGGAGGTTTTCTATACATTTTAATGCAGATCCACAAGAGTTGAACCAGTTATTCCAAGCTGGGGTTTTCAACTGGATTGGAAAAGGGGTGGTCCAGCCTAGGCCAGAAAGGCCTCCTTTCCAACCCCCACATGTCCATGGTATCCTGGTTCCCCCTTGTGTCTGATTACAACCTGAAGTCCTTGAAAATGACGGATGGAAAGAGATTATCCACCCGACAGTCTCCCAACATAGTCTCTAGACCAATTTGTCTCTACCTGCTCCACCTCCACCGGTTAACCTAATTTTTCAAGCTTCCCCTGCACACTCACCCATACAGTCTTCCCACACAAGCAAGAGATTAAAAACTGAAGCCCACCATGCACCTGATAAAGGAAAAATTGTTGTTGCTCCCTCCTCTCCCTCAAGTGACTCTACCAAATCTATTTCATCTTGCATGCACTTGAGATATGATTTCTCTCATGTTATTAGTGAGATCGGGCCTAAAGGCTCCATGAAGCCTAAGTAAAATTCAGATAAATCAAAGGGAGACAGTAGCAACAAAGGGAAGATTTCCTCCCAAAGTGGAAAATATGGCTTTTGAGTGTTTTATTTATTGATTGTTGAGAATAGTTGACTACTCGGTGTAATTTGGAATGAACCGACGCAAAATGGTTGCCTTCCCTTACAAACTTTGAAGCTGGTGTAGTGTGGAAGGAGGAGGAAAAGTAAGGATAGCCTCAACCTTCAAAGGGTCTACCCTAATTCCATGAAGTGACACAATGAAACCCAAAATTCGGTTGGACTCCACACAAAAAACACATTTGTGTGCATTGAAATGTATACAATAGTAACTACAACGAAGGAAAATGGCTCGGATATGGGTCGGATGATCTTGGCAACGCATGGAATTTGTTGGTAGATCATCGATATATGGTTGGACGATGTGCTTGATATCACGGAAAGCATAAGACATGGCACGCTGAAAAATTGCACCAGCATTCTTCAAACCGAAAGGCAGTTTCCGGTAGGCAAAGGTACCCCAATGAAAAATGAAAGCAGTCTTGTGTTCATCTACAAGAAAAATATTAATCTGATTATAACCAAAGAAACCGTCCATTATAGAGAAGATTTTTCTCCCGGCGCAATCGTCGACAATCTGGTCAACGAAGGGGGTTGGATAATTTTCCTTAGGACAAGATTCATTGATATCCCTATAATCTACACATACACGGATCGTGCCTTGTTTCTTATTCACTGGAACCAGATTGGATACCCAATCATTTAAAGCCAGGGGATAGATAAATCCAACTTTAAGAAGTTTTTCAACTTCAATCTTGATAGCAGCGGCTTTACAAGGGTGGACCGGGCGAAGTCTCTGTCGGACGGGTTTAGCATCCGGGTATGTCTTAATTTTGTGCACAATGATATCAGGATCAATACTTGACATCTCTTTGTAGCTCCAAGTGAAAATATCACAAAATTCTTGAAAAATGGCTTTATAAGTGACGACCTCATCAATGGAACATGAGGCTCCGTTGTGAACATTTTCGACGAATCCAAGTTTAATGGATATGTCAAGAGGAATGGTGGGTGAAATGTTACTCAGGTTTCTTTCATATAGAACATCATGTGTTGACTCAAGAATAGAGGAAATGACAACAACGGTCGATGGAGTCAAAATCTGTTGGCAACTCTCTATGGTGTGCTACTCTAGGAAGAGAATGGAACGATGATGTCCATTGTCCCATGGGGTGTCTTCCATAGACGTGACTGACATGGTCATCTCATTGGTAGGAAAAATCACGTGAAACTGATCGAGAGATGAGTCACAGAAAGAGGGAGTAGAAGGGGTTGCCGATTGAATGGTTTGATAAGCGGATTCAACTGGACTTAAGGGCATTTGTTCTCCATAGCGAAGATAATCATCGGGGTCAGGTACTATCCATGGGTCGTGAGACATGGGGGTTTTGAAAACAGAGGTGGAAATCATGTTGATTCAGGCAACAAAAGGAGGTGGAATATCGAGAGGTGGGATTGGGAATGTACCCATCAAGTTTGAAACTTTTAGAAGAGCCACACCGACATTCTCATACCCAGGAGGTATCTTCGAGATAAATGGCATGTTGCTAGTATGGGAATTGGAATTAAAAAAGGCCAGTTGGTCAATAGTGATGACCTTTCCTTGGTGTGGGAAACGTAACACATGGAAAAGGGTAGGCACAACTGGACGCATGGAATCAATCTAGCTATAGCCAATTAAGAGGTTATAGTCAAGAGGTGTGTCAAATACCTCGACATCGACATTGACCAATTTTCCTTCCAATGTAATAGACAACGAGGGAAGAACACCGTAGGGTTTAAAACTAGAACCATTGAAGGCCTTATTGTATTGTATGATTCGGTGAGGGGAGGAGAGCCAATGGCTTTCCAAAAAGTGACAGACATAACGCACGTTGAGGCTCCCTTGTCAATAACGGTTCTACAGATATTCTTGTTCTCTACAAAAACTTGGATCTGAAACACTAACTGAGGAGGTATCCTTGGAATGTGATCTTACAGGTCAAAGATTATCAAATTTGTATCTGTGGGATCAATTCCACCAATGGCCTTTAACAACGCCTTCCATTGAGCGGGACAACTTTGAAGGAATTTGAGAGTCGACATCGCGGAGGGTGCTTGCAAAAGATCTTCTATGATACTGTAGTTTTGAGCAGCATGCACATGAGGATTAAAGGAAGACTTTCGAAAAATTCCCTTTGGAGGAGGGCGGAGAACTATATCGAGACTCGGTCATTAGAGATGAAGAGGACCATTGAGAGGTGAAGTTGAGGGATGCGGTTGAACCAACGAAGGTGGAAAATTGTCAAATTTCTCCTTTGAAGGAGAGTAATCTTTGGCCCGAGTTGCGATTTCAACGTCGTTTTTTTTAGAATCACTAGTACACATAAGTACATACGAAGTGGTGGAAGGAGAAGGTTGGTCGTGAATGACCAATTGTGCTTGCTACTGAGAAGGGAAAGGTTGTGACAAAACTACAAGTGTGGGAGGCTTTCTGGTCCCTTGAAGGAACTTAGTGACCTCAACATGTCTTGGACAATCTTTCATGTAGTGATCATCACCATAGATAAGGAAAGGATATCGAGGTTTACGCTTATCCTTATCATCATCATATTACGTTTTGGGTTTTTCGGATTGTGGATTATTATTTTTATCCTCCTTGTTCTTACCCTTTCCTTTTTTAGATTTATTTTTACTGGCAGGGGTAGACTAAACTGAATTAACCTCAGAAGTTTTACCGAAGGAAGGAGTAGGAGTTGGAGCATGTTAAACATTAGAAGCATTAGATTTGGGGTTGGTGTGAGGGGGATGCATGGATTGAGCGTCAGCATGGAAGGTGCCAATCACACCATCAAAATCATGAGAAGTTGTCAGGGTTGTTGAGGTAGGGGTGGTAGAAGGGTGAGGAGTGTCAGAGATCAAGTCGTAAAGTGTGCTCGTTTGTAAATAAACAAGATCTAGGTACTGAGAACGACTAATGGCCTACTCTTCAGTGACAACTCCACCCATGGAAATATCACGGGCGATTATACTAATGAATGATTTGGTGAACCACTCAGCTAATAACTGACCAAGAAGGTCGATTTTGATCAAATTTCATCTTCTTCTCCATTCATGAATGTGATCGGAAATATGAGTGGCAGAAGATTGCTTAAAGGAACTCAAAATTTTGGTTCCTGTCTCTTAATGAATTGGCAATTGGTAATGTGTGAGGAAAGCCATGGCTAGGGTATTAAAGTCGTTAAAAAATCCTCATGGTAATTCTATGTACCACTTTGTTTCCCAACCCGTGAGATTTCGTTGGAAGAGTCGTAACCTAATGGAGTCATCCATCAATGAGTTGGACGAACACCAAAGGTGAAAAGTCATAACATGATTGTTTGGGTCTTCTCCCGGTCGACCGTCAAACTTGGGAATGTTAGACAATAATTTGGCTGGTATGAAAGGCCAATGGGGAGAATATGAGATAGGATCAATCAAGATCCTAGACAAGTCGGGTAAATCCAAAGTGGCTAAAAAAGGAAGTTGTCTATTCACATGAGGATACTGGTGACTTTGGGGAGGAAATCCCATCGGTATAACATTAGGAACTTAAGCAGTCTGCATGTAAGTAGAAAGTATTGACAGATTCTATCGTGGAGGATTTGGAGGCATATATCCCATAGGGTTGGGTTGATTAGATATGTTCCCTTGAAAAGGGACACTAGATTGAACGTTCAGACCCCAAGCGGGATTCAGAGAACCTGGATATGGTTGGCCAAATTTAGGGGGTACAAAAGAGTTAATTTGAGGATTTTGTCCCCCAGACGATTGCGGATTTCCTTGGGAAAGAAAGTTCCAAAGTTGGGCTAGTGATCGAGATGTGTTAGGTCCATACAGTGGGTTGCAGGCTCCCACTTGAGGTTGTCCTCCAAGTTGAGGTTGTGACCTAATTTGAGTTTGACCCCCAAATTGAGGTTGCCCCCCAGCTTGAGATTGGCCTCCAATGGGATTCTGGTAACCAAAAGTGAAAAAATAATGGGTTCTTCCAATTGGATTGGAGCCACTAGGGATATATCCCCCAATAAAAGGTGAATAAAACCCTACGGAGAGGACCTGGGAAGGTGTAGGAACAAAACCAGCAACAACATTGTACACAGGGGGGACAAAAAGTCCAGAAACTTCGGATGGAACCTGGGTAAGAATAGTAATGGAAGAATTCATAGCTCTATACCCAGGTGGAATGATGGATTCGGTCTAGATGGAAGTGGTGCCCCAATTGGGGGTTGGGATATAGCCACATTCTCGGTAGGAATTACGGTAGCTTATGGGACCATAGTAGAATGGTCCATTTGGAGAGTAGGGATCGAGTGAGAACCAATCAAAATTTGGTTTGAAAAGGTGGTGACATTACTAGTAGTACCAGTAAAATGATCTAAAGGTACTGTTTAGGTAAAAGATGTCTCAGGCACTTGTGATGTCGTAGGTCGATCAGGGCTCGCTCCTAGGTTCCTGTACATATCACGTATTGTCAAAGGGACGAAAACAAAACCAGAAGCTCCAACAGTATGAGTCAGGGTCCTAAAATATGCACTTTGAAAAAGTGGATCCTCTACTCCAGATCCTGCGTTAGATCTAGTAGATACTTCAAAATTATCGTCAACAACTATTTCTCCAGATGGTTTCATCTGGAGCATAGATGGGTTTCGTACAACACTCAATGCCGAATTAACAGGGAGGCGAAAATACTCTAGGGAGTCTAAAACAATTTGAAATCCTTCCAATGAGTGTGTTCTTCCAACTTTCAAAGCAACTTCGTGATCGACCACTCCTTCAGGAGGGCCTTCTGGTGAGTTAGGAAGCAAAGATTGGTATCCTTCTGAATCTTTTGAGGGCAGCCCTTGCATCCTACATGAACGACGAAGGAGGATGTTGGTTGAGCTAAGTAAAGAACGAAATAAATCTATGGCCAACTAGAGAAAACAACAATAGTCACTTATAAACCCTAGGAATCAAACCAAGCAAACAAACCTTCTTATTTTGAAGTCACTAGTTGGTGATGAAATCCAACGTTGTGAAGTCAAACAAGAAGGGGTTGGGATAAGAGGGTGGAAAATTTACGTTGACGACATGCTTAATGGACTTACACCCTAGTGCAAGCTCCCACACATAATCATGGGTATACCCTTCAAGGATCCCGAGTGAGTTTGGCCAATGTCAATTCCAGGTACCGTGAATACTTTCCCCTCCAAAATCACCTCATGTAAATACCCTAAAGAGATAGGCTACTAAGGTTACCAACTATAACAATGATGCCTGTGGAAACAATCGACAATCTGATCCACGCACAAAGGTAGGGTATCTAGCCTGAAATCAAATTGAAAGGCTTCCACTCATCATTGTGGTTATACCTTCAAGCGACCCCCATAATATGCGCAATGTCTACACCAAGACCAACAAAGCAGGGTGAGTAACTCTGCCAGTCTTAATTCAACCTTAGGTTTGACCCTTGCGTGAGAAGGGCTTCCTAGGACAAAATGTAGCAATTGGATTTCAACTCTCCCTATCACAAGATACTATTGTGTGTTTTATGCTTTAGAGAGTGTGCCTTACAACCTATTCCAAAGCACTATCCTAGCTAATGTTGGTGTAAAAGAGCCCTAGAAAATAAAATTTACTAATAAAATTTTAGATTTACGTTGTATTTTAGAGGTTGTTGCTTACTCAAAAAGGAGATGGAAGTGAAACTGTTGATGTTATGACCTTGACCCAATAAAATGCAAAAAAAGATGAATGTGCAATTTTCAATTCAATGAATTTTTGTTACAGTAGGGAGAAGGTATTTTTCATTTGAAGTACAACAACCTACTAAATGAAATTTCTTTTTCTTGAATGAACTCAATTCCAAACAATCATAAGCTATGAAGCTTTCCAATTTACTCTCTTTAAAAAAAAATTGAATGCAAAATTTTTCTTATGGGTGATTACCAAAAAGAATAGATGAATTTAATTATTCCTTTCCAAAACCACATGAGAGATATAACGAAGAAAGGAAAAAGTAATCAAATAAAATAGGTGCACTCAACCAAATACCCAAATCAAACTTTCAATGAAGATAAAAATGAAAATGACAAGAAAGTGTTTCGCCAAATGCAAACAAAAATATCTTTCAAATCAATAAGCAATCCAGAAAATGTAAAACAATCCAAAACTTTAACTAAATCAAAAGGATTTTTATCAATCAAGCACTCAGATCTAGATCTAGAGATTATATCCTTGTTTACAAAAATCAAGAATAAAAAAACTTGCGAAATGACAAAGAAAGAATTTCAAACCTTGAAAACCAATCAACGACAAGTCTTAAACTTAGAAAACAGTCAGATACTAGCACCAAACTTTCATCCCAGGTGATCAAAGAAAAAAATGGGTGAGAGAAGACAAAAAGGTCTAATCCAACAAATCCTACAGGAAATGTCGCAGCTCAGCAGTAAGGTATAGTGCGGTGAAAATAGGTCATCGCAGGCTAGCTATGAGACATAATGCGACGATTTTGCACTGAATTAAACAGGAAAGATGTGGCGATCAATGAACATTGTAGGATGTATATGGGATACAGTGCAGTAATATTTGTAAATGAGGAAAAATTGGACAAAGGACAAAGAATCTAAATGAACTTTCAGACCCAGGGAGTCCATATGGATCACCCACAGACTTAAAGACTAGATTAAAACAAAAGGAGGTAGGCTAAATGCAAATGGACAGAAAAAAACAGAAACAAGTAGTTTCCCCAGTGGAGTCACCAATTTTGTTATTGGATTTATCGGTAAATGCAAACATAAGATGATCTCCCTAGATTCACTTAGATCTAGAACAAAACAAGACAGGACATGACACTTTCCCTAAGATCTAATCATTGAATTTACTATCCAACA
Source organism: Picea engelmannii (assembly GCA_009831015.1). NCBI lineage: Eukaryota > Viridiplantae > Streptophyta > Pinopsida > Pinales > Pinaceae > Picea > Picea engelmannii. The sequence continues at coordinate 46,928 of ML777503.1, forward strand.
AGAGATGAGTTACATACCATTTAAATATCGCTTCCTTGTATCTTTGTTGTCCTCACTCCACTCCGGTGCTCTTGTGATATTGGATCTACAAGGGAACACAAACCAACCAAAGTGAAAGCAACAATAGTATATTCAATGAAAACTTATGCATGTGATCAAGGAATCATGCAATAAAATTAGAATGATTTTATGGAAAGAAACATGCCACTGTATTATATTAAGTAAAATTGAAATATATAGCCAAATAACCTTGATGTTGCAAGGTTCCCTTTCAGTGTTCCTTTGCTCCAACACACACACTTGCTCCAAACTTGCATGAAGAAGATCCTCAATAACTTGATGAATTGAAATGAATCCCTCAAGCATCAACTGAAGTAGAATTCCTCACACAACTTTTATCATATTCAACCTTCATTAACCTTAATTCCTTGCTTAACCTCTTCCATGAGAAATCCCTGCTTATATAGGGGAAAGAGAGATGGTTAAAAATATTAGGATGATCCCATGAAATTAGAGAAGCGAGTAGGGTCCCAACTATATGGATGCCACCTCACCTTCTAAAAGATTCCCTTCTAGAAATTTCGTGAACCTCAACCTTTTCTTATTCTTTCAGCATGCCGCACATTAGCTATAGGATAGCCTGCGGCGTCGTCACAAACCAGTTTCAGGAAAGAGGGCGGAGATCAAGCATCGATGCACCCTTTGTATAGTGCAGCCTATGGCGATCTTCTTTAATATGGTTTTGTAGAAGAGAAATCCAGTCACTTTTCTCATGAATAAAGGATCGTTTGGGAACATGAACACATGTTGTAAAAGGATCACTGAGGTGACCAAATAATGTGTAACACTATCCAATTGTTTGCATCACGCCCCATCTTAATGATGTTACATAGAGTAAGATTCCAATCATTGATCTATAGAGTCTCAGATCTACATCCTTAGATTCATCATCCTTTCTCAACTTGATGCCAGTCTTCATAGGAGTACTTACGAGCTTGCAGTCTTCCATTACAAATTTATTTAGCATTTCTTTGATGTACTTGGTCTGGGATATGAAAATACCTTTATCATGTTGACATATCTGTAATCCCAAAAATAAATTCAACTCACCGAGCAAATAAATTTCGAACTAATTCTGCATGTCTTTTGAAAAACTATGATGCATCCTGTCATCATCGCTCCCAAAGATAATATCATTTACATAAACTTCAATTATCAATATATTGTCTCAATCCAATCTTATGTAGAGATTGTTTTTTTCATTTCCCTTCTTGAATCCTTGTTGATGTAGATACATGTCCAGTGTTGAATACCATGCTCTGGGGGCCTGCTTGAGTCCATACAATGCTTTCTTCAGCATGGAAATGTATTCTTCATTTTCTGATAGTAGAAACCCTTCAAGTTGTTCGATGTAGACTTCTTCTTCTAATTCTCGATTTAGAAAGGTTGATTTTACATCCATTTGATAAACCTTGATTCTTTTAGAACATTCATAGGTTGAGATCAATCTAATTGCTTCCATCCTAGCAATTGGGGAAAATGTCTCTTCAAAATATATACCTTCAATTTGAGAATATACTTTGCATACTAATCTTTATTTGTTTCTCATTACTTGTCCATATTCATTTAGTTTGTTCCTGAAAACCCACTTTGTACCAATCACGTTCTTGTTCTTCGACCTTGGAACCAGTTCCCATGTGTCATTCTTCTCTATCTAATCTAATTCTTCATCCACATCTTTGACTCAGTGCTCATCATTGCTATCTTCTTCAAAATTGCTTGGTTCAAATACAAATAACATTTCTAGATGCCTTTGTTCCAGTGAAAGTATTATTCTTCAGTTTTCAACTCATGCATCTTTATTCCCAATAATATGTTCTGGTGGATTATTTTTCTGCACTCATCGATTAGGTGTCTTATGGTGTATCTTCCACTCATATTCCTCTTTCTCTGCTTATGGATGATATTATACTTCTTTTTCTTCTTCTTCTATCTCTTCTTCTTTTATATCTTCTTCAGCATCCTTCTCTTCTGAATCTTTACTTATATTTTTGGTCTTCCATTCATTTGATTCATCAATCGTTACATTGATGCTTTCCACTATTTTGTTGAGTCTTGGATAAAAGCATTTATATACTTTTTTTTTGCTTGAATACCCAATTAGTATTCCCTTATCAACTCGAGAGTCAAATTTTCCAATCCTTCCATCTTCTCTTTTGATATAACATTTTCTTCCAAATACTTTGAAATGCTTCACATTTATGTTCTTCCTTTCAATAACTCGTAGGTAGTCTTATGATTATTACTTCTGATCATTCCTCTATTGATGATGTGAAATTTTGTATGTACTACTTGTGTCCAAAAGATGTCACTCAACTTGGAATATTTCAACATGGTTATGTCCATTTCTTGTATTGTTTTGTTCTTTCTTTCAACAACTCCATTATGTTGAGGTGTCCTAGATGTTGAGAACTGTATTTTTATTTCATGGTTTCCACATAAATCCATGAATTATTTAAATTTAAACTCTCATCCATTGTCTGATCTCAAACACTTGATTTTTAAGTCCATCTAGGTCTCAACCATCTCTCTGTATATATTGAAGTGCTCGAATGACTCTGACTTCTTCCCGAGAAAGAAAACTGCAGTCATTCTTGTGTAGTCATCAAGTAGCATAAAATATTGTTCCCCATTTAATCCCTTTGTTATTGTAGGTACACATAGTTCAATGTGTACATTTTCCAATATTTTTTCATGGAGTACTCTTTTGATTTGAACTTGGTATTGGTTTATTTTCCTTGTAGACAATGCTCACATAGAGTATTTGTTATCTTTGAGATATCAATCATTTCTTTCATTGCTTCCTTTCTGTTGATTTTGACATGGTTTTCAAAGTTCATGTGACCCATTCTTTTGTGCAAGATCCAAATTTAATTTTCTTTTCCTAAGCAACATATTTCCCTTCCAATTTCATTCATGACATATATGTTGTTTGGGGTTCTTCTAGCTGTAGCCACCAATTTTCCTGATCATTCTTTCATTATCTCACATTTATCTTATTCAAACAAAAGTTTGTGTCCTTGATCACACATTTGAATTACACTTAGAAGATCGTGCTTCATATCTTCAACTAGTAGAACATTTTTTGCCTTGGCATCTTTACTTCCAAGATTGATTGTGCCTCTACCTATAGTTTTGATTGAGTTATCATTCCAAACAAAATTCATCCATCACGTTCCTTATTCAGGGTCAGAAACATGTTCTTATCACTTGTCATATGTTTTAAACATCTGTTGTCAACATACCAACCACTTTTCTTGTGTTGCGTCTGTAAAGAAAGTCAACATTCTTCATTGTTGAATTCATCCTACTTCCTTATCCATATCCTTTGTGGTTCATTTTTTATATTTTTCTTTGGTTCCCTTGGAGGAACAATCAGTCTACAATATTTGGCCATGTGTAAAAAATTCTTAGACTTGTATCACTCTACTTCATTACTTGGTGAACCAAAACTGTTGTAATTTTTTTTGTGTGCTTCATGTGAATTTCTAGGATAATTTTTGTTTGAATAGCCTTCATAATTGCTTATGTTCTTGGCATAGACTCTAGAGTTTGAATCTTTGTGTCCAAAATTGTTACAATAATAACATAAACCAAGAAAAATAGTTTGATACCTGGATGTAGGGGATCGTTTGGGTGGTGTTTCTCTTCTGAAGCCTTCTTCTTATTGAGTTGTTGTTGATTGTTGATTATTTTTTCTAAATATTCTAGGTGGACTAGTTTCTTTGTGATTTTCTTCTTGAGTCTCCCTATATTCCTTTTTATTTATAGTTCCTCTGATGGTTTTCGCATAGTTTCTTTGTTCTGCTTCATGTTCTATTGTCTTGGAGATAGAATATTTCTCAATCTACATCTAGTTGTATCATATCTTGGACCTGTCATAGTATTTCCTTTGATTGCTGATGATATCATCCAATAAATTGGTGTTATTCTAATTCATATATTTCTTCTGAAGATCTTTTCTTAAGGTGACTATTTCTGCTTCCAAGCTTTCAATCATCTTCTCCTTACCTTCTAACTGATTTCTAAGTGTTTCTTCAATCCTTATATCTTCTTCTACCTAGATTTTTAACTTCATGATTATCTTTTCGATTTATTTTGAGTTGGAATATTGAGATCCTTCTTTCTTCTTTAATTCTTCCTTGAGTGATTATTTTTCTTTCTTTCATTCCCTAGTTCTTCTATGGCACTAATTAATTATGATCTGAGATCGACTTCACCTTCTTCTTCAGAGTCCTCTTCATTGTAACCTACTGTCGTGAAGAGTACTCTTTATGAATCACTATCACTATCACCATAATCGTTTGATGAGGAGTTGTCTTGCTTTGAGTAGAATATTTTCTTGAAGAATTTATTTTTGTTTCTTCTCTTGTCTCCTTTTTTTATTTTTATGTTTCTTATTAAGATATTCTTCTTCATTAATACCTTTATTCTTATCATAAGGACATTTAGAATAAAAATGACCAATACCATCACAATTAAAAGAGGTAAAAAGGTTGAATTTACATCAGATTTATTTTCTATACTTTACATGCATGAAAATTCCATTATTTCAATTGGTGAGGTAGATCACAAATCAAGGTTGTATAAATTAACTAAGTTTGTTGACCAAAACTCCTATTTACTACTAACATATGTTGATGATCGTAGTAGAGTATGGCATGCGATATTTGTTCATTTAAACTTTAGGTACATACAACAACTTTTCAAGCAAGGAATGGTCAAAGCCTTGCTAGATAGTCACTTTTCTTAAGGGGTTTGTGAAGGATGCATTCTTGGCAAGCATCCTTAAGAGAAATTTGAAAAGGGGAAGTAAAGGAGAGACTATTGTTCCTTGGAGCTTGTTCACAATGATCTCATGGTTCTATTTCAACATTCATCTATCAACAAAGCAAGGTATGTCCTTGCATCTATTGATGATTACTCATGCTATACTTGGGTTTATTTTCTCAGGAAAAAGTCTGAAGTTTTTTAGCATCTCAAAGAATTCAAATCTCTAGTAGAGACACAAATTGGGAAGAAGATAAAGATCCTCCATATAGACAATGGGGGGGGGGTTATATCAACAAATATGTTTATAATATTTGTCTTGAGGCTAGTATCTAGTTGCAACATACATTTCCATACACTCCACAACAGAATGGAGTTGTTGAAAGGAAGAACAGATCTCTCAACAAGATAACCAGTTGCATGTTGCCTGCGAGGTCTCTTCCTTCCAAGCTTTGGGATGAGGAACTTAACTATGTTGATTACATACAAAACATATCTCCTCATAGATTTTTTGATGACATGACATCTTTTGTGGCTTGGAAAGGTGACAAACCATATGTCACACACTTTCGCATCTTTGGATCTCACACATGGACCCATATTCCTTCTGAAAAGAGGAAAGCATTAGATCCACATAGCACACCTTGCATATTTTTTGGAAATCTAGATGATGCGAAAGGGTATAGATTGATTTATCCCTCTACAAACCAACTCATCATTGATCGCAGTGTTCATTTTGAGGAGAGTCCTTTGCATGCACCACCAGTGCAACATGCAGAGACTTTATGCTTCCATCAGTTCCAAACATCAGAGATGATGATTCCATACACTCAGATGCTACATATATAGACTCATATTAAAATGATTATGTACATGGAGAAGAGTAGGTAGTATAGCTAGATGAGGAGCTAGCACCAGAGCTTCAACAGATGCCCAAGTGGGAATAGTCCACACTTCATGCAGTAGGAAATATTGTAGGGGATCCATTGGATTCGAGGAGGACTCGATCTCAACATGAGAAGCATTCTCATGTATTTTTATATTTTCAACCTGTGATTCCCATGAATTTCTATATGGTTCAATATTTTGATCCACAGATCTATAATGAGGTTGTGGGAAATCCATTATGGGAAGCAACCATGTAGGAGGAGTATGATTCACTCCTAGAGAATCAGACTTGGGATCTGTTTCCACTTCCACCAGGGATGAAACTTGTCAGATGCAAATGGTTCTATAGTACCAAGAGAGAATTTGATGGTAAGGTGAGCAGGTACAAGGCAAGACTAGTTTCAAAAGGATTTCAACAAATTCATGGGATATATTATGATGAGAACTTTGCTCCTATACAAAATATGGACTCCATTCACTTAGTTATATCCATTGAAGCAACCAATGGATGGGAAGTTCATGAGATGTATGCGAAGAATTATTTTCTTCACAGTGATATTTCAGAGTAGATCTACATGGAGAAACCACTGGGGTTCATTTAGAACTCATCTTTAGTATGCATACTAAAGAAGTCACTCTATGGCCTCAAGTGGGCACCTAGAGAGTGGTATGAAAACATGGATTCTTATTTTCTTTCACATGATTTTGTTACATGTAAATATGATTGAAATTTTTACATATTAAGGACTACTAACTCTTTGATTATTTTAGTACTCTAGGTTGATGATCTTTTGATCATTGGTAGCTTTTCTTCAACCATAGTTATTCTCAAAGATATTTTACATGACAGTTTCTCTATGAAAGACATGGGTCTAGTTCACTTCTTTCTTGGTCTTGAGATTAGTCAGGATGCTTCTGGCATCAAACTTTCTCAGGCTAAGTATGCCAAGGATATTATAGATAGATTCCACATGACATAATGTATGTATGAACCTACACCCTTCTTATCTGGGATCATACTTGATGATGGCAAGGATACACCATTAGTGGACAAAACATTGTATCGACATTTGGTGGGGATTCTTTTGTATCAAGAAGACAAACCTCATCAAGAAAAGGATGAGAGATTCAATATGGAAGAATGAGAAAATATATTCACACTACTCCAATGAGATAATCAATAATTGAATTATGCAATGAATGAGTGATATAAACTCATATAGGACATAACATTCCATAATTAAAAAAAATGAACTAATAGTGAGCTCTTCTTAGGAATGCATGCATGCATAATAATGATGGTATAAAAATGGAAAGTCTAAAGAAGAATTAGCTCCAGTTAACTAATAGTGAACTAGTGAGTCAAAAATAGAAATATTTCTAGCACCCCACCTGAGCATCACTATGGAGTAACAAAAAATGAGTCTCAACAACTAGGCCATATTAGGCACTCATGTACAATGCAACTAATGAACATTGAATGTAAAATGATAAAAGAGAGAAAACTATGTGGGAACAAACCCCCCCCTCAAAATACAATGCATCAAAAGAAGAAAAGCTAGTTTCTAGGAAACTATTTTCTTCACTCCAAGACGATCCCGCAAATTCTGAAACTTCTTCTCACTAAATGTCTTCGTGAAGATGTAGAAATATTTATGGATCCGCTGAAGTATTTTCACAACTTGTCTTGCCTTGTACCTCTTGACCCTATGGACCCACCTGGACCTAGAAATATTCCTTTATATTGGAAATGGAACCAAATCCTAGGTCTAATTATCTAGGAGTGATTCATACTCCTCCTACATGGTTTCTTCCCATAATGGATTTCCCATAGCCTCATTGTAGGTCTGTGTATAAAAATATTGAGCCATATAGCAATGGATGGGCATCGTTGGTTTAGAAGTTGAAATTACATGAGAAGTCTCCTCATGTTGGGATCGATTCCTCCTCGAATCCAATGGATTCCCACAAGGAAACTTGCTTCTTGAAGTGTGGACTATGTCCTCTTGGGAATTTGTTGAAGCTTCAATGTTGGCTCCTTATACGCCATCATATTTGGAAGTAATATTACTGTACTAAGAAGAAATTTTGCAACCAAAATGAAAGAAGAATTTGAAATGTCTATGCTGGGAGAACTGTCCTTCTTCTTAGGTTTACAAGTAACTCAAAAAAAAAAAGTAATATTCATTTCCCAAGCCAAATATATCAAGGAAATGATAAAGAAATTCCAAATAGAAGAAAGTAAACCTATGAGTACTCGCATGGTCACTAGATGTAAACTAAGCCTAGAAGATGAATCACCAAAAGTGGACCAAACTATGTACAGATCAATGGTTGGAAGTCTTCTCTATTCAACAACAACAACACCTGACATCATGCAGGCTATAGGACTCATGGGGAGATTTCAATATTCACCTAAAGAGACTCACTTAAAAGCAGTAAACATGATATTCAGATATCTTAAAGGCACCTTAGAAATTGGATTATAGTATACAAAAGATAAATACTTCACTCTAACTGCATACACTGATGCAGATTGGGATGGTAGTATAGATGATAGATAAAGCACCAGTGGAGGAGAATGTTTTCTAGGAGAATTCTTGGTAGCATGGATAAGTAAAAAACAAACATCCACATCATTGTCTACAACAGAGGAAGAATACATTATTGTTGCATCTTGTTGCACACAAGTTCTTTGGATGAAGAAAAATTTAGAAGATTTACAAGTAAGATGATCATCCCATTACTATTAACTGTGATAACACTAGTGCCATAAATATGTCTAAAAATATTGTAATGCATTGTAAAACCAAACACATCAACACATCCTAATAAAATATCACTTCTTAAGAGATCAAGTTACTCAAAAAGCGGTGAAATTAGAATATGTAGACACAAAATAACAAATAGCAGACATCTTTACAAAACCTCTACCAAGTAACACCTTTGAAAATATTAGGCAACAATTAGGAGTAATTCACATACCTCATGAAAACTACAAAAGTTTCATCAGAAGAAAGAAACACATGGACAGAGGAAACATCATCTTAGGGGGAGCGAAGAAATATCTCTTCTATCATTGTTTTCAAAGGGGGAGGATAAGCAGTAAAAACCTGATTAAAAATAAGGATTTTTACTTTGTTTCCATCAATGCCAAAGGGGGAGAATGTTGGACCTAGTATTATGGGGTTGACATTGATGACAAAGAGGACCAATATGGTCAATGTTGGGCATGGAGTTGGTATTGGAATTTTTTCAATAAAATGCAATAGATATTGAGAAGTCTGGTATAAACATCTCGTCAAGAAGTTGAAGTTGAAGAAGTTGAAAAAGTTGAAAGTCGAAATCAAAGAAATTGGGGGTCAAAATCGAATGTTGAAATCGAAGAGGTTGAAGAAGTCAAAGGTCGAAGTCAGATAAGTAGTATAATTCGAAGGTCGAAGTTGGATACATAGAAGAAGTCTGTTGACGATTAAAATCGCAATGAGGAATTTCACTGCAAAGTATTGCTAAAGCCTTATTATTTAAACTATGCTAATAATATAATACTAGTAGGTGGGACCCCCTTGTAGACTAGAGGCTCGAAGATAGTCATATCACACTTTTTTTGTTGTTGTTTTGACGCCGCTTACATGGTCCTATATGGTTGACAATGCAATCTTTGTTTCATTTTGACATAGTAACATGTGGATGATGCATTTTATGGGATGTTTCTGCAATTCAAAGCATTATTTTTATGTTAGGATGGGCATATATTTACAATTGCTATGATTTAATCATGTAACAAATCATCGTGATCTACTAACTGGCCACATACACATAAGAAACATGTTAGTAGTAACATAACCAGAACAAGAAAATAAACTTGTGAAACAAATCCTAAAAGGAAAGGATCAATGCTTGAGTTATCTTAAGGATTATATGCAAATGAAAAGGTAAAATATGTTATTGTTAGTCCTAACTATTAGATGGTTGGTTAGTGGCTATGCAATTTCATTTTATTTATTTTGGGTGCATATAACATTGCAATGCATATGGTATGGCATGAAAAACTTGTAAAAGGTTAATGTTAGTGTTTTGGGTAGCGCATTGGGCAAGGAATATCATCGCAAATCTCAATGGTTTGGAAATTGATTACATGGTTTAATGCATGGGTGAATGTTGGTTGTCTTGTACTTCGGAATTGAATAGGATAGGAGATGGAAGAAACATTCAGTAAATGCATGCCCCTCCATACTCCCCCCATCAGGTTGTCACCCTATTTTCGTTCTTTGTTGCATTTCAGTTTGTTGGTGGTTAAGATCCGCATTTCAAGCTTGGGAAGAAAATGCTCGGCCAACTCGCCCTCTTAAGCTCTTTGTTACATGTATGGTTCTTTTCACCCCATCCATGAATTACACTCTGTGTATGAACAAACAATGGCTCATTAATGCTTGGGTTTTTGTTTTCCTGAGAATTGCAACTGTGTAAATGTGTGATTTTTCTCTTTGGAATGATTGTGTCATTGTTCAAATTGCAATCAAAAGAATTGGTTTTTGGTTTAGTTATGAATTCACTGGTTCTCTATTAGTTAAAATCATGGTGGGTATCTGTGGATATTAAGTGAATATGATTATATAACTCTTTGTGTTAAAATGGTGGAGGATTTATCTCTGTGTATTCTTGTCGGTTGCTTCCTCATAGTCATGAGTATAACCCTATCTAGTCGCATTCAGATTGCTAGTTGGTTTCTGTGTATTTTCTTTATACCAGAGTCATGGTCGTGGAACCAAAGTATCTCGGGAATTGGTCTTAGGGTGGCCATAATGTTGATACATACCATATGGTTATGGAGGGATATGAGTTATGCCTTGGTGTTATGCATCCTCACTGGAATTGTTGTGGAATGGTTTGGCTCTCAAGAAAATTGACAGAGGTTATGTCTCTATGTTTTCTTTATAACCGACACCATTAATTTAATATTTTCCTCTTCTCTACAGGCGTAAAACACATTATGTGCATCCTACTTTTCTATCCTACCCATCGTTGTATTCCTCTGTGGATAATTGTTGTTCCATTCCCCATGATGGGAGTTATAAGGATACCCGGTGGCTTACTATTGAGTTTGAATCAAAAGGTTTTTTTCCTATGGTTGATATATATCTTAGGACCTCCAGTTCTCTGTTCTATTGTGAGTGAGCACACTCTTGATTGAATCCTCATATTTGTTGTGACAGAGCCCGATTTTAAATCCCACACTTTTCTTCTCCGTTCGGGCATCATCTTGTTGTCAAGGATTGGTTTATCAATTGGAATGGTTATGGAATTTTTTATCGAACTCCTATCTCGTCTCTCTATGATTAAATTGGTTGAAGAGTTATGATTGGGAATGAGTAATAATATGCAGTTGAGGGCTGCCTCTTTTTCGTTATATTTCCACTCATTGTGCTCTTACAACGTTGTCTTAATTGAAAAAGGGAAACACTTGTGTGTTTCACTAGGCCCGATCAGGTTTATATCAGATTATGGAATTAGTGACTATGTGTACTTGGTTATGTTCACTGTGCATATAGTATTGAATCATCATTCATATTGGAAATGGTTACATCGACAGTGATTATGTTCAAGTTTTATGTTGATTGTGGTTTCGTTGCAAAATATTATTGGATGATATGATGAAACATGTATGTAATTGGGCATGTTTTGGAAGTTTGTTCGATTTGGAAAGGGACCTATGCATATGTTTTAATTGGCCAATTGTGAATTGATAGACATAGTATGATATTTTTATAGTGATGCATTATGGGATATTAGTGGAGGAATGTTGTTTTATGTTTTCTTTAAACTCTTAAAAGGAAAAGGAAGGAAATTAAAGACCAAGCATTTTCTTGACAGGATTGTTGAATGGAAAGTTGTTTAGATTATGAGTATGATTTCACAGCCTGTTCAAATTGAGAAGTTTGAGAAATTTAAATGATGTGACAACAAACAATTTGATACATAGTGACAGTTGATATGGCGTTGGTATTTTTTCTATTGAGTTTAGTATAGAGTTATGTTTTACTTGATTTGTTTTATGAACAGTATTCATTATTTCCCTTCCATTATCTCACTTTTCCGCACATTAAAAATCCCCTCATATTCCTAAATTCACTATCCACACCCTATTCTTAAAATTAAATTATAGTTAAATGAAAACTGTGTATTATAACAGTTGCAGGATGACACATGGATGAGTTATAATTGATATTTTTTGTTAATTACAATACAATTGATTGTTTGATTATTTGTTGAGTAGTAACCATGATCTATCCCCTTTCATTTTACCACTTTCCGCTCAATACAATCCCTCATATATCCCAGAACCCTTATTCACCCCCTTCTCATTGACAAGTATTAAACGATTTTTATGGATTGGATTGCATGAGTATGATGTGTTACTGAGCCAAATTTTGTTTCATATTTAAAGAGATGTCATGTATGGTTTGTTGAAGAAACTAGTTGATAATAAATAATGAATACAAGAATGATATTCTTCAACAGAAGTAGCCATGGTAGGAATAAAAGGGGAAGAGGAAATTGGAACAGGGGCCATAGAAGGCTAAGGTTTTCTATACATTTTGATGCAAATCCACAAGAGTTGAACCAGTTATTCCAAGCTGGGTTTTTCAACTAGATTGGACAAGGGGTGGTATAACCTAGGCTAGAAAGGCCTCCTTTCCAACCCCCACATGTCCCTGGTATCCTGGTTCCCCCTTATGTCTCATTACAACCTGAAGTCCCTGAAAATGATGGATGGAAAGAGATTATCCACCCGACAATCTCCCAACATCGTCACTGGACCAATTTGTCTCTACCTGCTCCTCCACTGGTTAACCTGATTGTCCAAGCTTCCCCTGCACACTCACCCATACAGTATTCCCACGCAAGCAAGAGATTAAAAACTAAAGCCCACCATGCACCTGATAAAGGAAAATTTGTTGTTGCTCCCTCCTCTCCCTCAAGTGACTCTGCCAAATCTATTTCATCTTGCATGCACTTGAGATATGATTTCTCTCATGTTATCAGTGAGATCGTGCCTAAAGGCTCGATGAAGCCTAAGCGGAATTCAGAGAAATCAAAGGGAGATAGTAGCAACAAAGGGAAGATTTCCTCCCAAAGTGGAAAATATGGCTTTTGAGTGTTTTATTTATTGATTGTTGAGAACAATTGACTATTGAAGTTTTTTGGACAACATATGTTTTTGGATATGTTGGATATTATATTTCTTGGATATGGTTTCAAATATCATTGATATTAATTTTCAAAATTATGAGAGTGATGATGGGAGCCACAAGGAGGGATGTGTTTGATTAATTAACTAGTTGTGTTTATGTTTGTTAATAAACAAAAGGGAGCCAGAAGGGGTCCCACCTACTAGTTATTATTTATTAAAGACCCTTATTATTATTTTATTAATTTCCCCCCTAAACTAAAAGTTAGTTGATTTTTAGTTAACTTAACTAAAAGAGGTAGTTTAACTACTTCAACTAATTATGATTGCTTAAAAGAAAAAAGAGAAGGAGGAACAAAAGGAGAATAGAAGGAGAAAGCATACTAAGGTCTGCACTTGAGTTTTATTGAGATAGTTCAATTTTCATTCATTCTTTAATTCATTGAAAGCTTAATTCTCTTTTATGATAGCAGGGTCCTATTGTAGACAACAATATTCAAGGCTGAATTACATCATTCAGACACTTGTTTTTTAGAGGTGTTGGTCTATCTTTGATAGTCTGTGTAGACTTGTCTGTTTGTAAATTAAATTTCATGACTGATAAAGGATATTGTGTAGAGTTGAGTGGGCAAAAATATGTGGCAAGCTGATCCATCTTTTAAAGTTTAGTTTTTTACTTTCTGTCATAAATCCTTTTGTATGGTTTTCATCGGGGACATCTAAGTTTGACTTTGGTCCAAACTACCTAAGGGAATTTTGTAAAAAGAATGATTATTTTGATTAATTGGAATGAAATAAGCAATTTCTTTCTGTCTCATATGTGTTAATTATTGACTTGGTATATTTTTTTTTTATTCTGTCACTACATTTACTTTTGCATCTGTTATGTTCAAAAAATTACATAAATATTGATTTTTTCAGTAATCTTTTATTTATAAAAAATAAGCCTAAGCCCTTGTAACCAATACTTGTGGATTAGGAAACAATTTTTGAGGTGATAAACATAGGGTGATAGTATTGTCTATCTTGCTTTAGCCAAGCAAGATTTGAAAATGCTTGAGTAAGATCATTTCATATCTTTTCCTCAACATTTATTTGGCGACTCTACTTGGGAAATCTTCCATATCTCTCTGGTTGATTTTTATGCTTGATCATCATCGCATATATCTTTTTTTCTTTTGATATTGATTCTTTGGTTGTTTCATTTCTTAATGACTGTACCTGTTGCGAGATAGCCTAATATTGAGCCCGGTCTTCAATATCAGACCAACATTACTTTATACTTGTTTAACACCATCTTAGATACTGCTAATACCCATGCTGAGCTTAATCGTTCATGGGAAACAATTGAACAAGACATAAGTGCCCAAGAACATTGGGAAGTTAGACATAGACAACTTAGGAATCATCCATAACTTTGTTTTTCCATCTTTGATCTTCTTTTCATGTCCTTAGACCCTCGTGTTTCTAGGAGAAGAAGAGGCTTATCACTGGAAATTAATCCTATTGTTGAAATAGGAAGAAGGAACATTGTGTTATCAACCCAACAAAGTTCTCTAAGGAGAACCTTGTCTGATTCTTCTAGTTCGTCTCTCTCTCTGTTACCTATCATCCACAAGATGGCATCTAGTGGTGGCTCTGGTGGCACTGGAGGTGCTTCTTCATCTCAATCTTCAGCTTCGGCAGTGATTGGTATCTTGTATAGTCACCAAGTCCGTGTTCAATATACCACAAACCCCACCAAAGACATTAAAAAGTATGGGATGTTTCAGTTTGAAGAAGATGCTATAGCCACACCGTGGCATGTTTCCTCTCCTCTTAACTTGGAAATTACTACTTGCCCACTTCCTAAATTCAAAGAGAATCTCCCTAGGTTTTCAAGGAATAACATTGTCACTACGAATGAACAGTTGGTGGCATTTTATAATGCTTGTCACAAAATAGGATCCAATGACAATGATACTTGTATGTTCTTATTTATCAATTCCCTTGAGGGAAAGGCCGTGGCCGATTTCTTCGATCTCCCTCCTAAAATTTTATCTACTTGGGAGGAGTTAGTCTATTGGTTCAAATACGCCTATGGGAAATCCAAAAGCCTATTCGAGCAGTTATGAGAATACAATAATATCGCTTATAAGGATGGTGAGATTATCAAGTCCTTCAACTTGTGTTTCACCAAGTTATACAATTAAATCCATGAACTAATTTGACCTCAGAACCAAGCCTCTTTCATGCATTATTATAATGCATTACCTTCCCCCTAAAGTCATAGGCTTGAGGAAAAGTCCATTGATAACCTCGGTTCCACTCTGCATACTTGTTTAGAGTATGAAGAACAACTTGAAAGTACAGGTCTTCCTCAAGGAGATTATGTTAAACAAAAAAACATGTCTTCCCTCTTACAACTTGTACAAGACATGAATAATGGTATGATAGTGTATGAGCGCAAGGGAAATTTCTCCCATCTTACCCCTGGAACTCCATCCTCTTCTGCACCCCCCTTTAGAAATCCAAATCAAAATAATTTTCAGCCTAAAGCTATCATGCCTCGTAGTTGGTTTAAATTTTGTGAGGAACACCATGAGTAAAGTACATGTGAGGTAAATAAGAGTGCCAGAGATAAAATATTTGGTAAGAGACATGAAACTACCATCGATGTCCTAGAATTTTTAGAGCCAGAAGATGTCATGATCATCAATACTAGGAATAAATCCTATGCTCTGAAAGGAAAATATGATGCTCCCCACAATTCTTCTAGCCCAATCTCATCCTCACGTTCAGGTTCCTAAGGCTCCAGAAAGTCAAGGAACTACCTCCCCTCTCCCTTCTTCCCAATACAATATTCTGAATCAGTTGGCCAACATTAAAGCAGATGCAACCCTTCTGGACATGGTTGTCATCCCTGAACAACAAAAGCATCTAAAACGTTTCATGGAAGAAAAATATTACGTTGTAGCCAACCTCTCTGAAGAGGTAGATGAAGAGGATTCTTCTGTAAATAGAGTAGGTGTAGATAACTTTAGATACCCTGTAAAAAAATCCCCCTTTTTATATTTCTGTAAAGATTATGGATAATATTTCCCATTGTTGCCTCATTGATGGTAGTTCAGGCCCAAGTGTAATGTCGAAGATGATTATGGAATAGATAGGATTGTCTTGTACAAATGAAAACGCTAGAAGAATGATCTCTTATATTAGTCTACAACAAATAACCATAGATGAAACCAAGGACGTGACCTTGGTTTTGTGCACACACCCTGAAATAAGGACAACCCTTAATATTCAGGTAATCAATATGCTAGTAAGTAACTACTCGATCATGCTAGGAAGAGATTGGAAAGCTTTGAGAGGTGGATACCTCTCACTCGATGAGACATGCTTATCTGTTCCTAGGAATGGTAAAAACATCATAGTTCTTAGAGAGGGAAGGATTTCACGTTACATAGAAAGTGTTCCACAACCTAATGTGAATTATATCGAAGAGGACCTAGGAGTATATTCCATCTTTATTGAGGAGGATAATACTCCCTTGGAAAAAATCGACTTAGACGATGTTATGTGGCATATGCACTTTGATGGTTCATTCTCCAATGAAGGAAACAAATTTGGTATTATCTTGTACTCTCCTATGGGGAAAATTCATAATTTTTCTTATAGGTTAGAGTTTTCTTGCACAAACAATGTCACTGAATTCAAATCTTTACTATTAGGCATTGAAAATTCCTATAATGTGGATTGCGGTCACCTTACATTTTTTGGGGATCCCGATCTTGTTGTAAACCTTGTGCGTAAGATATACTCTCCTAGCAACAAGTTGATGAAACGCTACACCCAAACTGTTTGGGAACTTATCTCGAACCTACTATATTTCAGCATTACTCATGTTAAGAGGGAACTGAACTCAATGGATGATCAATTAGTTGTTTTTGTAGCCTCTCCTAATTGTAATTTTCAATCTCTATGTCATCCACATATCCCTAAAAATATATAATCATGGTAGGTCTTCCCTATCGATGAGAGAATCTATGCTTTCACTCAAAATGAAATTTGTAAGCCTAAGGAAATTATATCAATGGAAGATAACAAGATTCATAAGGGCTTGAATCCTCTAGAGAGTTCATTTTCATCGAGTGATGTAGGCAACGAAGAGAAACATAAAGAAGAGGAGTCGAAAAGGAAGGTGGGTGAAACTATTTCCTTGAACATTGGAACACCCGAGTCCCCAAAGAATGTTAAAATAGGTGCCCAATGTTTTGATGAAGAAAAATTGAAGTTTCTCAACAGCTTGGTGAATTTCAAGATGTTTTTTCTTGGTCTTATGAGGATCTTCGTGGTTTTGATCTCTCTCTTATACAACATGTCATTCCAATCAAGGAGGGCATAAAACCAGTTAGGAAAAAAAAAGACCTATTAACCTTGCACTAGAAGCAACTATTCGAAAGGAGTTGGAAAATCTCTTGAAGGTTGGGATTATTTTTCTAGTAAAGCATTCAAAATGGGTTTCTAATTTGGTTCTCGTTCGGAAAAAGACTGGTCAAATCATATTATGTATATATTTTCACACATTAAATCGGGCTAGCATAAAATATCACTTTCCTCTCCCTAATATTGAGATTATTTTGCAGCAAGTTCGAGGGTCACAGATGATATTCTTACATGACAGTTTCTCTGGTTACAATCAAATCAAGGTAAAAAGGTTACAATCAAATCAAGGTAAAAAGGAAAGATAAATATAAAACCACCTTTATTACTCATTGGGGAAATTTTTGTTATGAACGTAAGCCTTTTGGATTATCCAATGCAGGTGCCACTTTTCAAAGGGATATGCAGATAAATTTTGACGATTTGATCGGAAAAATTATTCATATCTATCTTGATGACTTAACTGTGTACTCGAAAAAAAGATCTGATGTTTCAAAGTTTCAAAAGTTATGGCTAGGTCCTTTCAAGACCACTTTTGTCCTGGGTGAAAATTCTTACATTCTAAAGGATTTAAAAGAGCTATTGTTTTCCTACAGCACTAACGGTTCTCACTTAAAACACTATGTGGAACCAACTTGAAGAGTTTAACGTTGTTTGAATTTTTATGTATTTTAGTAGTTCAATTATGCTTTCATTTTAGTAGTTTTAATTTCTGTTATTTCAATTCTTCTTTACAATAGTTTTTTATTCTATTTTCATCTTAGTATTTTTCTTTCTGTTGTTTGCATTTCTGTCATTCCATTTCTATTGTTTTCAATTTTGCAGTTTCATTTATGTTATGACATTTCTTGCTTTTGTTCTTTTGATTTCAAATTTTGT
This sequence comes from Picea engelmannii, assembly GCA_009831015.1. Classification (NCBI taxonomy): domain Eukaryota; kingdom Viridiplantae; phylum Streptophyta; class Pinopsida; order Pinales; family Pinaceae; genus Picea; species Picea engelmannii. The sequence continues at coordinate 65,139 of ML777503.1, forward strand.
CAAGAATAAAATGTTGGATCAGTTCTCCACAACGACACTCTTGCAAAGTATTGTTAGTCAATAACAATCAAACTTACACAATTGTTATGATGTTCCCCCTGAAGGCATTATTGAATTTGTTTTCTACTTTCACTGTTGTTTTATGAGATAGTTGGTTACATCCCGCTTCTGCTTTCCATTTCTTCATCCATTTTGAGATTCAAAAGAGCAAGTCCAGAAAATTTTTATCCTTGAATTCAAGAGAAAATTATGGTTGAATGATTATGCTTACATGGATAAACCCCCTCATACTTAACACTTTCCATGAGTTACTCCCGAATTCCCAGTCATTTTTCCATTAAATCCACTCACTTCCCCCTGTGGCGTAATCATTCTGATTTGTATTTTCTTGATCTAATGTTACTTGGTCTGCGAAACCATATATTTTGAGTTCTTAATCTTTTGGAAACATATTTCCCTGTGGAGTCACCAGTTTGTTGACGATTAAAATTGCAACGAGGATTTTTTCCGCAAAGTATTGCTAAAGCCCTATTATTTAAACTATGCTAATAATATAATACTAGCAGGTGGGACCCCCTTGTAGACTGGAGGCTCGAATATAGTCATATCACACTTTTTATGTTGTTGTTTCTATGGCACTTACAAGGTCCTATATGGTTGACAATCCAGTCTTGGTTTCATTTTGACATAGTAACAGGTGGATGATGCATTTTATGACATGTTTATGCAATTTAAAGCATTATTTTTATGTTATGATGGGAATATATTTACAGTTTCTATGATTTAATCATGCCAGAAATCATCGTGATCTACTACCTGGACACATACACAAAAGAAACATGTTAGTAGTAACATAACCAAAACAAGAAAATAAACTTGTGAAAAAAATCCTAAAAGGAAAGGATCTATGCTTGAGTTATGTTAAGGATTATATGCAAATGAAAAGGTAAAGATGTTAGTGTTTTATCCTAACTATTAGATGGATGGTTAGTGGCTATGCGATTTCATTTTATTTATTTTGGGCGCATATAACATTGCAATGCATATGGTATGGCATGAAAAACTTGGCAAAGGTTAACATGAATCTTTTGGGTGGCGCATTGGGAAAGGAATATCATCGCAGAACTCAATGGTTTGGAAAATGATTACATGGTTTAATGCATGGGTGAATGTTGGTTGTCTTGTATTTCAGAATTGAATAGGATAGGAGATGGAAGCAACGTGCAGTAAATGCACGTCACTCCATAATCCCCCCATCAGGTTGTCACCCTAGTTTCATTCTTTGTTGCATTTCAGTTTGTTGGTGGTTAAGCTCTGCATTTCAGGCTTGGGAAGAAAATGCTCGGCCAACTCGCCCTCTTAAGGTCTTTGTTATAGGTATGGTTATTTTCACCCCATCCATGAATTACGCTATGTGTATGAACAAACAATGGATCAGTAATGCTTGGGTTTGTGTTTTCCTGAGAATTGCAACTGTGTAAATGTGTGATTTTTCTCTCGGGAATGATTGTGTGGCTGTTCGGATTTCAATCAAAAGAATTGGTTTTTGGTTGAGTTATGTATTCAATGGTTTCCCTGTTGGTTAAAATCATGGTGCATCTCTTTGTATATTAAGTGAATATGGTTATATAATTCTCTGTGTTAAAATGGTGGAGGGTTTCGCTCTATGTATTCTTGTCGGTTTCTTCCTCGTAGTCATGATTATAACCCTATCCAGTCTCATTCAGATTTCTAGTTGGTTGCTGTGTATTTTTTTTATACTAGAGTCATGGTCGTGGGCTCAATGTATTGGCACCAAAGTATCTCAGGAATTGTTCTTAGGGTGGCCATAATGTTTATGCATACCGTATGGTTATGGAGTGATATGAGTTATGCCTCGGTGTTATGCATCCTCACCGACATTGTTGTCAAATGGTTCGGCTCTCAAGAAAATCGACAAAGGCTATGTCTCTATGTGTTCTTTATAACCATAATTTTTTAGTTAATATTCGCCTCTCCTCTACAGGCGTAAAACGCATTATGTGCACCGGCCTTTTCTATCCTACCCATCATTGTCTTCCTCTGTGGGTAACTGTTGTTCCATTGCCCAAGATGGGAGTTATAAGGATAACATGTGGCTTACTATTGAGTTTGTATCGAAAGGGTTTTTTCCTATGGTTGATATATATCTGAGGACCTCCAGTTCTCTGTGTTATTGTGAGTGAGGATTTTCTTGATTGCATCCTCGTATTTGTTGTGACAGAGCCCAATTTTAAATCCCCAAGTGTTCCGCTCCCTTCGGGCATCATCTTGTTGTCAAGGATTGGTTTATAAATTGGAATGGTTATGGAAATTTTTGCCGAGTTCCTATCTTGTCTTTCTATGATTAAATTGGTTGAAGAGTTAAAATTGGGAATGAGCAATAATATGCAGTTGAGGGTTGCCTCTTTTTCGTTATATTTCCACTCACTTTGTTCTTACATCATTGTCTTAATTGCAAAATGGAAACACCTGTGTGTTTCACTAGGACCGAACGGGTTTATAGCATATTATGGAATTGGTGATTGTGTGTATTTGGTTATGTTCATTGTGCATATAGTATTGAATCATTGTACATATTGGAAATCGTTACATCGGCAGTGATTATGTTTGAGTTTTATGTTGATTGTGGTTTCATTGCAAAATATTATTGGATGATATGATGAAACATGTATGTAATTGGGCATGTTTTGGAAGTCTGTTCGATTTGGAAAGGGACCAGTGCATATGTTTTAATTGGCCAATTGTGAATTGATAGACAATGTATGATATTTTTATAGTTTTGCATTATGGGATAATAGTGGAGAAATGTTGTTTTGTGTTTTCTTTAAATTCTTTAAAGGAAAAGGAAGGAAATTAAAGACCAAGCATTTTCTTGACAGGATTGTTGAATGGAATGTTGTTTTGATTATGAGTATGATTGCACAGACTATTCAAATTGAGAATTTTTGATAAATTTAAATGATGTGATAGCAAACAGTTTGATACAGAGTGAGTGTTGATATGGTGTTGGTATTTTTTGTATTGATTTTAGTACAGAGTTATGTTTTAATTGATTTGTTTTATGAACAATATTCATTATTTCCCTTCCATTCTCTCACTTTTCCACACATTACAAATCCCCTCATATTCCCAGATTCACTATCCACTCCATGTTCTTAAAATTAAATTATAGTTGAATGAAAACTTTGTATTATAGCAATTGAAGGATGGCACATGGATGAGTTATAGTTGATATGTTTTTTTAATTACAATACAGTTGATTATTTGATGATTTGTTGAGCAGTAACCATGATATATCTCCTTTCATATATCCCATAACCCTTATTCACCCCTTGTTCATTGACAAGTATTTAACAATTTTTATGGATTGGATTGCATGAGTCTGATGTGTTGTTGAGCCAAATTTTGTTTCATATTTAAAGAGATGTCATGTATGGTTTGTTGAAGAAACTAGTTGATAATAAATAATGCATACAAGAATGAGCTTCTTCAATAGAGGTAGCCATGGAAGGAATAATAGGGGAAGAGGAAATTGGAACAGGGTCCCTAGAAGGCCAAGGTTTTCTATACATTTTGATGTGGATCCAAAAGACTTGAACCAACTATTCCAAGTTGGGTTTTTCAACTAGATTGGACAAGGGGTGGTCCAACCTAGTCCAGAAAAGGCCTCATTTCTAGCCCCCACATGTCCCTAGTATCTCATTTCCCCCTCATGTCTCATTACAACCTGAAGTCCCTGAAAATGACAGATGGAAAGAGATTGTCCACTCGACAGTCTTCCAACATCTTGATTGGCCCAATTTGTCTCTACATGATCCTCCTCCATTGGTTAACCCAGTTGTCGAAGATTCCCCTGCACACTCACCCGTACTGTCTTCCCACGCAAGCAAGAGATTAAAATCTGAAACCCACCATGCACCTGATAAAGGAAAAGTTATTGTTTCCCCCTCATCTCCCTCAAGTGACTCTGCCAAATCTGTTTCATCCTGCATTCACTTGATAGATGATTTGTCTCATGTTATCAATGAGATCAGGACTAAAGGCTCCATGCAGCCTAAGTAAAATTCATATAAATCAAAGGGAGACAATAGCAACAAAGGGAAGATTTCCTCCCAAAGTGGAAAATATGGTTTTTGAGCGTTTTATTTATTGATTGTTGAGAACAGATGACTGCTGAAGTTGTTTGGACAACACACTTTTTTGGATATGGTTTCAAATATCATTGATATTAATTTTCAAAATTACGAGAGTGATGATGGGAGCCACAAGGAGGGATGTGTTTGATTGATTAACTAGTTGTGTTTATGTTTGTTAAGAAACAAAAGGGAGTCACAAGGAGTCCCACCTACTAGTTATTATTTATTAAAGACCCTTATTATTATTTTAATAATTTTCCCCATAAATTAAAAGTTAGTTGAGTTTTAGTTAACTTAATTAAAAGAGGTAGTTTAACTACTTCAACTAATTTTGATTTCTTAAAAGAAAAAAGAGAAGGAGGAACAAAAGGAGAATAGAAGGAGAAAGCATACTAAGGTATGCTCTTGTTTTTTATTGAGATAGTCCAGTTCCATTCATTCTTTAATTCATTGAAAGCCTAATTCTCTTCTATGATAGCAAGGTCCTATTGTAGACAGCAAGATTCAAGGTTGAATTACATCATTCACACACTTGTTTTTCAGAGGTGTTGATCTATCTTTGATAGTCTGTGTAGACTTGTCTGTTTGTGAATTAAATCTCATGACTGATAAAGGATATTGTGCAGAGTCAAGTGGGCAACAATTTGTGGCAAGCTAATCCATCTTTTAAAGTTCAGTTTTTTACTTTCTGTCAAAAGTCCTTTTGTATGGTTTTCATCGGGGACATCTAAGTTTGACTTTGGTCCAAACTTCCTAAGGGAATTTTGTAAAGAGAATGATTCTTTTGATTAATTGGAATGAAATAAGTGATTGATTTTTGTCTCATATGTGTTAATTATTGACTTGATATTTTTTTTGCTTCTGTCTCTACATTTACTTTTGCATCTGTTATGTTCAAAAAATTGCATAAATATTGAGTTTTTCAACAATCGTTTATTTATTAAAAATCATCCTAAGCCCTTGTAACAAATACTTCTGGATTAGGAAACAATTTTTGAGGCTATAAATATAGGGTGATATTCCCATCTATCTTGTTTTAGCCAAGCAAGATCTGAAAATGCTTGAGTGAGATCATTTCATATATTTTCCTCAACAAAGTCGAAATCAAAGAAGTCGAAGATTGAAGCTGAAGTTGAAGTCGAAACCGAAGTAATTTAGGACGACCAAAGTCTAATTACACAAGTTGGTTTTCTTCTAAGTCGAGTCGGTCCAAGAAAAGCGTAACCTAAAGGTCGAAGTTGAAGAAAACTTAAATTGGGAAATACAAGTTTGGTCGAGGCTGAAGCAAGTTGTGTGGACCAGAATCAAAATAATCAAGTCAAAATTTCTCCTAGTTGAGTCAACCAAAAATATGTTTGTCAGTCGAATGAGGAAGAAAATACGAAAAACAGTCAAGACCAAGTCGAATCTTTAGTGACTAGCAGCTGAGAGGGAAATACTTTTAATATCCACCATCAAGTAAAATGTTTACAAGTTGAATTTAAATAGTCACCAACAAAAGAGATATGTGGAGGTCGGACATTCATGAAAAGGTAAAATGTATTGAATTTGATCTGACATCGGATGACGAAAGGAAAATATAGGCAAGATTCTTTTGAAGAATCATTTGTACTAGCCACCTCACACATTTTTCGGTGAAACTTTCTCCATGTCGAATAATTGGGCATGTTTTGCACAAAACCCATGTCGTAGAATTGTAAAATTCATTTCCATAACTCTGGAATATTCGTATGAAATCAATGTCTAATTTTGTGTACGAAAATCAATTAATGAAATCATCATTTGTGTTAATTAAATGAATGGGTGCAATGTTTCATTACTAAAAGACACAATGGTTCAAACTTATACCTTTTGGACATTATATAAGAAGACAAACAAGGTGAAAGGAAGTGCCTATGTGGTATACATTAGAAGATAAAAAACAAGTACAAATTCCAAGGAAGAAATTCGAAGATACTTATGAAGTGAGCGTGGAAGGGTGGAGCAAGGAAGGACTAATGTCCTTTACAGATTAAATTTTGAAGACGTGAAGTTGATTATTCCTAGGGTTGGTTCCCTAAACAAGGGAGTTGGTGCTTCCTAGGGTTGGTTCCCTAAAACAAGAGAGTTGGTGCTTCCTAGGGTTGGTTTCCTAAAACAAGGGAGTTGGTTCTTCCTAGGGTTGAATCCCTGAACAAGGAGATTGGTGTCTCCCAATCATTATTGTAACTTGTATTAAAGTATTGATTTTATATTCAAGTTTACTATTGTTGATCAATTGTTGTTAATAATTTAAAATTATGAAAAGTTTAAATAGTTAACCAATAATGATTCACCCCCCCTCTTAGTATTGACCAAGTTTCCAACATATACCTTGTAGGTTCAACTATTTCAGTCCCAATCCATCTTAATGCACATGTAATTTGAGCACACTTCCTTGTTGATACTTCATGCAGTCTTTGTTGTCGATTCTCTAGAGAATCTTCTGATTCTGATTCACATGAGTTGATGCTTCTCCAACTAATTATGCCTTCATTTATAGGATTGGCATAATCTTCCATTCGTGCAGTTGTATCATACAAATTATCAATACCTTTTCTCTTTGTTGGTTCTACATACATTTTCCCTCAAGTGGGGTCTAATGGCGCAGTTAACTTTAATTCTTCCACTTTGAATACCATCTCTCTCTTATTTAGGTCAATGATCGTTTGATTATCAAATTCACAATCCATAGCCAACAATGTTGGACATGGTGTGTTGTCATCTACTATGTTGAATAATTTTAAGCCAGTTGCATTGTGCACTCCATAAATATTGACATTAGCTCATGTGAACCTTCCAACTAGAACGAATTATGTTGGTTCACTAATATAAACTAGATAGGAGACCAAATCATCTTCGACTGGCCCATCATCTCCTTGGTATTTCTCGATATAACATTTACATTTGAACCTAAATACAAAATTATATTATTTGTTTCGTAAGCTCCTATCTATGCACTCAACATGAACTCCCTATTGGTTCACTTCTTACTATGCACCTAGTTAACTGCTCCATGTACTACAGGTTGCTCTCTTTGTGAAGAATAGTCAATCATTCTACACAAACTACTCAACACAGATTTATCCTTCATTAAATCTAAGCAAATTCTTAAAAATATCTTCAAAGTACCTACCTTATCAATTTTCTTCTTCGTAGGGTCATAGACTAGAGGAACATCAAATATATTTGAGTTATCATATAGCGATGGCACAGATGAAGTTGATGCGATCCAATCTTCTCCCATTGGTTATTTTCTTTCTTTTTGGTAGGTTTGTTTCTCTTTATTTGGATCAAAAAATGGTAATGGCTCTACTGTTGTTCTCACAGGGGAAGACTCAAGGTTCAACTCTTACAACACACCAACAAGCCCTAACTACTGGCCCTTTCGGAAACACCTACGAAGCAGATGCAGTCTCACCCAAAGTAGCGATAGGGGACTGCAGGACACAGGTGTCTACATCCAGAGGAAATGAAAAATGAATCCAGGAAAAAAACACACAACAATTTAGTTATTCCTTACCACTCTTAAGCTTACTTCGCAAGTTATATCTCTGATATAATACAACTATGAAATAAGAGGATAACATATATCAAATAACACAACATTAGTCACACAAAACAACAAGATATATGTGGTTCACCCTCTCCCTAGGTATACGTCCACAGAGATTTCTTTCTTTATATATTATGTGGAAACATACAATTCTATCTGTGCATTTAGCTTGCAGATCTCTCTCTCTTTCTCTCTTTCTCTCCCCTCCTTGCGCACCCAGTTGCAGGGTTGATCCTCGCACCCATCTGAAGATCTTATAATATAGACTCAATATTACTCTCAACAACCATAATCAATAATGAGAAACCACGATCATACTACCAACGAACCAACTATTGAGAAAAAATATTGACTCTCCTAGACCTTTATTTATACATTACATGGAAAAAGCCTAGGTGTCAAAGCCCTAGATCCAAAACCCTAGGTCCACTTGACCCACGTTTTCAAGGCTTCGCTAGCCTATCCTTCCTCTTTTTTAGTGAGGTGCTCCAAAGCACCCATTGATATATTTTTCTTCTTGTTGATTTGTCCATGATCCATCTTCCTTACTTCTTTGTCTTCCTCGATCTTCTCTTCCAACAACTAGATTTTCCTTTATTTTCTCCTTCTTTTATGCTTCTTTTCCCACTTTGACCCTTCCTTGGTTTATGTTCCTTCTGCACAGTTCATACTTCACCTTTCTTCCTTAATCTTAAATTTTTTACATAACCAATGGCCAACAGGCCCCCAACACTCACATGTGACTCGTCCCGAGTCACTACAAGACTAAACATTCTATTTTACTTCAATTGCAGACTGCACAAAGTAACCTATGCTTTCTTCTCTATCCCTCCCTATCATGTGCAGACTGTCTTTTCTATGTCTGGTACCCAGTTTCAATTGCACCTGGTACCTAGACCCTTCTTCCTTTGATTCTATTGAGAGTTGCGAGGCAACTGGTTGTCATAATACAATTTTAATCAGCTCCCATTTACCAAACCTTCTTTACATTCTTCATTAAGGGTATTCAACTGCACAACTCCTCCTTATGTAACATAGGCAACTTCAAATGTCCCCAGTCAATGTGTCATGACGTGCCCTAGGTGCTTCATGAACTTGTTGTCGTATAACAATACCAAATCTCCTTTCTTGAATTCCTTCTTCTTGATATGTCTATCATGATAATCCTTTTCTCTTTCTTTCTGTACCTGCTGATGAAATCTTGCAATAAACTTGTCTTCCTCCAGTTCTAGAAACTGCACAAGCCTATCTTGAACAGTGCCAGTGTCATCCATACCTCTAAATGATGCAATTTGTAAACTAGGAACCAAGTATTCCATAGCTATCACTTCTTCCAAGCCATATACCAACTTAAATGGAGTTTGTGTTTTCAGCGTCTTGCAAGTAGTTATATAAGCCCATAATAATGATGGAATCCTTAAATCCCAAACATCTTTGTTAACACTACAAATCTTAGTCAACGTTGTCTCCAATATCTTATTGAAATCTTCGACTGTACCATTTGTGTGTGGGTGGTATGGAGTGTTCTTCTGATGGTGAACTTCAAATTCCTGAGTCAAGGCTTCAATAGTTTTTTTTATGAAGTGTGTGCCTTGATCGCTCATGAGGGTCTTCGGGCATCCAAACCTGGTTATGATATCCTCAAAAATGAACTAAGCAGTTGTAGTTGCACTACAATACTTAACTTCTCTTTCTTCTTCCCATATGGTTAAATACTTGATCGCAGTGATAATGTATCTAGCTCCTATGCACCTTCCTGGTGGGTTAATAGGTCCCGCAAAATCAATGGCCCATTTCTCGAATACTTGTAGTGTTAATTGTGGTGCCAAAGGCATATTGTCCCTTCTAGAAGACTTTCCTACTCTTTGACATACATCACAAGCTCTGTAGTATTCCTTAGCATCCTTATGTAAAGTAGGCCATGAGAGGCCTGCTCTGAGAACCTTCTGCATTGTGTCTTTCCCTGCATAATTTCCTCCTGTGATTCCTTCATGTGCTTCTGCAAGAAACAATGGCCTTTTTGTTTCCATAACGTATCTCCTCAATATATCATCTGGTCCCATATTATACAACTGTATAGCTATAAGTTGAAAATATGCAGCGTAGACTACCAATTGTTTCTTTTGCATAACTGTATATTCGTGAGGTGCCACTTCTATGGACAGGAACTGAACTATCTCAGCGAAGTGATCATTGACTTTCCTAATGGCCATCAATTGTGCATCTGGTAGTGTATCCTCCAAGCTAGTAGGTTCCTCTCCATGTTCCAACTTGGATAAGTGATCAGGTCATTTATTCATTCTTCTTGGCTTGACCACAATATCAAAGTCATATTCCTGGAATAGTAGTATCCATCTGCATATTGTTCCCCCCAACACTGGCTTGTTGACTAAGTAATTCAATGCAAAATGGTATGTGAACATCTTAAAATGTGATCCCAACAAATAGTGTCTAAACTTCTACAATGCATATACAATAGCCAAGCCTTCTCTTTCATTCGTAGTATAGTTCCTCTCAGTTGTAGAAAGATTCCTTCTTGCAAAGGTTATAGGGTGGTCAATGTCTCCTGCACCCATCTATGCTAAAACTTATCCTAATGAAATGGAAGAAGCATCGAAATGAAAATTGAACTCCTTACTCCAATCTGGAAATACCAAGATTGGCGTAGTAACCATTTTCTATTTTAGTGTGTCGAAGTTTTGTTGACATTCTTCAGTCCATTGAAACTTATTGTCTTTCATTGGTAGCTTCTCCATAGGTGTTTTTATCTATGCATTTCCCTTAATGAGCTTCCTGTAGTATCTAGTGTTCCCCAATGCAATGTGTAGTTGTATAACCAAAGTGGGGGGGGGGGTTAGATCAACAATGATAGAAATATTGGAAGGATCCACCAACAACCCCTGCTTACACACAATATATCCTAGCAACACTCCAAAGGGTGAAAATAAAATACATTTTTTTAAATTTAGGGAAATATGACATTTCTTGCACTAATCTAACATCAATCTCAAGCATTCAATATGGTCTTTCATTAGGATAAAAATAGTCCAATCATCAAAATATGCTTCCAGAAACTTGTGTAAAAAGTCCTTAAATGATTCTACCACCACCTTGGAAAAGATGGTTGGTACGTTCTTCAACCCAAAGGGCGTCACTGTGTACTGAAAAGAACCCCATTCTATTTCAAAGGTGTTCTTATGTCGGTCTTCCTTAGAAATTTTGATCTGGTGATAACCTGAAAATCCATCTGTGAATGAGTAGACCTCCTGTCCTCCTACATTATCTAGAACTTCATCAGTAATGGGTGTAGGGAATGGATCATGTAGACTTGCATTGTTAAGCTTCCTTAGATCTACACAAATTCTGATTTCCCCTGACTTCTTATCTTGGACCACCATAGGGCTAATCGATTCAAACTCTTCAACATGTTCTATGATTCCTGCTTCTAGCATTCTATCCAATTCAATCCTAACTTTTTGCTTATATTTGGGATTTAATACGTAAGGTCTCTGCTTGATGGGTCTTGCATCCAGTCGTAAGGGGATATTCATTTCTCCCATGGGCCCTTTAATTCCCTTCGTATCGATGAACTTGGTTGGAATCAAGTCCTTATATTCATGTAATAGCTCTATGATCTTGCTAATAGTGGCATCATCCCAATAGTCTCCCACATTTGATAAATTAGGTGTTTGCTATGTTCCAATATTAACCTTCTTAATTTTAATGGGTTGTCCAATAAACAATAATTCAATCCTTGGTCCTTCTATGTCTTTGTGACCTTCAGTTTTTGTAATGTTTATATCTCTAGGGTCATCATCTTCATCAACATTAATATTTTAGCAATCCTGTAATTGTTGAAGAGGTGCAGTCCATTCATATTCTTCTTGCTCAAAAGGGAGGTTAGGTGCCTCCTCAAAGACTTTTTTTCTTACAATTTGTAAAGCTTGATCTACTTTAGGGTACTGGATTTCAAATAAAAACGTAGCTATAAAGTTCTAAGTCGTTACATACCAGTCTGCAATAATGAGGCACAGTTCTTCTTGAAGATAGTAGTTGATAGGTGTAGTATCCAAGGTGTTAATGAACTTATGCACCCACTATTCTTTAGGAATGTTGCTCTAGGCCTTCTCACAACTTTGCATGTGGTCCTTAGGACAACTTTGGCCTATGTATCGAACTTCACATCCTTCTACTTGATATGGAAAGTGCACTGTCAATAAGGTGCGACATTGTGTCCACTTCGTGGTGTTCTTCTTGTGTGTTCCCCACCATCTAGTTGGTGTGGCGGTCAAGGCTTCATCTAGTTCCAACATCCTTTGTTGCACTAGTATAATTTTCTCAAATTCAGCCAGAAATGTCTCTAGGGGATTCAAACCATCAAATGTTGGAAGGTTACTTACTTTTGTGCCAATCTAGCGAACTTCTCTGGTCAATCTGGCACATCATCGTGTGGAGACTTCATACATTTTGTTCTACCAATTTTCCAAGGCTTACTCTGAATCTGATGAACATGTACTTTCACTTCGCCAGCTAATATTTCTATATGTTGTAGGATTAATGTAATCATGTTTTCTTGCTGTCAGTTTGTAAATGTTCTCTAGATCATATGCACGGTATTTTTCCCTAATAGGTTTTGTGTATCTGCGACCTTCGTCTGGGTCTAGAGGTGCAATGACTTTAAGGCCATTACCTTCGAATGTCATTCTTCTCTTCTTTAGGTCAACGACAGTTGAATTGTTGAAAACCCAATCAATTCTTAACAATGCAGGATAAGGACAATTGTGATCAACAATCTCAATTACTTTGAATTCTGCAAATGTCCTTACCCCATCAACGTCTATAGGGGCATGCTCTAGTCTTCCCAAAGGGCTCACCACCTACGAATTAGCCATCCTGAGCCTGATAGGAGAGTAAATCAGTCTAGGTTTTCCCATCAGTTCCCAAGTCTACTTTGTCATAACATTTACTTATGATCCTAAGTCGAGGACCACATAGTCCACGTCGTAGTCTCCAATCTGAGCACTAAGGTGTAATTCATTGTTTGTTCTTCTTATCCTTGATACTTGATTCACAACTCTACTCAACATATGATCTATTTTCCAAGTCTCATGTTGTCTTACTAGGTTTTGTAATTCTTGTACAACCTTTTCATATTTAATCAAATTGATATAGGTATATAAGAAGTCCATGAGCTTGCTTACCTCTTTTCCTTTCTTAGCTAGGGCAGACTGATCAAATGTTGGTGGCATTTCACATTCCCTTACTTCTAGTTGTGCCTTAAATGAAGAAGCTTGTCCTTCTACAAATTCTTTCCTTGTTTCCTCAAAAGTATGCCTCTCTCTCTTTGGGTCGAACAACTGTGCCTTCTCTGCATCTCTTCTGATCCTTGATCCTTTTGTAGTATTTCCCAGGATCACTCTGTCTTCTCCTATAACAACGCCTCCTCTAGTAATAATGATGACTCTGGGGTCTTCACCGCAGGGTTTTGTTGATATTAATTATACGTGTTGGTTTCCTCCTCACCTCTCTTGGATTTTGGCCAACAATACTGGACAATATTCGATGACATGATCAAATTAGTTACAGTAGTTGCAAGTGGTACAAGGGTTCTAAAAATCCCTTTCCAAATGTCCTAGCTATGTAGTTATAACAAATAATCTGACCTCTACCTCGACCCATACCTCCTCCTCTTCCTCTTCCTCTAAATCCTCCATGAGGGTTGAAGTTTCCTCTTCTTGGGGAGTTGAATTGTGCATTATTTCCCTCTTTCTATGTTTCTCCTTGAATCCTATATGTATCCCTTGATCTTTCATGCAAGAGATCATAAGCCCTAAAATCCTTCTCATCATGTCCCATAGACTTACAAAATGTGCAGTAAATATTGGTAGGTGTCTAGACATATTTTTTCATATAATAACATTCAACAAGGTGATGTCTCATAGTACATACCTCCCACCAGGGTATAGTAGCCTGCTTCAAAGGACTAAGTGCTCCAGAGTCCAAGTATTCATGAAATAGGGAACAATGATCTTTGTCTTGGCCCTCTAATTTACATTTGATGCACCATATATCTTGTCTTTTCTCTTTTTCTTTATCTTTCTTCATATCTTTGACTTGTAAGGATAAACTAGTTAACTGATTCAAGATTTGAATCATACCTGGGCTGGATTATCCTACAGATTTTGCTTCTAGTTTCATGGCAATCTCCAATGCTTTAGCCTATGAAGCGACCTTCTGTTGCATTAGAGGAACTCTGATGTGTGGCAGGAGAGCAACAATGAACCATTCTTTATTCTGTTATTCTGGGATCTGAAAACTCAAATGACTTGTCAGAGTCTTAAACCTCTGATCAAACTCCCAAACAGGTTCAGTGACCTTCTTCTTGATTTCCTTCAACTCTGTAATACATTGTGACTCTGATTTAGTTTTCTTTAATTCCACACTCAACGCAATCTTAATGTCATTCAACATTTTAGGCTATCCAGGTCTTGAAGCAAACTTCATATACCAGTTTAAAGTGTGATCCCTCAAGGTAGTACTAAACTGAGTTCTCTTAATAGCTTCGTCATTGACTTGCTTGATACTCCATACAGCTTCACATAAGAACTAGTGTTGATCACGATCTTCAGATCCATCTCCCCTAAAGATAGGTATCCTCATTTCATTTGCCATAGATATTCCTTGGTAATTTCATCTACCATGGATCTTCTTTGGTTTCTCGATTGAGTATGTGCTAAACTGCTTGTAACAGTGCTCTGATGGCTCTGACTACTTTGGCTACTCTAGTTACTTACTACTTATAAAACAACAGGAGGAGTAATAATACTTACTTCGACAGTAGGTATAGTTCTTGAAGTTTTTGGCTCTCCTTGGTGAAGTTCTTAAGATTCTACTTTGTCGGTTCTTACGGACTCTGAATGCTCTTCATCCGTTAGATCTACTTCTTCTCCACTGTAGAATCCCTCGTCTTCGTATTTTTTCTTAAATAAGTTCGCAAGAGGAACCTATTTGAACGGTCTCCCACTGCGCGTGAGTCCAACCTCTGTGTCACTGTCCCTGTCTGAATTTTTGAACATTAGCTTCACTGTATCTTCAAGATATTCTTCTCATGCAATAACATCTTAATACTCATCTTTAAAAAGTGTAGAAACTTTCTTATAGGTCCCTTAAATAAGTACCTATATGCTTGACTATATGATTCGACTCTGTCAATGGAAAACTAAGTAATGTACCCTCCAATAGTGTTATCAAACTAGAGATCCACCACTCTAGACACAACGTTATCAACTCTCTTGACCTTCTTGATCAGTGCTTCTATCCAAACCACAGGTGGTCTAGATATGATCTCAAATTGGGTATCTTCTAGTCTAGCTAACCACTCATATAACTCCTTATGAACTCCTCCAAAGATTTTTTTTTTTTATGTTGGTAAAGATGTACCTTCCCAACCAATCTTCTGTACTAATTCTAGGGTTCTTGTTCTGGGCTTCAGTGAAGTCCTTTTCTTCTTATTCTATCCACTTATGATTTTTTGTCTTCGATGAAAACCATCTTAACATTCCCTCAAAAAGATCCTGGTACCAGAAACGGAACCATTTGTTGGCACAAAGGCAGACCTAGGGTTCAACTCTTACAGCGCACCAACAAGCCCTAACTACTGGCCCTTTCGACAACACCTACGAAGCAAATGCCATCTCACCTGAAGTAGCAATAGGGGGTTGTAGGACATAGTTGTATACAACCAAAGGAAATGCAAAGTGAATCCAGGACAACAACACACAACAATCTAGTTATTCATTACCACTCTTAAGCTTAATTCACAATTTATATCTCTGATCTAACACAACTATGCAATAACAAGATAACATATAGCAAATAACATAGCATCAATCACATGGAACAACAAGATATGCATGGTTCACCCTCTCCCTAGGGATACGTCCACATAAATGTGTTTCTTGATATATTATGTGGAAACATACAGTTCTATCTGCACACTTAGCTTGCAGATCTCTCTCTCTTTCTCTCTTTCTCTCCCCTCCCTGTGCACCTAGCTGCAGGGTTGATCCTCGCACCTAGCTGAAGATCTTACAATATAGACTCAATATTACTCTCAACAACCATAATCAATAATGAGAAACCACGATCATACTATCAATGAACCAACTATTGAGAAAACATCTCGACTCTCCTAAACCTTTATTTATACATTACATGGAAAAAGTCTAGGTGTCAAAACCCTAGGTCTACTTGACCCATGTTTTTAGGGTTTCGCCAGCCTATCCTTCCTCTTTTTCCACGAGGTTCTCCAAACAACCCATTGATATATTTTTTTTCTTGTTGAGTTTTCCACAATCTGTCTTCCTTACTTCTTTGTCTTCTTTGATCTTCTCTTCCAACGACTAGCTTTTCGTTTCTTTTCTCCTTCGTTTCCCACTTCGACCCTTCCTCGATTTATGTGCCTTCCACATAGTTCATACTTCAACTTTATTCCTTAATATTCACTTCTTTACACAACCAAGGGCCAACAACAACTTTCCTTACCCACTCATGAATGTTATTCCCTTGATCTTTTGCATCCGCTCCAGTTCATGTTCCTTCGCACAAAACTGTTTATATTTTAGGTTTTTAATCACATGTTTCAGATGATATCATCTATATGTTCTCATTCTATTTCTAGTTATGTTTCTCGTTCCCTCTTTCCTTCCATTGCACTATCACTTAAGGATAATCCTTAGTGGGATGGTCCAATTCTCTATAGTACATGCATGTTGTGCAAGGATTCAAGAAGTCTCTCAATAACTTTCCTATTTGATTGGAATTATAACAAATGATTGGTCCTCTTCCTCCTCTACCAAATCCACTTTGTCCTCAACCTCGGCTGAATCCTCCTCTTCCACCTTGGTTAAATCCTCTCGTAGTAGTATATTTTGGAACCCCTCCTTTTGTTGCAACACTTTCTTCTTGGATTATGTAAGCATCTGCAAAGCACTCCCTCATTAAGTTGAATTCACAATAGTATTTATCATCATGTCCTACATATTTGCAAAAATTATAAGACAAATTCCTCGGCGTACTCTGATACTTCTACAATAATGGAAAAGAAGTCGCATGATATCTCCATGTCTTGCAGATTTCACAATATCCTATTCCTCCTTCCAGTGGGTTTATGTCTCCTATATCCATATACTATGAAATTATTGGGCATTCGTCTTTATGATGGCCTTTTGTATTACATTTAATACACCAAAAATTTTCATGCTTTTCCTTTTACTTCGTTAGTTCTAACAATTGAATCCTTAGTGCATCCAACTATGACTGAACATGTGCCATTATCGTCCCATATCCTACAAGAGATGATTCTAACTTCATCGCAATTTCTAATGCTTCTGGATATGATGTGACTTTCTATTATGTCAAAGGATAGCGAATGTGCGACAACTAACCTACAATAAACCATTCTTTGTGTCGTTCATCAGGAATATGAAATGATAATCTACCTATAACATATTTAAACCTTTGATCATAATGCCAAATAGTCTCATTCTATATTTTATTAATTTCTTTAAGCTTTGTGATATACTGCAACTCGGATTTTAGCTTTTGAAATTCCTTTAATAAGGCTTGTCCAATTTCAAGGAATATCCTTGATTGTCATGTTGGTGTAGTATTTTGATACTTCATGTGCCAAAATAGTGTGCGACCTTTGAACATCGTTGCTAACTGCACAATATTTGTTTCTTCATCCTTGACATTCTTCGCAATCCATATCGTATCACCTACAAACAAATGTTTCTCTAAGTTTTCCAACCCGCTCCCTGGAATTCAAGAATTCTTAATATATTATATATTCCTTCCATTGTATTCGATGTAGTACTTACCTTCGGTGATGCTGACTAACTCTAGTTTTCTGTGATACTTCCATTATTATGACTATTTCTCTGACTTCCTCCACTAACTACAATTTCTCTTGTCAAAATTCTGGTTTCTACTTTAGATATTGGTGATGCACATGGGGTCATGGGTTCGACACAGATTTCAATTTGAGATGGAATTCCCTCCTCTACTGGACTATACTGAGGATCCTTTTCTTTCTCTTTCCTTTCTTTGTACAGTGTGATTTGAAGTACTGCACAGGGGTCACTTTTCTCAAACACTTTGTGCTTCTCTTCTCTCTCAACCACAGTCTCCTTCTTACTATACCTGAACCTTTTCCAACAACGTAATACTCCAATATCTTCATATAGGTCACTATATTCCTCTCTCAACATCCTCAGTCCATATGATCCGTATTCATCTCTTCAGACCATCCTATGGTCATCCCCCAATCCCCCTATATATGTGAATGTGCCTAACAATAAAATTCCATCTTCATGACATTCTTGTCACACAACAACATCTTTATCCAGCTAGACAATGCATTCAAAAATATTCTGCATCGACCCTTGATGAAGTCACTCTCTGTGGCACTATAAAATTGGGTGAAATATATTTCAAACTTTGTAATGTAACCCCCCAGTATACTATTCAACCAAAAATCAATTGTGCGAGAAACTTTATTACTTATTGTATTCAATTGTCTAATCAATTTAGGGGTCTAGTTTTTCAGATCCTGATCTCGGTATCTCCCAACACTCTCCACTACCCTTTCTAACCATTCAATCAAAATTATCAGAAATCCACCAAAGAAGATTTCATGAAGGCTTGTAAATACATACCTTTGAAACCATTGTTTGTCGTCGAGTCGTGGGTTCCTATTCTATTCTATGGAAAATTCCCGATGCTTCCTCGCTAGCCATTATGTGATATCTTCCTTATTCATCCTCCAAAACATTCCCCTCAGTTACAGTTCCTGGTCCTAGTAATGGAACTATTTTTTGGTGCACAATGGGTTGACTCGGGGTTAGTCATTAACAAACCAACAAAACCTTTTGACACCTGCCCTTTCAACATCACCTAGAGACCAAGTGAAGTCTCACCTGAGGCGGGGCATCATGAACTAAGTTTCTGCAGTGATGAGGGGAAGTGAAGCATTCCACATAATCATACTATTCATTATCCATCCATATACTGTGTGCGCATTTTATGCTACTTAACATTCAATATACCCTATGTGCGGAATTATCCTACTTAACATTCCTTCATTCATAATTTAATTAAGTGCACATAACTATGACAACATACATGACAAACATATTCATAATACTAAGAATTTATTATCATTGTGTAGTAACAATAAACAACATAAATATAACACACAAACACATCACGACACAAGGTTTTAACGTGGTTCATTCCAATTTGGGCTACATCCACAATGGATGGATTTTTATTTTATTCATTGAAATCTCCTTACAGCTATGCACTGCGCTTACAAAAATATACTATAGTAACCATTACTCAAATATTCCTAGTCATTCTGCTATAGTGTGAGCCTAACTCCTTAGCCATACCTAAAAAATATTCCTCAATACTTCTCCAAAATGCAACTAGCTCAAAAGATCTTCACATCATAAACTCTCTGAACAAATTCTACCCAAAAACGCATTACAATTTATAGCTTTAAAAATAGGTCTAATAATGTTACAATGTGGACAAAATGTCCCAAAATCCTAACTACTTTTCGCCTTTTGCACACTACCTCCCAAACATGCTCTAGCTGCCTTGTGCGTGCTTCTCCAAATTTTCGAACGATCAATTCCTGCATGATTCCCAAGATTTATACAAAAATCCTATATAGTAAGCTCATTGGTTTCTCCATGGAAGGTCAGGATGTCACTGACGGATTTTAGGGCTCTCAGAAGAATGGTCATAAAAAGGGTGTAATTAGCCTATATGACAAATATGGAACTAGGCGAGGAGGTCACAGAGCGCACATTGTGCCAATAAATGATGAAAAATTATGCATTGCCTATTATTTTATTGTTGGGAAAGTTATTAAGAATTACACAAAAGGCGAGTGCACCCTTGATGCCATTGCAGTAGAAAAAATTACCAAAAATGGCACACCATTAAATTGGTGAAAATATTTGCTCAAAAAATGGTTCCAAGCTTGCATGGATGTGCATGATAAGCCCGAACACTTCATATATGGCTACTTATTGGTATAATTATCTATGTGTAAGTGGAATTTGTCGAAGGGTCACAGCATATCCCACACTCCTGACAGTCATATCGCCAAACATTTCAACACTTGGCATATTCTCAATATGACCACGAATGAGACAACTCACATTGCAACCTTTTAAAAGTGGTATAATGACCTTATCACCATAACATAAAGGCCATGAATCCCATAGCCACTGCTAAATAGGAGCACTCACAACATTTGGTTCAATATGAGTCATGAACCATACATGTCTGTGCCCACTCGAGGATGCTCTATCTCGCTTCCATATGATCCCTTTGCCATTTTTCCTCGACAAGGCAGTGTTCAACAAGGAAGTCACTACATGGTCGGGTGTCACTGTAGAAAATAATAATTCAAGTGTCTCCTAAACAATGCATGCCATTGCACAACAATCTTCTCATGTGCCAACTCTTGATGTAGGTACCATCGCAGTAGAAAGGGAATGAATTACTTCTAGCTCATAGGAATGGGAAGACGAAGGTGAAAAAGAAATTCTACCTTGAGGAACATTGTATATCCTATTCTCTTCTATTCCATATGAAGTCACTATTTCGAGTAAGAAATTACGTGAAGTATTTGCTTTTGTCTTTCCTTTGAAAATGCAGTGCATTGATTCTCCCTCTAAGTCTCATGTTGATACCATTATCATCGAGGCCATGCCTCTATCTTCCTTTCCACCTCTTATCCACACCGCTACACCTCTGATATGCACCACTTCCCCCATTCCCTCATCAGTTCATGTAATAACAATCATCAATGACCCTCTAGTGGAGAAAACATCTACCCTCGTTCTTGAGATATCCCTAGTCAACAACATACCTTACCCACGGATTTCCCATTCACGACTTCATCATGCCCCATTAACACCCATTTTGACATAGTCTTTCCAGAGTCCACCGACCCTTTTACTACAATTGTCGAAGCCACCCTTCCAACACCGCCCTCTATTCCCCAGGTTCCACATATCCAAGTCCCACTAGACACATACCCAAGAACTATTCTCTATTTTGAGTAGGAGACAGAGCTAGAGGTACACACGCAGATGGACTTGGATGCTCCAAATACACTGACAAGTGCCCAAGAAGACACACACTCAACTCACAGTACTATTTTCATCAAGGAAAAAATTTCACCCATGCAACAGGACCCCCAAAAATGATACGTTATCCTCGAGTTATGTTTGGATCAAATTGGTGTGGTTGCAGTGCTTCTAGAGAAGTTCCAAGACCAGTTTGTGTGGACCTTCAAAGCTCCCTTAGATACTCCATATAGTGATGGTATCCCCATCTTGTCATAATTTTCTCTTGCAAGTAGTCAACTTCTTACTTCAAGGTTATCCTTCGACCCATCACTTACCAATGAATATATGTCCACATGGGCTACCCCACAAATTTTGAATCTTTTATGCACCTCTAGTAATAAACTAGAATAGTGGATCACTACAGTTGAGAAAACAAATGATGATATATCAATGAAAACACAACAACTACGAGAGGTCATCACACTAGCCTCTACATCTGTGAAATATGAGCATGGATTGTGCATACAAGTTGAATCCTCTATTGTGGTTGTGTCAGATAAACTAGTCCAAGTCTGTCTTGCTTTTAGACAGATGGCATCGAAGCTACCTAAATATATCACTCTAGTTTCCCCTTCACAATGAGTTGATCTTAATGTCGATGCCTGGTCCCAACTGGATGCAAAGACGGATACTCTACAACATGAGTTGGCTACGATTAAATTAAAAGAAATGGAAAAACCCAAAGAAATGATGAAAAACTCTTACGCATGTAGTTGTGGAGGGAAATTTGGTCCATTCCTCACTTCATGCTCGTGTTGATGAGTGTCATTGGCTCTTCGACATGGTCAATGACTAGGTCGATTTTCTAGACCAACGTAGCCAACCAATCATGGAATTGCATGAACAACTCCAAATCTTGCATGTAGAAGCCAACGCTATGATCGACCTTGTTGAGGAGGCCTCCAAGTTTGAAAAACTTTAGGACAAAGATGAACGATTGAATGCAATGGATGAATCCACCAGGGATGCAAAGAAAGAGATTCACAACTTCTGTCCCACAGTGCAAGAAGAATATGTCCATATGAAACAACTCGATTCCATTGCCAACACATAATGGACTACTTTATTGGATACAAAACCAAAGGACCCTAATGTGACGGTCTCTCAAGAATTTTTTGTGGAAGCCTCAATTTTGGCAAGGAAATGGCATGACCACATTGAGCACTATGACATTTTCCATGAGTAGGATCTCACCATTGTACTGGAGTTGATCCCTTTGTTTGGATAAGGTCACTTGAAAGAGAGAGAAGGTTGACTCGGGATCAGTCAAAGGTTGTGTTTGGGGCCTATTGGGCCCTTCATTTTTTAAGAGAACCTGATATTGGGAGATCCTAAAGTTTTGTGGAAAGTGCATCCAAGCAACGAAAGATTAGAAGCGACGAAAAGAAACTAGGATGAGTGGAAATATAACTAGAAGTGTTCCAGCAATGAAAACAAATCATGTAACACATGGATGAGAAAGTGGAAAGAGATGCAATCTTTGAGCGAATGTAAGGAGAAAGAGAGAAAAAGTAGTGGAAGCTAAATCAAGAAAAGATAACAGCGAAATCAAGAAACGATAACAGCAGAGTCAAGAAGTCAAGAAGAGGCCAAGAGAACAATATAAATTGGGAGTTATGTAATGGGAAAGGGTTGGTTGGTTGGTTGGTTAGTCGTGATTGGCCATTGTTGTTATTGTTTGATATTTTTTCTCTTGTAGTGTCTTACCACTGTTACCAATACTGTCATTGTCATTGAGTCTATTTGAGAAAGATTATTGTAAGGGTTTTTGAATAGGACTGTGCTTGTGAATATCACAAGAGTATATACTAGGTATCTAGGGAATACATTTTTTTACCTAAGCAAATGTAAGAGAGTTACACTCCATGTATGGCCAGTTTTGAGATGTTGTTAATATGAAATATTATAAGGACTCTAATTTTTTTTTATGATGTGTATGAATATTTAATTTCTATGATGTGAAATCCCTTTTGTCCTGTGTATTTTTCCTTTGGTTGTTAATTCACAAGTTTCTTTTGTGTATGGACTTGTCTTTATCCTGTGCATCATATTTTAGCTTATTCTTATGCTATCCTAAGACTCCTGGTGATATAATTCTTTATATGTTCAAGTATGAATCTACACTTTGTTGCGTCAGACTTGATGATGCATCCTCTTTGACTCCCTTCACCACTTAAGTCTCAGTTGCACTTCGGGTGAGACCTCCTTTCCTTACAGAAGGTTGATTATGTTAGTGCTACTAGACTACAACATTACCTTTTTTTGTAACATCCAAGAAACCTAGTCTCTAATATTGTGCAAACAATGTAATCTATAATCTTTTGGTGTTGTAGGTTCTTATTCTCTACCAACTTCTTCAAGGGTTTTGGCTGAGTATTCTTCTTCAGTGGGGGAGTTTATCCTTACTCTTCCATCTATCTCTTTTGAACTTCCTTCCTCTTGTATGCTTCTTCCAGAACCTTCACCTCTTTCACTAAATTTCTCCTTCAACCATTGGTTGTCCAAAATTCCTCATCTCTTCAACTCTTGCAACTCTTTTAACTCTTTTCTATGAATACTCTCAAATTCAATCTCCTTACGTGACTAATTGTTATGAGGAAAATATCTCTATGGCTATGGGTAAACCACAACAGACGGAAATGACTTCAGAAACCAAATCAATTATAAAGTATTCTATATAAACAAATATGCTAGCAAGACAAGATAAAAGGCTTACCTCATTCAAACATTCGATGAAGTCCATTGTTGAGCACTTAACCCAAAGCAATATACTTGCAACTAGTCCTCAACAACCAAGCAATGAAAGCATATGGTGATAATATATGATGTCATCACATTCAATAGCATAATCCATCAACATTCATAACAAATACGCCCATGTAATAATAATTCAAATATTTGTGAGATATCAATTGGACGAGAAAGGAGTATTTATATTAAGATACAATTAGCAAAAGTGAATAATTTACAGACTTCTGTGTCTGCACGGTTCGGAACCAAGAAACTAAGATCCTTCTAGTTGGGCCTCCACCACTTCAATCCTCCACCAAAGGCAAGCTCATATAAGAGATACAATGAAATTCTCCATCAATAAGGGAAGATCTTGGGGGATGAACAATGTGTTCAGACTTAAAGGAAAAAGGGATGCAGACTCAATGTGAAGTGAATAATTCCTCCAGAGTAACTTTTCTCTCAAAGTTGAATTATTTTTTCTCTCGGAATGTTTCCAGTACATGGAAGGCCGAGGATCATTGATCTCATGATGTGACATGGAAACCCGGCACTGTTTTTCAATTTTGGTCACATTTCCCGATGTATGCAGGTTGTAGTCGTTCAACCTGCATATACGCATGTTGTATAGTAGGCAAGGTGCGTATATGTGGAAAATTTGTATTTTTAGCTTTGAGATTTGTAAAAAAGGGACTTCAAGTCTACATAGGGAAATGAAAAAAGGCCTTCTATGAAATATTGCATGGGGTGAGGAAAATCTTTCTATAATAGTGATCGAACCTCTTCATCACTTTTCTCATTTGTTTCCACCACCTATTCTCAAGAATAACAACCCTCTTTTGAGCTCGTTTGTCCCTTTCACTTTTCTTCTAACGTCCCCCCATATCTCCCAGAAAATATTCCTTGACCTAACCCACGATCCCTCTCATAAATCACCCTCCCCAAAGTGCATGAGTTTACACCACCATATCACTCAAAGGAACAACCAACATTCCTTCTTCCACTAATAAAATCTTGATCCACAAGGGGATTTCCAACAAGACTTTGCCTCTGCCCCCTTCTTTGAATATGGTTTCTTCTTTGGAAAAATATTAGTTATTATCCGTGAAAAAATCAATAATGTATCCCTCCAGAAAAGTTTCCACCCAAAAATCTACAACACAAGAGATCAGATGATCTAAACGGTGAAGAGTCGTTAAACCCTCAATGATCCAGTTATATTTCCTTTTGACTCAATATTTGTGTTTTTGTGCTTCTTTTAAACGATCTAACCATTGAAATACCTCTTTGAGGAACCTAATCCAAAATATTTCGTATTGATTGCTAGAAGGATCTTAATAGAACACCATGACTTTCACAACCCTAAAAAATTTGTGTCACAACCCTACTTCCTACTTTATAAACATGTCACACCTTCTTTCCCACCAATTCTCAACATCCAATTTGTAAATCCAATAAGGAATACTCTAAAAGATCACTTCAAATCTTGGTTCCTTGCTACAAAACCATTTTTTGGTGCAAGATAAAGACCATGGTTCTCTAAGGTTTCCAACAAAAGGCTCTGTTGTAGTCTAGACACACTGAAATATTCATCCTTCTGCAGGGGAAAGAAGTCTCACCTAAGTAGTAGTCGAGACTTGGACGATGAAGCGAGTCAGAGAGAACACAACATTATATTTAACTTAACATTAATTAGATACATGTAGTAGATCATAAAGATATCTGTAAACATCGATCAAATATTTAACCAGACAAGAAGGAAAAAATTGCATGAAAGAACGATAGATTCATACACATGATATCAGACCATTACAACAAGAAGTTTTAGGGCCAAAAAACATATTTTCATAAGCATCTCCAACATTCCAAAATCATTATATATCATAGGTCTCCAATACAATCTCTTTCGCATCACAATATGACTTCACATAACTCATTATATAATCAAGATAGTGTTGTGAAGGAAACATGACTATCAGTAGAGACCATTACAGTAGAAATATCAACAGGAAAAACCCCCAACCCTTTTCCCATTACATAGCTCCATATTTATACTTTTCTCTTGGTCGCTTCTTGGATTCTTTACTATGCTACATTTTCACCTTTTCCCTGCTAGCACTCGATGCTCTTGGCAGAACATTGACTTCAGACCCTAAGTCTAGTATGATATCCCCCATATTGAAATCTCCTATGTTGGCATTGAATATAAATTATTTTCTTGCTATTCTTTTCGTATGGGCCTCATTTACTCTGTTTACCCCTTCTTCCCCAGAATTACACTTTTCTAACAAATTCTGCAGTACTTGTAAGGAATTTTTATCATTCAACAATTTTACACATGACCCCAAAAAGTTTCTTAAGTTACTTACTTACTCTAAAAGTTTCTCTTTTTTGTCCTGATCAAATAATGGAGACATTTCATACACTGGTATCTCATCGTATGGATTCTTTCCTTAAGTAGATGCAATATTTTCTTTAAAAATCTCCTGTCGAGATTTGGAATATCTCTTTTTGTTTGCGTGCATCAAACTTTTGTTCAGGCACAATGTTCTTCTGGACCCACTAGTACTAGTCTTGATCCTTCTTGGCTGCATTTTCTTGTGTATTAGCTTCACCTCTAGTAAAAATGTTAATCTTCTTATCATCCTCTTCTTTGTTTTCCACAACAATCCATTGTACGTTCTGATTAGTTTGGTTCCTCTTATCATGTATTTTTATCAAAAGTGTTGGATAGTCTTCAATTTCATGGTCTATTGCACGACAATACATACATGTCACAGGTGGTTGTGGAAGTCTCTTACATAGTTTCTTGGTTTCTGATAGTTATGAAAAACAACTGGTCCTCAACATCATTCAAATCCTCTTCCTTCACTGCCTCCTCCTCTGAAGCCTCCTCTGCTTCCTTGATTATCTATGTGCGGTGTATTATATTGAGGTCCCTTTTTATACTATGACTATGCATTATTCTATTTTGGTGGTGCTATGCACTGCTACGATGGTTCTCCAAATTGTTGTGCATTATTGTACTACGATTATGCTTGAAACTGTTGTGTGGGATTATACTATGGTTTTTGCGCGTTGTTATACTATGGTTGTTTCACATTGTTATATTATGTTTTTTTTGCAGGTTGTCATGTTACATGTTAATCCTACAACCTGTATGTATCTACAATCCTTTCTTTCATCATCACCAAGGTTCTACAGTCCTTTTCTTCATTTCCAAATGACTTTAAAAAGTTACAAAATGTACTCTTCGGTACTTTTTGTAATTTATAAATAATAGGGAAATGATAGGGATCACTCCCATGTGTTTTGAAAATCTCACACCATGGTCCTCCTGAAGCTAAATGGTTTGGCATACCCACTCCAATATACTATGCAAATAATGGACACTCATTCTTGTGATGGCCTTCTGTCCTGCACATTGTACACCAAACATCTTCTATTTTCTCCTTTCCTTTATTCTGATTCAAATGGAATGTTAAGTTCTTAAAATATTGCTTCAACTCTTCCATAGGTGGATCTGTATGTTTGTAATGGTTTTGTTCTAACCATAATGCTACTTGTAGAGCCTCATCATGGCTCCAGAATTTCTTTTGTCTCAAAGGATACTTCAAGTGTGGCAAAAAAGAATTAACAAACAAATGTCTATGTTGTGTATCAATAATAGTGTACTTTAACTCACATTTTATCCTTTTTAACTTCTAGTGCACTTCCCAGACTAATTCTATTGGTTTATGCTTAATCTCTATCATTTCATTCATAAAATGGTCTTTTGAGCTTGGTTTCTAAAAATCATTCATTAGCTACCTCTTCATCTCTACTACAGTTGTAGGAATTCTCATTGGATAATTTGTTGAAAGAACCATGTACCAGGATAATCCGCAGTCTCTGAATTTTATTTCCAACTATGCGACCTTTGTATCTTCGTGGTTTTCGAAATTCTGTGGTGAGGGGTTTCGAAGGTATTTTTTGGATAATCCACAGTTGTTGTCATTTTTGTCATCGACGTTTCGAATCCGAATCGAGATTCATCATCAAGACTAATTATAAAATTAAATATTTCTTATCTTAGTCAATTAATACTTGAGATGAAGGACAATTTTTAGAAATTAAACATCTCGATTATCTATAAACCCTAATTTAAGAGATAAACAAAAATATAGAAAACAAAAATAAAATAAATTAATAAAAAAATAAAAAATGATACTGATTAATAATGACCTAAGCATGGATATCATAACTAAATATAAGTATTGATAATAGTAATCTTCTGTAATCTTGTTTGATACCCATATCTTCTCACAAATGAACAAATTCTTTTTTGGATCATCTGATCTATCCCGTCGGAACTATGGTAACCTATTAGTTGGATCGTGTCCTTCCATTGTGAAATTTGTTGAACTACCACCTCTGCGCGGTGTAGATACTTGATTGCTACTTTCTAAACTTGTAATTCTACTACTGGACCCACGTCCTATAACAATTCTTCTACCATTAATCACTTGTCGGTTAACTAGTTTTTATTCTTCATATGTCTTAGTCACACATGGGGTTGTGGGTTCACATTATTTCGGATTTGGAATGGAGAGCCTTCTTCTACACCAGACCCAAGACCTTTGGTTTTCCTCTCATATTTGTTTCACAATATATCGTCAATCTACCCTATGGCGCAGAGATCCTCTACCTCTTCCTCATTGATGTCCAATCCCTCTTACTCATCTACTGCCCTCGTCTACATCAACCTCATTCAAGATCCACAACTCTCATCAAAATACAGACCCTAACCAAAAGTATGATACATCCTCTCAACAAAGAGACCAAAAATATACTACACCAAAATATGATACCAAGATATTCTAAGATACCTCCCTCTACCTCATACATCTTCTATTTATACAACAAAATCAGGTTAAAACCATTACATTATGACTCCCAAACCCTAACCCTAACATGTCCAAGTTTATCCACATATGCGTCAGATTTTGCGCAAATCCTACTGCTCGCTACTTCCTCTTCTCTTTGTCGGGCTGGTCTTCCTTCTTTTTTGGTGCACGCTGTTCCCTTTGGTCCATGCTCCCTTGCTTACTATGCTTTCTCCAAAAAATGTCTTCTCTAACACTACTCCACTCTAACCTATTGCTATTGAAGAACCCTTCAAACAATGTGGTCTAGACATCATTGTTGAGATTAATATACATTCCTCCAAACAACACAGGTAGATTTTGACTGCTACCGATTATTTTACAAGATGGATTGAAGCAGTACCACTGGTAAAAGTAAATGAAGAGGTAGTGATTAGTTTTCTTGAAAAAAACATCATTACAAGGCTTAGATTTCCTAATTCTCTAGTGTTTGATAATGCAACTTATTTTTCGTATTTAAAATTATTTGATTTTGCATTAGAGAAAGGGATTATTTTGAAGTATTTTTCCAATTATTACCCTTGGGGAAATGGCTTAGAGGAATCCGAAAACAAGAACATAATATGTTTCCTCAAATAAATTGTGGTTGATCACCATAGAAATTTGCACAACAATTTATTGAACTCCCTCTAGGATGATCATGTCACTCCTAAGGCCACCATAGGAAATTCTCCATATTTCTTGAGATAATTTTTCTTACCCTCAAATATTTACCTTCCTTCCCTGCAAATCACTCAGAAATCTCAAGGAAGAGAGTTCCTCATCATTCAATGACACATCAATACCTTTCTAAGTTTGGAAGAGAGTCACACTAAAGCCAAAAAAAAGTTTGAATGTCATCAACAGACCGTGAAACATTGTTTTGATAAAAAAATTGCTGGTGAGAAATAATTCCAAGTTGGGGACTTAGTTATCAAATGGGACAATCCACATAAAGATAAAGGGAAAAATTCAAAGTTCTAGTAGCTTTTGCTTGCCCCTTATGTCATCAAATAAAAAACTGGCCAAAGTACCTTTTGGTTACAAAACCTTCGGGGGGAATTTGATTCCCTTCTTTTTAATGGACAAATCCTCAAACATTACACCAAATAGGAATTGAGGTTTCTTTCACTTGTACATAAATAAACATTTTCCTCTTTTTTGTTTTGCTGCATTTTTTGTTTTTTCTTTTGTTTCCTATTTGTTTCCCAATATTTTTTGATTATATATATTTTCTTAACCTTCTTGAGAGATATCACCTTGATTTTGAGTTCCCTATAACTTAGTCTAGGTCATATGGTGTTCAATCCACTTATTTCCCTAGTAATGCAAGCCCAATTATGTACTATCTCGAGTCCTTTCTGGTGGAGAAACATAGCTCATCGATACACAAGAATGGTGGAAAGAAATGGAGAACCAAGAGACTCAACTTAAGAACATATTGCCACATTATGTGAACTTCAAAGAAAATAATTTACAGTGGGTGTTTGCAGTATATCGGGAATCGTAACTCACGAATTTCACTCATCTATAATCAAGTTAGCCGATATCACCATCACAAGTGCCATCCCTAGTGCCTTTAAAGGTAAACTATAATCCCCCCATCCACCTCTCTCTCTCTAAACAAAAGATAATCAAATCTTATAACCCTTGGGGAAAGGATTTCTAGATCACATGGGACATGCAAGTATCTTTGTCGGGGCTATGGACGCTCTATAGAAATGGAGCAAGGATTGTGACACTAGGGTGACTTCGTTGGGACGATGGAAACTCGCTGGCAGTGGAGAAACACTAGAAAAATTCAGTATGACTTGTATTCGCAACATTCTTGACATTTTTCTCCCATTATACTTCCTACACCTCCTCCTCTAGTCATTTATCCTATGAATAAAAATCAATTTGAAAGCAATCTAGTCAATGGAAGAATATCTCCCATATTTGTGTCATCTTTGTTATTTCACAATACAAGTTATGGGACCTATCCTTTCTATCTTATGATTTTTCATAATGAGTGCATCCCTTCCTAAAATATGTGTGGACATCATCTTACAGATATTCAAGGCTTCACCGAGTGTGTCACCATTTGTTGTGACAAGCACTACAACCCTCCATTTTCATTTATTTGCATTTGCATAGTCTTTAGAAAATGGAGCCCCTCATTTTTAAGTTTGAAAGAAATTTTATTTGGCCTCTCTTTACCTCGGGTTTCTTAGAGATATCTTGTTCACCTTAAGAAATCATGTGTAAAAGGAATTACTTGAAAATTTTCATTTTTGAGCAAGTTAGAAGAAATCGACAAAGTTACTTCTATCTCCTTCGATGTGAATCGGAGGAGTTACATTTAACTCCTCGGATTCACATTGGATAATTTTCTCTATTTATCATTGATTCCCTTACCTATTGCACGAGTTAATTCTATCTCTTCCGATGTGAATCAGAGGAGTTGGTTCCAACTCCTCCAAGTTTGTTGATGTCATTGGAAGACTTTGAGGCAAGTGCTCCGATTAACATTGGAGGCCTTCGTACTAATTTCTCCGATGTTCATTAGAGAACATGCTCGCAAGTCCTCCCGACCTTAATTACCTCACTGAATCAACATTTAATGCTCAAACCTTGATTTCTATTTATACATGAACAATCTAACATTTTCATTGTTAGGCTAAGAATTTGAGGTGAGAAGAGTTTCTTAAGACCGAGAGAGCGCCAAATCATTGTGTATGTTGGAGCCACCTTTGTTTTCCTAGCCCGTCACAAATTTCATTTTTTATGCTCGAGATCGAAAGATGGTTTTCGTATTTTCCGTCTCTAGTTTCAAAATCTCTGAAGCTTTATCACGCAAACAACGATGATTGTTGTACTCTCGGGGCAAGTCCTAACTTTCGTAAAAATATTTCCTCTTTTTGTTCTACCTTGATATCTCGTAGGTCGGATGCTATAAATCATGTAGTTCACACGTCCCGAGCAACGAAACGGAGAAATCGTTTTAATTTTTCACCCAGGGCAGTAACGGGAGTAAATTTTTCCTAAACCATGATTAAACATCATCGGGTTTTCGCACCTCGACGTTCACCAAATCAAAAAGTTTATTGTCATAGCCCCGATAGCCAAGAACACGAGGTCCTTATTTTATTAACCCGTGTCAAGGTTAAAAGTAAAAGCTAAACCATAGTAAAAGTTCTATTGGCATTTCGCCACTCGACGTTTTCTTTTTTAAAAGTTACACCATCTAAACCCTGACTCGCGAAATCATGATAAGGATATAAACAAAATTAAATAATCATTTAATCTGATTTTATCTTCCCTTTTTAATTAAGTCGTATTATCGCGATCTCGCAGTTTCGCAGCTCGGCATGCAAACTTCCTGGAAACTTACCTTCAAAGCTCCGAGTCGCGATACGGTGAATCTAAATAATTATGAAATTAATTAAGCTCCTAATCATAATTACGTTTTTATTAATCAAAATCAATCATCGCATTTTCGGGGGTTAGAGGTTCAAAAGGTTAAATAAAATTTCCCGATACAACGAGTGGCGAAAGATTAATTAACGTTGGTAAAACCGGATTAATTAAGCTAAATCAATACATATCCCGTGTTTCGATGATTCCATGATTTATGAGGTAGCCTTATTCCTTCCATGCGCCAGCTGACATTTCAAACCACCAAAATTTATGACATTAATGAGGAAATAGGGAAAATCGATGAATAAGGATCGGATTTTTATGGCAAAATTTATTTCTAAAACATGAATTGACAGACCTGTTCTGAAAGGTACCAAGTTTTCGAATATATATAAGAGAAGTTATGCATTATAGCAAATTAATTTCTACATTATGGAGAGCACATTTTCTCGGTGAGCTAACTTCTCTATGTATACGTATTTTTATTGCAGAAGAGATAAAACAAGATCCCCCGTCATGGCCTCGTGAAAAGCATCCAAAGCCAATGTTGAGGTTTTGGGACAAGGCTCGGACAACGTTGCTGATACTTCACCTCGAAGTGTCGACTCTGTCCTGAACTGGTCTTTCGTTTTCGATGTTCTGCAATTTGAATTGGTGGATTATTCCGATGATTCCAGCGATAATGAAAAAGATGATATAACCACCAAGTATAAGATCGCCATCCAATCCGGAATGCAAAAAGTAGCAGCCAGACCACGACTACTACCATATTATGATATGGTCTGATGGGCATTAGACCATGTGGACATACCAACCAGAACCATCATGAGTGAGTGAAAGGTCACCGTTGGGACTTTCCGGCCTGAACATCTACAAGCCATGTATAAGTTGCCCACATCGTCCGACTTTACATATGGTGCCGAATTCTTAGACGAATTCAAATAGAAGGAATGTGTGCAGTATGATAAAACCATGTCTAGCTTAATAAAAGATTGGGTTTCGCACTCTGCGAAGTTCAGGGCAGACAGTCATGGTGTATATTCAATAGCTTCTTTAGAACCGCAGTACAAGTATGTAGCCATGATGACATGCAGATTATACGGGAGAGAGGACATCTCACATTTCTTTCTTCCATGGGTACCTCTAATGTTTCGAGTCACCGAAGGTTGTTCCTTCGACTGGGCGAAGATGTTGTCTGACAGCCTGACCAGTCGGGTCACAGAGTATCGGGCACAGAAAGAAAGCAGAAAAGTTGTTGCATTTTTTATGTCTTCATACATTATGGATGCTATTTGTTTTTTAACACCATTTTCCTTAATGAGTTGGAGTTAGACTCCAGCAGAAGACAATCCCATACACGTCTATCATTCAAAATTATGGGAAAACAAAGCGGCAAATTTCGTATACGAAATATTCAACTGGGTGACGGTGCCTCTGCATGTCACTATTTTCAGTCACCCGCCACCCAGGATCTCGGACAGTATAGTGACAAATCTAAGCAGCATAGCTAACTGGTATGTAGAAGCTAAATTTTCATATCTTATAGTTTTCGGGGATTTTGTTCCCCCAAATGCATTGCCATTGTTCATTCCCGACAAGCTGGCTTGTCGTGAGGTTGCTAGGCAAACAATAATCGGTGGTATAAGCAAGGAGCTTAAGGGATACTCAAAGAAGGTATGGCCACCTTTTCCTGTTCATTTAAATTCTTATTCTTTATTAGATTTTGGGCATGCCAAAGCTGAGGCAATAGCCCTGGAAGACCTAAATTTGGTCCTCATTTAATACAAGAAGCACGATCCAAAAAGGGTCATGAGAAACCATTTGGCCAGTTGCGGTTTCAAGAGATTTGAGCACGAGAATTCACCCTCGGATGACATTTTCCAAGGCGCAAGGTCCTACGTCGAGATTCTAGCTCGGATACAAACCTTGGCACCCAAGGAAAGAGCCGATGTTCTGAAGTTCCAGGAACATCGACGCAGTTGTCTTCCCACAGTGTTGTGGGGTGAGAGTCTGAGTACGGCGGAGGCGAAACAAAGATATGCCAAAGTCTCTAAGGATGCGACTCCCGATCAAGAAAAACACCAGGACGAGGGAGAGAAAACTAAGAGTCTGAAAGCTGAGATAAAGACTCCCAACCCACCGAAGAAGCAGAGTTCAGTTACTACTCCAGGAAAATCAGTGAAGCAGATCAGAGAACCTATCACATCAGTTACTCCCTTGTAGTCGACTTAGGGAAATATTGATGCAGGATGGATCTTCAATGAAGAGTTGAGGCCTATAAGGGTAGAAGAACTCCCTCCGAATGATTTTTTCTTCGATAAGAAGATAAAGGCAGTGGTAAAGAGGGAATTCTATCAGGAAGGAGAGTTAATGGCCAAGAAATACAAAGTTATAACTGATGGAAAATAAAAGAAGAATGAACAATTCACGACTGAAATAGCAGGGACATTAGGAGCATACGCCACGGCGAATCAATTTTCAGTCAGGGTCTTAAAAAACCAGCTGAAACGAAAGAATTGCCTCATCAAGACCCTGGAAGCTAGACTAGCCACAGCAACAGAGATTGCCAAAGACCAGGCGAGTGTAGGTATAGAGAAAGAAAGGTTGGCCGATAAAATTGAGATAGAGCTGCTCAAAAATAAGCTCGAACAAGCACAGTTGGTGGTTCAGGATGGTCAGATGCAAGCAAGCCAGCAAAAGGATTTGATCCAATAGCTGCAGGCTAGGGTGGAAATCACCGAAAGCAAAGTGATAGATATCGGGATGTTTCAGTCCCAGGTGATGGAGATTCGGGGAAGAGTCTTTGCGGCCCAACAAAATTTACTCAGAAAGGTAGAGTAGATTCAGGACAATTGCTTGCTGGTTAATCAAGTTTTGGAGAATTTAAGTGCTAGAGAAAGGGAAGCTGGAGCAGCACGGGTCGCCTTCCAAGAGGCTGAGATAGCAACAAACAACAGGGATTCGGGAAGCACTCCCAGGTTCACCATTGCGGAGAGGACCAGAGGAAACATTCTATTAAAGGAATGGGAGCACAGCATCATGGAAGGTAAGCTACAAGCCAAAAGGGTAACGAATTCTTTAGAAGAGGCCTTTAGTTCTATAGATGGAAATATTCTAGGCATTGATAGCAGAGGTAGTGTTGAGGCATTGATTCAAATGAATGTGGAAAAAATATCGCTTGATTTAAAGAAAAAAGAGGAAAGAGATTCGGCCAAGATCTCCCAAGTGACTATGGAGGACATAGTCCAAATAGGCAAATGTATGATTAAACCAAGCACGCAATTATGCACTATCGACATCATAGACAGACAGATGGAAGACAGGCTACCGCAATTAGCCCGAGATTATTACTCTTTTGAGGCCAACTGTCAA
This sequence comes from Picea engelmannii, assembly GCA_009831015.1. Taxonomy (NCBI): domain Eukaryota; kingdom Viridiplantae; phylum Streptophyta; class Pinopsida; order Pinales; family Pinaceae; genus Picea; species Picea engelmannii. The sequence continues at coordinate 100,486 of ML777503.1, forward strand.
GTAGAACCGTCAAGGCTAATATCTCGGCTGGTTGAAAGATGTGTCACCTATACCGAGCACGCGTGAGGAAAAACTTCTGGCACCAAGTAAAGACAGAAAAGAAGAAATGAAGTGATTGCTCTCCTCCCTATCATAACTAAAATTTTTGTAATGATTGAGATTCCGTCTTACTATAAAACGGTATAAATATATCATAGAAAGAAATAAAAAAAAGGGGGCTGGACCTTTTTGTGTCGATTGTAACAGCGTTTTTACATTTTGAGAGTTAATACAAAGAAAATCTGAAGATTCTCAATTCCGTCACAACTGTGTTATGAGCTTGTTTTCTTGTATCTCATATTTCGTTTCATTTCATATTCATAACTGATGAATGCTTCGTTATAATTTAGTACGACCACTACTATAGCAAATGAATTTTGGTTTTCTGTAATTATTTATTGTTTTTCCTATGTACCAGCTATTAGCAGGTGTAAGACCAGTCAACACTTTCAGAATTCTACATATATTTTATGCTACATCGGGTTATTTCCTTACAATTTTCCTCTTCTGTTTATACATGAGATTCTCCCTTGATAGGAGCCTTACACCATAGACAGCTAAATGTTTTTCTCCCACCTCATACATTTTATTAAGATATAACTCAGTTACGGGAAAGAGCCTTTGATTTGCACCCCATTTTATTTACGAAACCGTAAACTCTCTTTTATACGACCAAATTGAGACAACACTTAATTTCTCTCTAAAATTTTTCTTATTTTACTATTCCTCCATGACTGTCCCTGTACCAACACAGCCCAATATCGAACCCAGATTATCAAATCAAATGCACATTTCCTTAAAACTTTTCGATACTATTCTTAAAACATCTACTACCCGGGTTGAACTTGAACATTCATGGGCAACGATTGAATATGATATAACCATCCAAGAACAGTTGGAAGCTAGACAACGCCAACGTAGAAATCTTCCTTATTTTCCTTTGCCGAAGGTTGATGTTTCTCTCTTCTCCACCCTTTACCCACTTTTGGATGCCTAGACACTGTACTTCTAAGCCTTAAGTACAGACTCTGGAACAACATCTTTCTGGCGCCGTTGTCGGGGAGCGAAGTTACGAAACCTTTTTCCCTGGGAAAACGACATTTGTGTTTCGTTGAAAGTGTTACCCTTTGATAGTGAACAAAGAGTACACACCTTTTTAAGGCTTTTCAATCTTTCACTTGGAGACTCCACAAGTAATAAACTGGCATCCGGTCGAAGGAATACTAGACAAAACCCAGATGGTAAGAAGATTACGCTTGTTACCGATCCCGAGAAGATTCTAAAGGTGAGAGGCTCTCTTAAGCCAACCATTGCAGTCAACAAACTTAAAACTCCACAACTGAAGACTAAAAGTCCTTCTGAACCCTCAACTTCACTCAGTCCTCTCTTTGATACTAAATATTTAACGTCAAATTGCTCCGAAGTTAGGAGTGAGATTCATCCAACAGTCCCCTTAGTACACAAATGAAAGGGCCCTCTTGAAAGTTCGTCGACAGTGGACATACCATCTTTCCTTCAAGTAAATTTCCCGACCTCATCTAACTCTGAAGAGTGTGTTACACATTCGGTTTCCACACCCGTCGGTTCTCCCGATTTCGTCTCTTGCAAATCTGAGGAACCAAGTCCTCGCGTTCCTTATTTTTTATCACTTGATTTTCCTCCTCACGAAGAAAATAAAGATTCACTTTTAATTTTCCGAAACCCCCTTTACAAATTTCCACAAATAATGATGGAAGCCGCCGGAGGAGGAGGTGGAGGGTTTATAGGAGGAGGTGGAGGGTTTATCGGAGGAGGAGGAGGAGGAGCTCCTCTAGGAGTAGATGGAGGCCAAGGGCCTACCCCCCCTCCCAGAGTGTTTGCAAAAGTTGCAGCCAGATATGCCCCCTTGGTATTTCCCGTTCCTCTACACGACCTTCCCGAAAATTACATAAAAAATTTGCCAAAATTCATTGGGGAAGGGGATCTAACCGCGGCCTAACACATTAATTTCTTTGATCAATTCGCAGATATCCTAGGTATCGAACATGAAGACGTATATTCGAGACTTCTTGTTCAAACCTTCGAAGGCCAAGTCTAAAATTGGTTTCGGAGTCTACCTGTAGCATCTATCTTGTCTTACAATGCCTTAGAAGATGCTTTCCTCAGATAGTGGGGCGAAAGAAAAGACCACTTATATTATTTAATAGAATTTGGGTCTTTAAGAAAAAAGAATTATGAAACAGTCATGGAATTTATTCAAAGACTTAACAAACTGTATAAAAAAATCCCATCCGAGGTTAAACTGTCTCAACCCACGGCCAAGGTAACTTTCGAACCAGATTTCATACTCCTTTTGCGAGAAAGAAGGGGAGCCACCCTAAACTGAATGCAAGACGATGTTGTAGAAATTGAGTCTAATATGATGGCTTCTGGTAAGCTTAAAGATAAAGTAGAAATGACAAACCGGGAGACTAAACGCTTTAGAGAACAAGCAGGTTCTTCGGGTCTAATAGATCCACAAATGATTGGGTAGACGATATGGCCAGAGTAATTAAAGAACTGTCTAATAAAATATCCAGAATGGAGCTCGAACAGGCCAAAGCTGATTCTTTCCCCAAAAAGGATTTCAAGAGGAACCCCAACCCCCCGAACCAGCAAAGACAAATAAAAAACGAAGATCAAAAAATAAAAGCTCCCTTAAAGAACGAAAATTTTATAGGAGCGAACGATTTTCAAGACTTCGGAGATTCGGATAATGATGTCACGAACTTCAGTGATGACTGCACACAACCATATCTGACTCGAGAAGATTATGAAAAATCTATAAACACGCAACAGTCGTCGAATAAGGGTGAAGAAAGTGATCATACTGACCTTTGTGAATCTCAACAAGAAACTGAGATGATAATGGCTGAGATCCAACCCAAGTATAACTTAAGATCTAAGAGTAAGCCCACCTCAACTACTCAACCCAAGAAAATCCTCCAAAGAGATCAAGCTTATGAGCCTAGTCTGGAAGAGACCTTATTACCCAACAGCAAAGTGAAAGTGTTAAGCACACAAGGGTCCGAAATGGAAAAAGTTGAGCCCCGAGCACAAGGAACCGAAACGACTAATAAAATTACACCTTCAACCAGGACCATGAGTAATAAAGCAGTCCAGATGAATAAATCGAAAAGGAAAGATTTAGAAGTCTCAACCAAAGAAATAGACAAGGTGAGTGGAACTTTCAGTTTTGAAAATGAGATAAATAAAATTAAGATACCAATCCCTCTGGTATAATTAGCAAAAAACCCTGTTTATCGGAAGCAGATTACCAAATTGATGGGTGTCTTAGGGAAAGAAATCCAGTCTAACGTTTTAAACCTGGAATATGACAAACCTAACATTACTTTTGGTCCACATTTTGAAGGGGCCAAAGATACTATTTCTCCCTTTTATATCACTTTAAATGTATATGACCAATTGCTACATAATTGCATGTTAGACTTCGGAGCCTCCCATAATGTTATGCCTAATATTATCATGGACAAATTGGGGCTCCAGATCACCAGGCCTTATGGAGACCTTTACTCTTTTGACTCGAGAAGGGTTAAGTGTATGGGAATGATAAAGAACTTAGTAGTTACCCTGGCATAGATCTCGGTTAAGAGTATCCTGATGGATGTGGTTATTGCAGATATTCCCCCTAAGTATGGCTTACTGTTGTCTAGGTCATGGGGAGCCAAGCGGGGGGGTTCCCTTCAATTGGATATGATGTTTTCCACAATTACTGTGTTTGGCGGTCAATTTACTCGGTTGTACAGAGAAACGAGATTATCATATACAGTGAGTGACCCTCAAAACCCAAACAACTTCCCTATTTACATTGCGGACCAAGATTTGGGAAATTGTATTTTGTCTTTTGATGATGGTTTAGATGGTTGTCCGGAGGAAAACGATATAGAGCGAGAAGATTCAATTTACATGACAGAGGATCTGTGTAGCACCAGTGTCTGGAAAATGTATTTTGACGGTGCCTCATCTTCTGAAGGGGCAGGTGCAGGAGTGCTTTTAGTGGCTCTCGAAGGTAAGTTCATTGTTCCTTTTTCCTACCGACTGCAGTGGGATATAGATTACACTAACAACGTATGTGAATATGAAGAATTGGTCTTAGGATTAGAGGCTGCCAAAAAGCTAAAAATAAATAACTTAGAGGTATATGGAGATGCAAAGTTAATATTCAAATAGATAAATCGACAGTACCAAGCCAAGAATCCCAGATTAAGATCATACAGGAATTGTGCCTGGGATCTCATGGAAAACATTTTCTCGTCCGTAAACGTCCACTTCATCCCACGCGTAGAGAATTTACATGCTGACACATTGGCTAAAGCAGCTTCAACCTTCCCTCCTCCCACGACTTTCAAGTTGAAGTATCACATTGAAATTAGACACGGACCATCTATACCAGACAATATCCAACACTGGCAGGTCTTTGAGGATGACGAACAAATTAAGAAATTTCTTGAAGCAGTGGGTGAATTCTCCGAAACTCATGCAGACCAAGAAAATCAAAATGACCTGATATGGATCATGCAAGAAGGGGAAGATCCTAAAGCTTTCCGAGAAAAAATTGTGGATCATCGTATGCTGGTCCTTAAAAACAACTAGATTCCAAAAGGATTGATTCCTTGAGAAAGACTTTTTGATCAGAATGACGTACCTGTAAAATCCACTTTACAACCCCAACTAGAAGAAGTGGAGGACTGTGATATAGGAACCGAAGCAGAATCCAAGATGGTAAAAATATCCAAGTTCCTTCCTACCGAAATAAAAAGTAAGTATAAAGACCTACTCAGACAATATAAGGATGTTTTCACCTGGTCTTATGATGAGTTAAGAACATATGACACTTCCGTAATTGATCACAAGATACCTTTGAAGCCTGGGGTCAAATCATTAGGCAAAATCTTAGAGAGATCAACCCCATTTTGTTACCTGTGATCGAAAAAGAAGTTTAGAAACTTTTAGACACAAAAATAATAGTACCTCTGAGATATTCAGACTAGGTAGCAAACCTGGTCCCGATCAGGAAAAAGAACGGGGAAATTAGACTGTGTGTGGATTTCTGAAACTTAAACAAGTCATCTCTCAAGGACAACTATTCGCTGCCCAAAATGGACCATGTGTTAGAAAAGGTAGTTGGAGCAAACCGAATGTCTATGTTCGTCGGGTTCTTTGGTTATAATCAAATTTCCATGAATGAACTAGACAGGGAAACAACTACTTTCACCACACCATGGGGTACGTTCATGTATGACAAAATGCCTTTTGGTTTGATGAATGCAGGGGCCACATTCCAACGCGCTATGGGCATTGCTTTTATAGGAGAAAGGGATAAGTTCGTAGTCATTTACCTTGACGATTTGACGGTTTTCTCTAAAACCGACGAAGAACACTTGATGCATCTCAAACAGACTTTCGAAAAATGCCGCAGGTTTGGTCTATCTTTAAACCCAAAGAAATCACATTTCGCCATGCGGGAAGGTAAGCTTTTGGGTCATATTGTATCTAGGGATGGAATCAGGATTGATCCTAAGGGGATTGAAGCAATAGATACTATAAAGATGCCCAGAAATGTAAAAGAGATTCAATCTTTCTTAGGAAGAATAAATTTTTTACAAGAATAATTTTTTTACGAAGGTTTATCCCGAATTTCGTTGAGATTGTAAAATTGATCACAGGTATGTTGAAGAAGGACAGCGAAGTAAAATGGAAAACCAAGGCCAAAGCATCGTTCGCACATATTAAGAAAGTCATAAGTGAGGAACCTGTGTTAGCGAGCCCCGACTATCTAAAAGATTTTCTTATCTTCTCATTTGCCTCCGAACACACTATCACCGCGGTGCTCTTACAAAAGAATGAGGAAGGATTCGAACAACCGATCGCCTTTTTCAGCAAGAGCCTTAGAGACACAGAACTGAAGTATGATATAATAGAAAAACAGGCGTACGCCATGGTAAAATCATGAAATGCATTTAGAACATATGTACTACACTCAAAGATAATTGCGTACGTGCCTACCAGTTTTGTGAAAGATATATTGGTACAACCAGACAACGATGGAAAAAGAGGGCGATGGCTCGCCAAAATCCAAGAATTTGATCTGGAAGTCAAACCGACCAAATTGATAAAAGGGCAAGGCCTAGCCAAACTCTTAGCTGAGTCGAATTTCAGAGCCCTATATATCAATTGCCTGCGGGAAGGCGACGAAGACACGAACCTAAATGAGCTGAATGAGGAAATAGGTCCAAACAAGATCGAAGAGAAGTTCATATCGCCAAGCTGGTACAGAGACATAGTGTCATACCTGCTAACTCTAAAATGCCCAAATGAGCTATCACCATCTAAAGAAAGGAATTTAAAACTCCATGCAGTTAAATATTGTATCACCAAAAGTTATCTATATTGGAGAGATCCACTTGGTTTCTTGCTAGTCTGTTTAGTCGAATCGGAAACTCAGCGGGTTATAGATGAATTTCATGAGGGAATCTGTGGGGGGCATCATGCTTGGAGAGCTACAACTTACAAGATTCTGAGGGCTGGGTACTACTGGCCAAAACGTTTCTCGGACGTTAATGCCAAAATGCATGCCTACAACCCTTGTCAACTATTTGCAGGTAAACAGAAGCTCTCGACATGGCCTTTAGTTTCAGTCAAATTTGAAGCCTCGTTTCAGCAATGGGGTCTAGACTTCATAGGTGAGATTAATCTCGATTCTAGTGCTCAACACAAGTGGATCTTAACCGCAAAAGATTATTTTACTAAATGGGTGGAAGCCATTCCAACCAAAAGGGCAACAGACTCGGTGGTAATCGATTTTTTAGAAGACAATATTTTGTCTAGATTTGGGTGCCCCCAAAAGATAGTTACTGACAATGCCCAGGCCTTTAAATCTATGGCTATGATTAGCTTCTGTCAAAATTATAACATCATTCTCGGCCATTCCACAACATATTACCCCCAGGGAAATGGATTGGTCGAATCATCTAACAAGAGCCTGGTAAATATAATCAAGAAAGTATTGGATGGAAATAAAAGGTCTTGGCATGTGCACTTAAAATACACATTGTGGGCCCGCGGGGGTGTAGACCGATTGGCAAGTGCCGTGTAAATGGAAGGAACTATGTAAAATGAGGTCTCAAGGTCGATTCTCACCCCGATTTACTCGGAGGGCGTGCTTGCGGGCTGTGCGTTTCTCCCTAGGGTTTATAAGGCAGCCGGCAGGATTCGACCCCGTGTCACGCGAGTACGATACTGCCGTTGTTACCGATTCCCCTAGTATAAAAAAAAAAAAAAATACGCATTGTGGGAGAATCGCATAAGCACAAAAAGGCCAATCGGCATTTCGCCTTTTCATATGGTATATGGGACCGATGATGTGCTACCTATAAACCTAGCGCTCCTAGTGATGAAGTTATGGCAAGATCAAAATGAAGAACCCAATCATGTCACCAGAAGAATAAATCAACTGATCGAGGTTCAACAGCATAGAGTCAAAGTAGATGAAAAGATGCAGAAGTACCAAGATGACATGAAGGCATTATTCGACCGCAAAGCAAAGGACAGATATTTCCTCCCAGTTGATTTAGTGTTAAGGTGGGATGCAAGAAAGGAAGAAGCAGGAAAACATGGTAAATTTCACCACCTCTGGTATGGTCCATTCAGGGTCTCGGCTTTGGAAGGAAAAAATTCTTTCCTACTGGAAAATATAGACGGTGAAGTCCTCAACGCCCCTATCAACGGGAGGTATCTGAAGCATTATATGACGTAACAGTCACCAAATTCAATATATATATATATATATATATATATATATATATATATATATATATATATAATTTTTTATATATTTTGTGTACATATATATATTTTTCATTTAAGCATTTCTCTTGATTTTCTTTTTTCGTTCATGAATTTTCGATACATTTCGGATAGCCCCGATAATTTTCATATTTTCCTCTTACAGGATTCTAGCTGCATACAAAACAAGTAGGAGAAGTAAACTGAAAGTCGGTGTCAGAAATAAATCGGCTTAAACAGGTGATACCTAAGAAATTTCATATTGCACAAAGAAATTGAAATGAATAGGTAAAGATGCGATTTCCCAAAAGACATGTTCTAAAGGACTATTAAAGAAAACCGATGTCACCTCACTCAAACAACAACATTAGCTGAACTTTTAAATAACAGAGTTGTTTCTTGGTTTAATAGTTTATAAAAAATTAAGACAAATTAAATGATTCACCCAACTTAAAAGCAGTCAGTCAAAGTAAAGTATCCCCGAAAGTATCTACAAGAGTCGGTTTTGAATTTTTGACCTTTGTATTTTTAGTCAGTAAGTCACTACCTAGCATCCTTTCTATCTTCGGGTTTGCCTTTTAAAAAGTCACTATCTTTCCGTTTCATATAACAAGGGATAAGAGTTTTTCATTTCAACCTCATGAGCTTCAAAACAGATTGTGGAAAGAAAGCAGGTCTTCACAACTACTCGATCCCTTGCTAAACACAGGAACATTTAAAGTGATCCTAACTTTCCTAGTTTTTTCAACGACATCGGACGATTGAAGCTTGCTCAAATAGAATGCCCTAAGAAAGTTATTTTCCTTTTTTTTCCCCTAAGAACGAAGGTGTTGTGAAGGTCAAGGGAAGGTTGGTACCAAGTAATCAAAGTAAGTTGACAGACATATAATGAAAAATATTACACAGATATCATCCCTGATACAAACTGATTGCCCCCATCTTCGCGCTTTAAAAAGCAAATTATAAGACAGGTGGTGAAAGGAAATTCAAAAATGATTGCCCCCACCTAGTCCAAGAGACGATGAAAGGAAATTCAGAAATGATTTCCCTCGTCTCAGCATTTAAATGCATGAATATATTCCGAAGTGGTGAAAGGAAATTCAGTAAAAGGGGCCAGATAACTTCACCGGGGTACTGAACAGGCTCACTGGAAGTGAAGCAATATCTGAGATATCTGTAAGGCCATTATACATGAATATCACTCTACTCTGATAACCAATTCTTTTTAAAAAACCTGATCTACATCCCAAGTTCAGACGAGACTTCCCAATTAAAAACATATAATCTTTTTCTTTTGATGCAAGTTGATAGCCGCAAGATCTGTTGGGTCTCCTAGAACTGTTTTGATTGTCTTAAAGCAGACCTAAATTTAATAGCAGGAAAGGGAAAGTCGTGAAAGGGAATACAACTAAGTTTAAAAAGAGTATCTGAGTTTGAAAAGCTTTTCAAGGTAAAGAGCGAAGTCTCTTTCCCCCTTCGATACCCTGTTCTCGTGAACCTTTTTGCCTGATTGAAGCTATTGACTCCATTTACCCAATATTGGCACGTGGTCTACTGTTCTTCCCGCCTTACAAGAAAGTGGGATCCCTAGTTGGAGCCTATGTTGGAGACGCCTTTGTTTTCCTATCCCGTCACAAATTTCATTTTTTATGCTAGATATCGAAAGATGGTTTTCGTATTTTCTGTCTGTAGTTTCAAAATCTCTGAAGCTTTATCACGCAAACAACGATGATTGTTGTACTCTCGGGGCGAGTCCTACATTTCATAAAAATATTTCCTCTTTTTGTTCTACCTCAGGATCTCGTAGGTTGGATGCTATAAATCACGTAGTTCACACGTCTCGATCAACGAAACGGCGAAATCGTTTTAATTTTTCACCCAGGGAAGTAACGGGAGTAAATTTTTCCTAAACCATGATTAAACGTCATCGGGTTTTCGCACCTCGGCGTTCACCAAATCCAAAAGTTTATTGTCATATCCCCAATAGCCGAGAACACGAGGTCCTTATTTTATCAACCCGTGTCAAGGTTAAAAGTAAAAGCTAAACCATAGTAAAAGTTCTGTCGGCATTTCGCCACTCAGCGTTTTCTTTTTTAAAAGTTACACCGTCTAAACCTTGACTCGCGAAATCACGATAAGGATATAAACGAAATTAATTAATCACTTAATCCAAGTTTATCTTCCCTTTTTAATTAAGTCATATTATCGCGATCTCGCGGTTTCGCAACTCGCCATGCAACCTTCCCGGAAACTTACCTTCGAAGCTCTGAGTCGCGATACGGGGAATCTAAATAATTACAAAATTAATTTAGCTCCTAATCATAATTACGTTTTTATTAATCAAAATCAATCATCGCATTTTCGAGGGTTAGAGGTTCAAAAGGTTAAAGAAAATTTCCCGATACAACAAGTGGCGAAATATTAATTAACGTTGGTAAAACTAGATTAATTAAGCTAAATCAATACATATCCCGTGTTTCGATGCAAGCCAAAAGGGTAACGAATTCTTTAGAAGAGGCCTTTAGTTCTATAGATGGAAATCTGCTAGGCATTGATAGCAGAGGTAGTGCCGAGGCATTGATTCAAATGAATGTGGAAAAAATATCGCTTGATTTAAAGAAAAAAGAGGAAAGAGATTCGGCCGAGATCTCCCAAGTGACTATGGCGGACATAGTCCAAATAGACAAATGTATGATTAAACCAAGCGCGCAATTATGCACTATCGACATCATAGAAAGACAGATGGAAGATAAGCTGCTGCAATTAGCCCGAGATTGTTACTCTTTTGAGGCCAACTGTCAAGCAGAACCGTCAAGGCTAATATCTCAGCTGGTTGAAATATGTGTCACCTGTACCGAGCATGCGTGAGGAAAAACTTCTGGCACCAAGTAAAGACCGAAAAGAAGAAATGAAGCGATTGCTCTCCTCCATATCATAACTGAAATTTTTGTAACGATTGAGATTTCGTCTTACTGTAAAACTGTATAAATATACCATAGAAAGAAAGAAAAAAAAGGGGGTTGGACCTTTTTGTGTCGATTGTAACAGAGTTTTTACATTTTGAGAGTTAATACAAAGCAAATCTGAAGATTCTCAATTCCATCACGACTATGTTATGATTTTGTTTTCTTGTATCTCATATTTTGTTTCATTTCATATTCATAACTGATGAATGCTTCATTATAATTTAGTACGACCACTACTGTAGCGAATGAATTTTGGTTTTCTGTAATTGTTTATTGTTTTTCCTCTGTACCATCTATTAGCAGGTGTAAGACCAGTCAACACTTTCAGAATTCTACATATATTTTATGCTACATCAGGTTATTTCCTTACAGTTTTCCTCTTTTGTTTATACGTGAGATTCTCCCTTGATAGGAGCCTTACACCATAGACAACTAAATGTTTTTCTTCCACCTCATACATTTTATTAAAATATAAATCAGTTATGGGAAAGAGCCTTTGATTTTCACCCCATTTTATTTCCGAAACCGTAAACTCTCTTTTATACGACCAAATTGAGACAACACTTAATTTCTCTCTGAAGTTTTTCTTATTTTACTATTCCTCCATGACTGTCCCTGTACCAACACAGCCCAATATCTAACCCGGATTATCAAATCAAATGCACATTGCCTTAAACCTTTTCGATACTATTCTTAAAACAGCTACTACCCGGGTTGAACTCGAACATTCATGGGCAACGATTGAACATGATATAACCATCTAGGAACAGTTGGAAGCTAGACAACGCCAACGTAGAAATATTCCTTAGTTTCCTTTGCCGAAGGTTGACGTTTCTCTCTTCTCCACCCTTTACCCACTTTCGGATGCCTAGACACTATACTTCTACGCCTTAAGTACAGACTCTGGAACAACAGTGTCCAAGCTCATGACTTATCACCGCCTTCCATGTAGTAGTAGGTCAACATGTATGAGCATATTTATTTGTCTTTCTAGGGTTATGGTGTCCTTTTTTATTACTTTCCTTTCATACTTCATTTTATTTCCTATATTACATTGACCCACTTGGTTTCCCCACTACCATATCATGATTTCGCTCTGCAAGTAGTGTATACCAAAAAAAATATTCACCCTCATGCTTTCACCATAAAAGTGCCTTCACAACCTACACATATTCTAAGCCACCATTTCTAGCCAGCCCTAGTGATGAGAAAATGCCAAACGAAACCCCAACCTTGGCATGAGATTTGTGTCTGAATCCTTAAGTCCAATCAAAACTTCATCATCTCCGCAGGGTTTCCATCGGATGTGATCTTGGAAACTCTTCTGATGTGATCAAAGGAGTTCTAAGAAAATCCTATGACCTTACGCCTCTCATTCAAATAACTTAACCATAACTTCCCCATTCATATCAGAGGATTTCCTGTCCACTCCTCTCATATGATCGAAAGAGTTTCAAATAACTATGTCAATTTTCATAAGATTTCAAGAGAAAAAAAAATAACTCCTTCAATGTATTATCAAAGAAGTTAGAATTAACTCTTCCAATTTACATCAGAGGATTTGTTCTTAACTATGTCTATCGGATCATTTTCAAACAAATTCTCATGTTCCTAGGAACACTTAGCACGAACTCCTTTGATTTTCATCGGAGGAGTTAATATCTAGACATCATATTTTTCCTTTTGAACATACTTTTCAACCATTCTCCCCAAATTTTCATTAAGCCTCTCAAGCATGTATGCAATCACCTTGACATCCTTAGATGATATCTCTCTTTCCATTAATGGTCCCAATGGTTCCTATGGTATTTCAAACTCATTAGTTGCATTGAATTGTAGGTTATATCTTGATATGTGCACTAAAACCATTTTTATGGTAGGTTCAAGCATGTCACCTCGAAAGAAAACCACAAGAAAGGTATATGAAATCTAGGCATTTGTCAGTGGAAAAGAAGCATAAGGTGAGCCAAAAATCCTTAGATCCATGTATGATGATACATCAAGGATACTGGAGAAGGACATAGAAACATTGAAATGGGGAGAAATATATCATATGTTTAAAAGTTATAATTTTTCCGTCGAAGATGAAGATCCAGATGAGCTTCAAGTGTTCAATAATATCAGGAAATCAATTATATTCAGAGTAGAATAACACCCATCAGTATTCCCCTGTGTGGATTCTATCACATTGATTCTGAACAACACTGACATAAGCAACAGATACATCTACAACACAAGGAAGGAACCCATAGCTTCATTTATACCCAAGTATTTTTCCAACTGCTATCATATTGAGAAGGGAATCAAAAGGTTGGATAGTAAACTCCTGAGTGAGTTTGATTACACACCTAAGGACCTGTTCCCCAAGTGGTATAGGGTAGACAAGGAATTTAAGTACATTCCTAAAAGTGGATACCCAATGAGTGCCTTAAGAAGACCCTACCAGTACTTAATATCCATGTTGCACAGATTTTATGGAGAACCTGACTGGATACAATTCTCCCTATTCTATATGCCCCTAATATATTACTATGTAGATACAGTGACATCATTTAATTGGGACGACATCATATTCGAGAATCTCACGATATCTATCTTCGTGGTGAAGCAAGCCCAATATGAAACATTCCCTATATTTCATATGTCCACGTACCTCCTGTACATCATCTGCACAACTCACAAGTACCCTAATATGGGGTGGATTTTGTTGATACTGAGAGGGGGGTGAATCAATATCAAGTACAATTTACAAACCTTTTCAACTTATACTTAAACCATTCAATTATATCCAATGAGAAATGAACCATAGTATAAGAGTTACACCAATACACCACAATACATCATGCACAATATATGATAAATAATCAATAATTATTGTTCAAGGGAAGTAATGACTTCCAAAGGTAGTTACAACTTCCAAATATAAAGGGAGGGATAAACCTCCAAGAGGAAGATACAATCCTCCAATATCAAGAGATGTTTGACCTATCCATCCTTGCCACTTCCTTCCACCCAATAATATATGAGAGATAATAAAACTTTACATTAAATCATCACCATCAACCAACCATCACATAGAACCTGATAATGCTTCCTGAGACTTCTTCAATTTCTGCAATTCTTCAATTCTTGGAATACTCTGATCCTTTAGATAATATTACTCAATGTATTCTCTAAAAATTTTCCAAGTTTCACTCCTTGAATCATCGCCAAAAAGAAGTTATAGAAAGAATGGTAGACTTTATTCAATTATGGTTTATTCGGGAGAGAGAATTTGTACAGAATGCCCTGTGCTCAATATTTAACATCATATTCTGAAACTCTCACACAAGAAACTACAGTCAATACTCTTTCTAATGAAATTTGTCCCACTTCATTTGGATTATCTATGAATAAGTTATAATTGTTTTACCCGAAACACCTATTTATTGACTAGCTTCAGGACTAGTCAAAAACCCTATCTTCCATAGAGTGTATCTCCATAATTATAGAGAATCAAGAGATGAAATTTAAAACACATCACCAAAAGACTTCATCCTCCCTTGAAATCCGGTTGTCTTTACTTATGATTTCCTCTGAAATTCAACTTGTGTATCAAATTAATGTATAATGATATTTATTTATACCATTTATGTCACTTCCTTTTAATAGTAGGTCCGACCTGACACTTTCTTATTTTGTAATTATTTTCTTTAATTATATTCAGGTCCTACATGTCCTTCCTTCTTCAATTCACTTTGTCATCTTCAAAAATTCATTTCTCCTCAACCATGAGGATCCACATGACGTGCCACATACCACCGGAAACAACATGATGTATGTTATCCATCCATGGGTGTTGTATCTGCATGTGCATTGTCCTTCATGTCCAAATACCTTCATCAATATTGCGGTCCAAAACCAATGACTAGGGTTGACATCAATGGCAACAACCAATCTTCCAGCAATCTCCCCCTTTGTCATTGATGGAAACACTCATTCTCCCCCTATCATCATGACCCCAATTTCACTCCCCCTTTTACATCAATGGCAAAGTTTAGGGTTTCTCCCCCTGAGTTTAATGGAAAAAGGTAACTCTCTTATTTGGGGTTGCTCCCCCTAAACATGTGGCACTCAATAATACTTCATCCTTATTCTTGGTCTTTGGGACTTTTTCTTCCTTGGAATCCTTTTGTGTGGCTTCTGTCTTCTCTATCTTATTCATGTCTAGGATGTATATGTTGTCCGGTCTTCTTGTTGCAGTTGCAACTAATCTAACTGAGTTATTTTATCTGATTTTACATTTTCGGGAGTCAAACGTAAGAGTGTATCCTTGATCACATATTTTGCTGACACTGAGGAGATTATGCTTCATATCTTTAACCAATAGGACTTTTCCTTCTTTTACATTTTCACTTCCAATCTTTATAGTTCCTTTTCCAAGTATTTTGGTAGATGAGTCATCTCCAAATGCAACATTTCCACCCTTTTTCTTCAAGCTAACAAATTTTCTTTGATCTCCGGTCAAATGAGATGAGCACCCACTGTCTATGAACCATTCATCTTCTTCTTTGCATTCTTTAGCGACCAATGCTATTCGACAATATTCATTGTGTGGAATTTCTTTCATTTTCCATGTTGTAGTTGGTATGCAGACACTTGGCATACGATTATATTCCTTCATCTCTTTGCAATCTTGTCTTTGTGACCAAGATTATTGCACTTGTAACATACAATATTTTGATCCATTAATGGGTCAAATGGATTATAATTTTTTTTTACAGGTCTACGAACATTTCCATATCTACTATTTTCACCATTCATGTAGCTTGCATAGTTATTCCTTTCATTGATTGTCTTGTGTCCAAAATTTCCACAAGTACAACAATGTCCAAGAAAGAAATTTTGATAACTGGGCATAAGTGATCTTCTTTGTGGTGTGGTCCATCTAGGTTCACGATCTATTCTTTTGTAGTTTCCTTCATAATGATTGCTTTCATACCTTATGAGAGAGGATCTTCTTGATGTCTCATTCCTTCTAAATTCTAGTCTTCTATATTGTTGTTCAACTTGTTCTAGAGTGTTGGTTTCATCATTTTCAACTTCCTTCTCTTGTTTTGTTGTCTTCAAATTGTCATTGTATCCTAGTCATGTCTTGTCGTTTGGAGATCTTTGACTACTAAGGATCTCATCTATTTTTTCAGTGCTTTTTTCAAACTTCTTCAACTTTTCTGTTGTCAATAGTATCTCCCCTTTTGAGTGATCTAATTCTACTTTCAATTTCTCATAATCTTCTAATTGTTCCTTCAAGCTATTAATGGCATTTTCAAGCTTGTAATTCTCTTCTTCACAACTACTCAATTCAACTTTTAGTATTATGTTTGTGTTTCTAAGCTTGCTATTTTCAGTTTCAACATGCTTCAACTTTTCAAGATTCTCATCTTCTTGTTCACTCTCTGAATTGTATTTGTATCCCCAAAAGGAATCAAGGTTGGTTTCTTCATCTACATCTTCTTCACAAATGATTTCTTCTTCTTTAGAATTCTTCTGATCATCATTCTTGGTTTCTTGGGTTATGAAGAGGACTTCTCCTCCATCATTATATTCTTCATCACTCTCATCTGAGGAGATGTCATCATCCTTGGAGTAGAAGCTCTTTTTATTATTGAGACTTCTCTTTTTATAGTAGCAGTTTTCAACAATATGTCCTATTCTATCACAGTTAAAGCATTTGAGAGGAGACTTACCTTTGTATATTCCACTTCCCTTCTGGAACCTTCTTACGAAATTTTCTATTTCTTCATCAATGTTTTTATCCTTGTCCTTTGTCTTCCTTATGGATTTAAAGGTTGCTTCATTGTTTGGCTGGTCACTTTTTGTACCTGTTCTCATTTCATATGCTATAAGAGACCCATGTAATTCATCCATTGTCATTTTGGTCAAGTCCCTAGTTTCTTCAATGGCGGAGACCTTAGCATCATACTTCAAGAGAAGTGATCTCAACACTTTTTGTACAACCAAGGATTCATCAAGCTATTCACCTAATCCTATGATAGAATTAACAACTTCGTCAACTCTAAGAAAATAGGTTGCAATATCTTCCTTTTCATTCATCTTCAAATTTTCAAATTCGTCTCTAAGTCGTTGAAGCTTGACCTGCTTAACTTTTGGATCACCTAGGGGGTGAATCAGTATCAAGTACAATTTACAAACCTTTTCAACTTATACTTAAACCATTCAATTATATCCAATGAGCAATGGACAGTAGTATAAGAGTGACACCAATATACCACAATACACCATGCACAATATATGAGAAATAATCAATAACTATTGTTCAAGGGAAGTAATGACTTTCAAAGGTAGCTACAACTTCCAAATATAAAGGGAGGGATAAATCTCCAAGAGGAAGATACAATACTCCAATATCAAGAGAGGGTTTACCTCTCCATCCTTGCCCCTTCCTTCCACCCAAGAATATATGAGAGATAATAAAACTTTACATTAAATCATCACCATCAACCAACCATCACATAGAACCTGATAATGCTTCCTGAGACTTCTTCAATTTATGGAATTCTTCAATTCTTGGAATACTCTAATCCTTTAGATAATATTACTCAATGTATTCTCTAAAACTTCTCCAAGTTTCACTCCTTGAATCCTCCCCAGAAAGAAGTTATAGAAAGAATGGTAGACTTTATTCAATTCTAGTTTATTCAGGAGAACGAACTTGTATAGAATGCCCCGCGCTCAATATTTAACATCGGATTCTTAAACTTGCACAAAAGAAACTACAATCCGTACCATTTCCAATGAAATTGGTCCCACTTCATTTGGATTCTCTATGAAGAAGTTATGACTGTTTTACTCGGAACACTTGTTTATTGACTAGCTTCAAGACTAGTCAAAAACCCTATCTTCCACAGAGTGTATCTCCATAATTATAGAGAAACAAGAGCTGAAACTTAGAATGCATCAACAAAATACTTCTTCAGGACTAGTCAAAAACCCTGTCTTCCACAGAGTGTATCTCCATAATTATAGAGAAACAAGAGCTGAAGCTTAGAGAACATCACCAAAACACTTCATCCTCCCTTGAAATCCAGCCTTCTTTACTTTTGATTTCCTCTGAAATTAGACTTGTGTATCAAATGAATGTATAATGATATTTATTTATACCATTTATGTCACTTCCTTTTAACATTAGGGCTGACCTGACACTTTCTTACTTTGTAATTATTTTCTTTAATTATCTTCAGGGCCTACATGTACTTCCTTCTTCAATTCACTTTGTCATCTTCAAAAATTCATTTATCCTCAACCATGAGGATCCACGTGACGTGCCACATACCACCGAAAACAACATGATTTATATTATTCATCCATGGGTGTTGTATCTTCATGTACATTGTCCTTCATGTCCAAATACCTTCATCAATATTGCGGTCCAAAACCAATGACTAAGGTTGACATCAATGACAACAACAAATATTCCAATAGATTTGACTACCATCCGACCCTGCAATTCATATATATTGTAAAGTCCTATGAAAACACAAATGTTGTATTCAGTAGCAAAGGATATGCGAGCACTTTATGGCTCCATTATACGATCTCATCTTCTGCAACACTCCTCCATGCGTGACTGATAAAGCCATAGAAGTTATAAGGAGAATTGGGGATTGGTACCTCATGGAGCACATTACCTATCTAATAATATATGGCGCAATGAAACCACTGCATTTCCTTCTCTGGTTCATGCTCAAAACTATTGTACTCCAATAAGTGGTGTATCAGACCATCATACACGGAGTTGGGGGGATATTGTACCAGCTAAATAAATAAATTTGTCCTCCACTGCCATTATATGTGGAAAATTATTTCTTTGAAAACATTAAGCATGCCCAAGTAAAGGTAAATAACCATCTCTCCTATCGCTTCAAGGAAGAGCGATACAGGAGACATGATCCCAAAAATATTGTTAGAGGGAATCTCCACAAGATCGTTCTACATTGGAGTATGCCACAGATCTTTGGGAGGAGGATGAAGTACACCAGAATTCCCATATGTATGATGAAGTCATCTTTAACGTGTGTAGCTAACCAAGAGGAAGGATCGTAGATGAAGAAAATGAGAGAGAGGAAGCCAAGAAGAAGGAATATCAAGAAGACATTGAGCGATCTTCCCCCCATTTCCATATCAACACACTCAGAATATGCATAATAGGTAGAGGAGGAACAGGGTGATAAAAAGAGGAGGGACAAAGAGAGAGTCTTAAAAAATAAAAATGATGCAAGAAAGAAGAAGTGAAATATTGGAACAGATAAGGCCAAGCCTAGAGCTGAGGCATAGGAAAAATATGTTGCAGAGAGAGAAGTCAAAAAGAGGGAGCACACAACAAGGGAAGCGAAAACAAGAGTCGTAGCAGAACAAACAGAAAATGAAGCTAAAGAGGCATAGGACAAAGCAATTGGGGCTAAGAGGAAACATAAGGAGGCAAAAGACAAAGGGTATGACACTCACCCAACGGAAATGGATATCCCATAAATGTCTACTACAGATAGATGAACAGACATACCAGATGGTTGTTTAAAACTTGGCTTTGGGAACCATTCCAACTAAGTGAGGTACTTGACTTAAGGAGCTTCACCTATGACATCAATACAAGTCGAATTGTGCAGGAATAGGTGAAGAAAGTGTCGGTCACATAAGGGATGTTTATATATGTTGTCACACGCATTCTTGTGATGGGAGAGTGAGGGAAAATACCAAATCTACCGCTACAGCTGACTCCACATTTATGAACACCAATGTAGACAACATTCGAAGGTTGTGCCAACAAAATGAAGAGAAAGAAAAAATATCAAGGAGCTGGAAGAAAATCTTTAGCAAGTCAGGATTAATGAAAGAAGCCTTCAAATTTTCAAGGCTAGTGCAAAAAAAGTCAAAAGTGAGCTATAATAAGACATCATAGACATGTATGATAACCTACACCTCTTTCAAGACGCAGCTACGATAATCATTGAGAAGAAAATCCATATAGAAACAAAGCTGACACAGTACAAAACTATCCAAGAAGGCATTGATGACATCAACAAGTGGATAGCTTAAAATCCCGATGTGCCTCCAGAATTATACAGACCATGGAAATAAGATAGAAAATAAAACATGTACATGCTTGACCATTGCCAAAAAGTGGGGCAGAAATACGATAGGGAAGTTACTAAATCTTTGGAAATATGCCCGAGGATACATAAAGTTGTGCAAGAATTGATCAAGAACAACAAACTACCAAACCTAGATGAGCTGTGGAAAAATCTTGTGAGAGAAGAGTTGGTAGACAAGGTGCATGAAACCATGAATCAAATGAGAGAATTAGTTGAAGAAGCCACTACCATCACCACTAACCTCATAGATCAACACTTTCTATGACCGGTAAAACTCCATACCATGATACAATCTTTCATGGCCACACTAGTTAAAGACATGAGCACCTTGGAAAATAGTGTAGCTATGAACAATGCAACTAGTTTATAATAGAATCAATTCCATGTTTGACCAACTAGATATCTCAAAGGCATACATAAGGGACAAAAACACATGACTAAAGACGAAATAGTGTCTTAATGATGGCAGCACCTATTTTGTATTTTGTCTTTTTCTCACCCAACCAAAATTTTGTCCTTATTATACACTTTTCATTTGGAATGGGATTCTGAACCATTTTTTGTAACCGCTTATTCAAGAAGAAAGTGAAGAGTCACCTAGGAGTTACTTAGAAAATTGTAGAAAGTAAAGTGGAGGCCCATTTGTAAATGGATTTTGACTCTTCAAACATTGTTTATTTCTGAACTATTTTGGGAACACATTGTCAACTAAAATTCAAGAGTTTTTTTAGAGTTTCCATGTATTATTATTGAAACTGCTAATAAGGAGAAGCCCCCAAGGCCAGATTTCGGAGAAGGAATTATTTATGTGTGAAGCAATCTAAGAGGTGAATTATTTCAAGTGAAGGTGAATGATGTTTATATGGACTATAAGAATGATAGTTTGTTTATGGATTAATTCTTATGCAATTTGTGATATTCTACAATTTTTAAGTGTTTCTTCGAATATATTTATGCCTTGATCTTTTTGAGTTGTTAATGTGTACATTGTTGTAATTTAGACTAATCTGGTTATATGTATGTGTACACATTTGTTTCTTATTCTGCTCTTTTATTCCATCTATCTGTGTAGGAGTTTACGCAAGATTCAATATTCTCAACTCATCGGTTTCCTTAGTTTCCTCCTATCTAGGATAGGTTAATGTAGATTAGTAATAGATTAGTTTGGATTTGATACATAGTCCTCATATACATATTTTTATTGCATATTCACTCATCACCCATCCTCATCTAAAAACTATTCCATAACTAACTAAAACCTCAAAAAACAATATCAATGGTAGCCAGGCCAAATTTTGGATGGGACTCCTATTCCAAATGGTGCATAGTCTAGTTGGGACCGTGTATCGGGGAGTACCCCTTACCATTTTCGAGAAAATTTAGACCTATAAACACATCCCTAGATGATTTCATGGAGTCACTTATCCATGAGAAAAAAAAAGCTCATCCAAATAGGGGCATTTAAGAATTCAAATATCCATGCGCTTACATCTCAAGTATGTTCAAAGAAGAATAAGTAGAAGAACAACGGTAAGGAACAAGAGAACAAGAAGGAAGGTAAAATAAATTCCACAGATGAGAGTTTGAGTTCCAAGGAATAAAAAGGAAATAAGGAGAAGAAAAAGTGTTCCTATTGTAACAGGGGGTTCCATCTTGAGATTTATTTCATGAAAAAGGCCATAGATCTCATGGCACAAACACTTGAGTAACATCACCTCGAGGATTGTATTCTAGATAATGAAAGAAAACATCCATCATAAGAAAGAGGTAATGGTCATGCATTAATTGTTATCTCATCTTCTCTTAATGATTGGGTGATTGATTCAAGGGATACCCATGACATGGCCTCATCAGATAGACTTTTCTCATACTTGGAGACTTGTTTCAAAAAACCGATCTTCATGGGAAATGATTCTCCTATAGAGGTGTGTGGTAGGGGTAGAGTTGATCTAGACCATGGATACTTCCAGGATGTACTTCATGTTCTGAAGCTTTCAGTGAATATTCTCTCCATCTATAAAATAACTCATTCAATTTCAAGGAAGAAGGTGGAGTTCGCTCCGGACTTAGTTATTATTTCCAACTTGTCAGATGGTTCAAAAAATTCATTGGTGAGGTTAATCACCATTTCAAGTTGTACACATTCTCTCACTTCACTCACAAATATAATTATGTATCTCTTCTAACAAATTCTAATGAGGAGCCTAGGTTGTGGCATGAGAGGTTTGTGCATCTGAATTTTAAATATTTAGATCATCTTAGTAAGGGTGGAATTGTAGATGTATTACCCCACATTCAATACACAAATGAAGTTTTCTAGGGTTGCATACTAGGAAAACATATTGAGGAGAAGTTCAACATAGGTAAATCATGGACGGAATCATCAGTCCTAGAGTTGGTTCATAGTGACATTATAGGTCCTTTCCCACACCCATCGATCTGTAAATCTAATTATGTTCATACTTTCATTGATTATTTTTCAAGATATACATGGGTCTACTTTCTCAAATTAAAATTTGATATCTTTGAGTGTCCTAAAGATTTAAAGCATCTAGTTGAGAACCAAACATAGAAGAGGATTAACAAGATTTGTATAGATAATGGAGGAGAGTATGTGAATAAATATGTTGAGCATATTTTTTCATAATTAGGTATAGATTTGCAACACACGACTCCATATACTCCATAGAAGAATGGGGTAGTAAAGAGAACGAACATGACATTGAAAGATATGGCTAACTGCATGTTGCAGGATAAAGAACTACCTCCAACGTTATGAGATGAAGCTATTAAATGTGCAGCCTACATTCATAATAGAGTTTATCATAAATCATTCAAGGGATTCACTCCATATGAGGCTTAGAGTGGCAAGAAATTGGAACTCACTCACTTTAGAATTTCTGGTTCCTATGCATGGGCTAGGATCCCTTCAGATAGGAGGAAAGCTATGGAAGCTCAGAGTAAGGTGTATTTTTGTGGGATATATAGAGAGAGTGAATGGATATAGTTTATTATTGTTGGACACACCTACCACACTTAGAGGGGGGGGTGAATGAGTGTGGGGATCTTTTTCCCAAAACTTCCCTCTTGCACAAAAACTCCTTAGTTAACATTCAACATTTGTTCATTACTCATTGTTTTCATTTATAATCAGTTTGATGTGAATACATATCAGCAACATATATCAGAAACATATCATCAACAAATAATCTCCACAAGGAATACAAAGCACACAATATGTATGTACAATTTTTATTTTTATTATGGACTTCAATCCGGGGGTTTTTCAGCAACAATTGAATAGAGTACAACTCTACAAGAGCAATAGATCTATATGGAAAGACTCAGCTTAAATTCTCATAACCAAATGAGATGAGGCAACAATCCTCAATAGATATCAATCTATCAACATAAATAAGTGCATCAACCATGCACCAACCTGTGCCAAACAACCTGTAATCAACCTGTACCTTAAACAAGTGCATCCAACCATGTACCAAGTATATACCAATAATGTGTTGACTAATCATCAACAATGACTCATCAATATTTACCAACATCATCAACTATACACCTCATGTATGTGCCAACTCATCAACTGCTTGTCTCAACCATGACTAGTTTTGGATTAGTCAACAAGCCCAACTTGAAATAATCATAACTTTGTACCTATAATGAATACATATATGAAACTGATATACAATGTTCTTCAGTGTGTTTTATGCAATTCCTCCAGGTGGCACTACTTGGAACCTCTCAGAAAAGGAGTTATAGAAAAAATGGCATACCTTGCTGAATTTTGGCTTATTCTAGAGAGCGACCTTGTAGAGCATGCCCCGCACAAAATATTCATTGAATGGATCTGAAACTGTTACAAAACATACTACAGACTATACCCTAGACAAAAAATTTGTTCTCACTGAATTTGGATTTCTTATGAAGAAGTTATGACGTTTTTACCCGAAACACATGTTTTTGACTAGTTTCAGGACTAGCCACAAACCCTATTTTCCACGAAGTGTAACTCCCAAACTACAACGACCCACAAGCTGAATTTTGTACCACAGATAATTGGGTATGTTTTCTCAATGGAATAGAAATTTCATAGTCTGAATCATTATATAAAAATATATATATATATATATATATATATATATATATATATATATATATATATATATATATATATATATAATGGTGAGATGACCTATAAATAACATACCTTAGAAAGCATCATCAAAAGAATTTATCGTCCCTTCAATTCCAGCCCTCTTTTCTTCACCTTCCTTCCAAAAGATATTCTCACAAGAATCTCTCCATTGATAAAAAAAAAGGATGATCTACAAGAGACCATTGCTATATTATTTAAACTTTCATCCTCTAGATCACTTGACATATCTGTTTCCTTCCAGTGAAGCTCATGAGGCTTGCATGTACCTGGAAAATGATCCACCTGCATAAGATATGGTTGGTCAAGAGTGTGTAAGTGTAACATCTCACTCTTGCGCACACATGATTGGACTTATTCTTTGAGGACACTTGTGTGCAAGTGATCCAGTTCATTATATGATTTATTGTTTCGATTATGGATATGATGATATGTTATTTTATTATATTTATATCAACATGTGTTATTAACTAGTTTTTCCTGAGTGTGCAAGACTCTGGACCAATTGAGGATGTCAATGGGATCGATGGACCTCCTTGGACTCTGCATCGAGTTAGGGAGTGGACTGTTGTGGTTTGAGTGTTTTTGATATTGCATATGTGACATATGATGTTGTTTTTTTATTGCTGACATATTTTGTTGATGGATGCAAGCTGACGATAGATTTCTAACCAGACTCACATTTCAAGTAAAGTGGTCGCGCATGACAACCAGAGATATTGAGGGAGAGGAGTGGCAGAAGCCCTGCCACAACCTACTAGCACTCCCGTCGTGGCTCAAATTGTAGGTTAATGATTACCTAGTTAGAGAGATCCATGATGTCGTGAGGGAAGACTGTGAAAGTCGCTCACGATGATTCTAAGGGGCGCACAATAAGGAAGGGTCCTTATTCCTTAAAGGCCCTTAGTCTCCCACAAGGTCACCTAACAGAGTATTGACTCCAAGGGTTTTTCATCTACCAAAATAAGTGAAAAGGTGAGTGGTACCCTTGGAACATGTAGTGCGTCTTGAAGGGCATGTCGCATAAATGAAAAATGAATATAGGTGAGTGGCACCCTTGGAGAATGTAGTGAGTCTTGAAGAGCATGTTGTGATTTTAACACTGGTGAGTTAATGAACCTAGTACCTAGAAAACTATGCCTCCTTAGGACTTGGTTAGCCTTAAAATGAATGATTGCATGAGTAAAGATTAATAATTATAAAAGTCTCTTAAAAACAATTTATGCTGAGCCTAAATAAATTAAAGCCTATGTCTAAATAGGTCTTGAGAACTAAAATTTAATTAATCAAGTAATAAAGGGGGGATGAAGAAAATGGGGGTGAAAATTAAATTAATTTTTATTTTTTTTGAAGGATTAAATTATTTAAAAGATTAATTGTTGGCTAAGTACAAAACCTGTTAATTTAGAAATTAGACCAAAAAGGGGAAACTATAATGCAAAAAGAATGTGGAACATAGTAGGGAATCTAGTCTAGAGAACTTTCTAATTTTAAACTCAACTAGGCTTTAAGAAAGGCATCAGTCATTAAGGGAGTGTAAGGGAATAAAGGGACGCCAAGGAGTTTTTTTAGGAACGCTTTTAAGTGGGTGAGGGAAATTGGAAAATTAAATTAATTAAATTAATTGAATTTCTGGTGCAACTAAGGGATCAGGTAACAAGTGTATGGGGGATAATTTTCCTAATTATTTAAAAAAAATAAAATAATGTGCATTGGCAACAAGTCACTAAGAAAACTCTATACAATAAATGGCGGAGGAGGGGAATGGATCACATCTAGTATGCATAAGGTTAGCCTGCCATATTTTATTCTTGATTGATTTTTCTTGTGGGAGTTGGGATACCCAACTCGATTAGAGAGTGGTAGCTCGACCTTACGAGGCGAGCTGAGAGCTATCTTTCTTTGGTTTGTGTGTGTGGACCCTTTGTGGCTCAGGGGGCTCAGGGGGAATAAGAGTACCCCTAGTGTTGGATGGGAGGTACCGATGAGGTCTCAGTGGTTGGAAAGAGAGAGTTGGACAGAGCGCGAGCGTGGGACAACAACATAAGAAGCTTCGCCTTCTCTTAAGGTACACATGTCTAAAATTCGCAATTGTAAATAGTTTAATTTTGTATGTGGATTTACATTTAGATGGAATGTGGTAATGGTTTTCTGGATATGTGGGTGTAATTTTATGGGTTCTTGGCTTCTTTATTTTGTTGCCTACCCTTTCCCAGTTAGTTTGTGACCACCTTCTAAATCTCCTAAAAACCCCTTTGATTTTACTATGCACCTTATTCATCTCTATATATTGGTTTTATTATCTCTGTGTTGGGTGGGTAAATATGTCCTTAATGATTTTTTTATTTCCCTTGTGCCTCTGAAGGGTTATTCTAGCGATCATTTTCAATTCTTGCTTCATTTCCAACCAGGCAATTTGCTTGGTAGCACAAAGTTTGCGTAGCCCTACTCTCATTTTACCCTTGTGTCTCTTGTAGATTCCTTATGTTGAGAGCATTGGTCTGGTTAGTAAGGTGTCTTTCGTATCCGAATGAAGATCATTTCCTACTGTGTCATTGTCCTTTGGGAACTCTTAAGATAGTACTTGTTGGGAGAGCGAAAGGGCACTCAACCTCCAAAACCCCTATGGAGAGCGCATATTTCCATCCCCACCGAGAGCACCAGATCTTGACTTGGAGTCAGAATCAGGCGAAGCTTCGATTGATTAGATTCATTCTCCTCCTTATTTTTACTCATTAGAAGAAAAATAAGGTTGAATTGCATCACGACACTACTTATCGAAAGAACAATTTTTGATTATGCCTGTCTTTAAGAAAGCTACCTAATATTTGTTTCTCTGTGTCAGTCAGGCCCTTAACTACGCCACCACCACGCTCTATAATAAATCTAGTATGCAGTGTGCTAGTTGAAAATTTTTGTAATGTGTATTCCACCTGGGAGAAGCCCAGAGCAATCCTCTCTATTGTGAAACTCTTCTGCATTGGTTTTTCTACTAGCAATTTGGTGACCCACCCCTTCTCGTTTTTCATTTGTTTTTCACTTGTGTTGGATTTGCGCCCATAACCCCACCTCTGTACAGCCTCCTTGTATCTTGTTTTTACTCTGAATTACCCTTGCGCCCAGGTTAGATCCTCCCTGGAGTGATCCCATCACCTCAACCTGTGCATCCTTGCATTCTCTAAACCTTAGCACTGATGTATCTACTCGCTTTCCTTCGCAGTGCCTCGATCGTTGCCCCTCTTTGTGGATAGTTATCCTGAAAGAATTTAATCCTACCTCAATACCTTAGTAGCCACTTTCCTATTGTGCATTGGCATATGCCTCAACAAATGTTTGGGGGCGCTAATCCGTGAGTTTATTTCTAAATTATGTCATTCGTTTAATAATAGGATCGAGTTTCTGAATGATTGATTCCTTTAACCAGTGGTATACACTATGCAAAAGGATCTTCCTTAGATCTTGTTGGTTACACAGACTCAGATTAGGCGGGAGATAGCGCTGATCGCAAGTCCACTTCAAGATATGTCATCTACCTAGGATCAAGACCTATCTATTGGTCAAATAAGAAGTAATCAACAAATTCTTTATCATCAGTAGAGGCTGAGTACATGGGTGCAGTGAATGTTACTACTCAGGATATTTGGTTGCATCACTTTCTTACAGAGTTGGAAGTTCATTTTCATCATTCGATACTTATATGGTGTGATAATAATAATAATCTCAAGCTGTGTAGAGACCCATTTTAGAGGCATTCAAACAAGAACACCGTGGTTCATATGCACTTTATTCAAGGATATATTCAAAATGGAGTCATTGATATGTAGTTCTGTGAATATTCGAAGCATGTGGCAAACATATTCACAAAGCCTTTCATCGAATAAATTTTTTTCTCACTGAGGGAGATTATAGGATTGAGGGATACATTAGCTTTGAATTTGAACATGTTAGCATTATTTTCTTGTTAGAAACATATTCTGAGGGGGGGAGGGGAGGGTTAGTTCCCATTGGGTTTTCCCTCCTTACCTCACTTTTGTTTAGTTGTTATGCATCTATACTTGTGCATGAGTACCTAACATGGCTTCATATTGTTGGGATGCATCATTATGCACACCTTGATTTTGTTTCATGGGGGGTGTTGGTGTTGAGTTACATTCTCAACTACATATTTAGTTTCATACTCATTGTTTCCAGTTTTCCTACTATTTAGGAGGACTTCTATTTATAGCATGTCTATTTATAGTAGGACTATTTTTATCTAGTGGATTCCTATATGTAATACCATGGGAAAATACCATGGGTTTAAAAAACCACGGGCTCATAAACCACCATTAGAAAAATTCCTTTTTTTTAGCTACCATTAGGCCAATTCATGGTTTTTAGCCACCAGTAGGCAAATTCCTATTTTTTAGGAGATAATTCCTATTTCTTTAATTGTAGGAGATATTTCCTATATCATGGCTATAGAGAACACTTTAGTAAGAATATTATCTTCTTAGGGAAGTGTGTATTACCCATCTAATACTTGGAGCTAACTCACTTCACTTATTTAGTGACTTTCAATACTTAGCAAATTCTCACTCAGTTAGGACTTTAGTTCCATTTTTGGACTCTAGTCTTATTATAGAATATTTGTTTCTATTATGGAATGCATGTTGACTTCATGTAGAGTTCTCACTAAGTTTTCACCTATATTTTTTACCTTTTCTTATTATTATCAACTTTTGACTTTATTTAATTGTTGTTATTGGGAGAATTTACTTTTTTACTTGAGCATACAAATGGAAATCCCAACCTAGTGCGCATTACTCCTCATGTGGAGAGTCTTTTATATTGTACTCATTATCAAGGATTAATACATTGTTATTGGATTTGGTTTCTTAGTCTCTTATGTGTGAAGATTGATTCTATTTTTCTCTCTCCTCTCTCTCTTTTGCAATTATCTAGTGTATTATTTCCTTCTCATAATTAGGTCTTGGATTGTGGTTTAATCCTACAATTCAATATACACTTCTTCCTCTAAATCTCCATTCAGGAATGTTGACTTAACGATTTCAAATTCCAAAAACATTTTAATGGATTCTAATCTTGCAATAAGAGAAAACGTTTCTTCAAAGTCCATGCCCTCTACTTTAGCATACCCTTCACATACCAGTATTGCTTTATTTCTTACCACTTTTCCTTCTTCATTCAACTTATTTTTGAACACCCACTTTGTACCAATCACATTCTTGTCTTTAGGTCTTAGGACAAGTTCCCATGTCTTATTTTTCTCAATTTGGTTTAACTCTTCTTCCATAGAATTTACCCAATGTTGTTCATTAGTTGCTTCTACAAAACATTTAGGCTCTATTTTGGATAGAAAAGAGAGATTTACTTGTTTAGAATTTCTTTCCAATTTTCTCCCAGTCTGAGTCTTAGCATTTTTATCACCAATAATTAAGTTTTCTGGATGATTTTTCTACACAAACCTAGATGTTGTTTGTGTGTCTTGGCATTATATTTCTTCTTGATCTTATTCATTTTCATGTTCTTTTTCTTCATATTCTTATTATTCTTATTTGTTGTAATCTATTTCTTTTTCTTCCAGTTGGTTCTTGTCTAGTATTTCTTCATATATTTTTACATTTATGCTTTCAACAATCTTTTGTAGTCTTTTGTTATAACATCTATAGGATTTACCTCTTGGTGAATATCCAATAAAAAATCCATCATTGACTGCTCTTGATTCAAACTTTCATACATCCTTATCATCTCATTTGATGTAAAACTTGCTTCCAAACATTCTAAATTGTTTGACAGATGTTGGTCGACCTTTCTATAGTTCATAGGGTGTCTTGTCACTATTGACTCTAATTTTCCCTCTGTTTAGAATGTAGACATCAATGTACATTGCTTCTCTCCAAAACCAAATTAACAATTATGCTTCATTTAAAATTGTTGTGTTGATTTATTGTACATGCATTTTTTTCCTTTCAACTACATTTTTTTTTGAGTTCTTGCAGTTGAATATTGTCTTCTTATTCCATGAGCTTCATGGAATTATTCAAATTCATTTGCTGTAATTTTACCTCCATTATCTGACATTAAACATTTGATTCGTAGGTCAGTATCATTATGAACTAAAGCTTTGAATGCTTAAAATTTTTCAGATACCTCAGATTTATTTTTAAGAAAGGTAACCCAAGTCATTCTTGTATAATCATCAATGAGCAACATAAAATAACTTTCTCCTTGCAATATTTTTTTTCTTGTTGGTCCATAGAGATATGTATGAAGAAATTCCAATGGCTTGGATGTTGTATATTCCTTTGTATTGAATCTCATCCTTGATATTTTTCCATGATGACATTGTTTACAAATGGTGTTTGGGGGTTTTGTAATCTTTAGCATATCTCTTACTACTTGTTTGGTGTTGATTTTTACTAGGTTGTCAAAGTTCATGCACCCCATTGTTTTATGCCACATCCAAATTTCATCTTTCTACCCTATGATGTTGGAGTTACTTCACACACACCTAGGATTTCTTTTTCCTAAGGTTTTTCCTTGTTTATTAGTCATAATTAGTGATTATCCAGTCTCCTATATTTTAGGTAAGAATATTCCACCTGGAGAATATTCTCTTCAGTTGACACTTCAATTTGACTAGTTGAGTTGAGTCTAGATGTTGCATTGGTTTTGTCACCATGAAACATTGGAATCATCACCATGCTAATGTGAAATTTCCTTGGTATCATCACCATAATAGCACATTACCATTGATTCATTGATCTACTCCTCACTAAACTTTGTTCAGTCAGTTAATTGAAGACTGATTGACTAGTTAACTCAGCTAGGTGGTAATTAAGTCCCGTAACTGCCTGAGAGACTAGACTAGGTGGAAGTTCACTCCTGTAACTGTTGGTGTGTGTCCATATCACTCTAGACCACCACTATGGCACATTGTTTCTCCTCCAGTTCACATTCATTGATTTATACATAGTATATCATGTATAAATTATTCATTATTCGTCATGATTAATGATAATTCTTCTATTATTTCCGTCCTTCTCCTTCTTTCCCAATTTCTCTCTGCAAATGTGTGTAGTATTTTCTACCCAGATATATTTTGTGTAGGTTCAACACATTTACATGGTATCATATCCGATGGAATTCTAAGAAAAATCTACACCAAAAAAAACTTGCAGGTACAAAAGATTGAAGACAACGGAAAGATGGATTTCCAAAAAAAAATCATTCTTACACCTTACAACTACTTTGCATGGAAGGAGAAAATAATGATTCATCCTTGAACCAGAGGGTTGTACAAGTTAGCCTTGAATACAGATACAGAAATGACATCATCCATAGAAAAATCAAAGTACTTAAATCGGATGGATGAAGCACTTGGAACGATTTGCAGTCTTATTTCTCCCGATCTCCTTTTTCACATATATTCCTATAAGACTCCCAATGAAGCCTAGAAAACCTTGGAAGGGATCTTTGGAAAATAGGATGAAATGAGGGGACACATGTTGGAGGTACAATTTCTCACATTTGATCCAAAAATATTCAAAAATATCCAAGATTTCTTTACAAAATTCAAGGATTTACTGTCGCAACTCAAAGCTTGCGGGGTTGATAAATTTGAGGAGAAACAAATGGTTGTCACCATTCTCTCAAAAATTAGTCTTGAATTATCTTTGTTCATGTCCACATTCTCTTCATTTAGATTCACCTATGGATCCACCTGGAAGATACCTTCTCTTCAGGACTTCATCGAATCCCTGACACAAGAGAAAACCGAGCTCATCAACATGGGAAAAATAAAAGGCCCAAAGGAACATATACTTATTCTGAAATATGGAAGCCAACAATATCATAAATCTAAATATAAAGACAAAATAAATCTCATGCACATCCGAAGAAGGAAGGGTACACAAAACCCTTCATTGATGCCTCTGGATACAAAGGGGGAAATGGAAGAAAAGGGGGAAAATGCACGTATTGTCACAAAGGATTCCATATAGAATCTACATGCATGAAAAAACAAATAGATCTAATGTCTAAAATACTTCATAAAAACAAATTTGGATATCATATCCCCGATGATTCCAAGAAGAAGAAGCCATAAAATCAGAATCCCAAGAAAGGCAATTCTATCCATGCCTTGATTGCCATCAACTCCTCTCTCGATGCTTGGATCGTAGATTCAGGAGAATGACATCACATGGATACCTAAAATAATTATATTCCTCATTGGATGCATGTAAAGGTCCTCCTATTCTGATGGGAGACAACTCTTCAGTCGAAGTCACTAGCAAAGGAAGGATTGAACTCACGAACAGAAGCTTCGAGAATGTGTTGCACATTCCCAAACTTTTCATCAACATTCTCTCCGTGTACCAGATGCAGAATTATGGAACCGGAAATAAATTCATATTCACACCAAATGTCATGGGCATATCTGACATGCAAACCAACTCCAGGTTTGCTACCGATGAGGTAAATCATTAGTCTAGATTGTATACATTTTCTAAATTCATTGAACCTGATTCTTCTTTATTGCTTACTCATGCTGATGAAAGTAGTAGGATATGGCACGAAAGGTTTGGACATTTGAATTTCAGATACATGCAACAAATTAGCAATAAAATATTGGTTGATGGTCTACTAGACATCCATTTATCCAAGGGAGTATGTGATGGATGTGTTCTCGGAAAACACCCTCAAGAGAAATCCAAGAAAGGAAAGTCTCATAGAGCTTCCACGCCTTTAGATCTAATCCATAGTGACCTCATGGGTCCTTTTCCGTATCCATATATTAGAAATGCAAGGTTTGTTCTCATTTTTGTTTATGATTTCTCATGTTTTACATGGATTTACTTTCTTGGGGAAAAATATGAGGTCTTTCAACACCTCAAAGATTTCAAATCCATGGTTGAGACACAGTCTGGAAAGAAGATCAAATTACTCTGAACTGATAATAGGGGAGAGTATGTCAATCATGGGATCCATAATATTTTCCATGAAGTAGGGATTCATTTGCATCACACAGTTCCCTATACTCCACAGCAAAATGGAGTTGTTGAGCGGAAAAACAGATCTCTAAAAGAGATGGCATCTTGCATGCTACATGAAAAGTCATTACCATAGAGACTATGGGCTGAAGAGATTAATTGTGCAACATAAATCCAAAACATATCTCCCCATAGATATTTCAAGGATAAGATCCCCTATGAGGCTTGGAGTGGCCTCAAACCAGAAGTGACCCACTTTTTCATTTTCGGTTCACGTGCACAGGCCCGAATTCCCTCTGAAAAGAGGAAGGCACTTGATCCACAGAACATTGAGTGTATTTTTGTTGGATACCTCGAAGTTGTGATAGGATATAGACCTATTGATCTTTCCTTGGACCGACTCATCATTGAGAGAAGTGTCCAATTCAAGGAAAGCGTCTCACATGTCCCTCAGCAGCTGCATGCAGACACCTTCATTCCACATGTCCGAGATGATGAGCATGCACATGTTGACTCTTCTTCAGATGAGAGTTATGATTCAAAGGACTTCGATGACTCAGATACATAGTCAATACAGTCATATGCAGAGTCAGAGCATCCAAATGTAGTTGTAAAGCCAGAGAAGAGGCCCAAGTGGTCACAAACTACTCTTCAGGATGTAGGGGATCTTGTTGGTGATTCAGTTGATACTAGGAGGACTCGATCTGATTTCGAGGAGCCTCATGTTGCACTCACTACCACTAAACCATTTCCCTCCAGTAATCTTTTCTTGGTTCAGTCTTCAGATCCACAGTCTTATGATGAGGTTGCTGGAAATCCCTTTTGGGAATCCGCCATGCAGGAGGAGTACAACTCCCTACTCGATAACTAGACTTGGGATCTGGTTCCCCTTCCTTCTGGGAGGAAACTTGTCAGATGAATATGGGTCTACAGGACCAAGAGTGCAGTGGGTGGACAAATTAGCAGATACAAATCCATGTTTTTTGCCAAAGGATTTCAGCAGGTGCATGGCATTGGCTATGATGATATCTTTGCTCCAGTAGCGAAGATGGATTCCATAAGATTGGCACTTTCCATTGCGGAAGCTAAGGGATGGGAATTCCATCATATGGACATGAAGAATACATTTCTTCATAGTGACCTCTCTGAGGAGATATATATGGAGCATCCCCAGGGATTTATGCAGGACTTATCTTTGGTCTGTCGACTGAAGAAGTCACTTTATGGCCTCAAGAAGGCTCCATGGGCATGGTATTCCAAGATGCACTCCTACCCGTTGTCACAAAACTTTGTACATTGTAAATCAGACCTGAATATCTACATGCTCAGGATGACTGAATCACTTATACTCTTAGTTCTGTATGTTGATGATTTGTTGATCACTAGTTGCTTGATTTCAACGATTGTTACAGTCAAGAGGATTCTACATGACAGGTTTTTGATGATGGACATGGTTCTGCTACACTTCTTCCTTAGACTTGAGATCAATCAAGATGCATCAAGTATCAAACTATCTCAGGCCAAGTATGAACGAGTTATCCTTCAGATATTTCACATGACAGACTGCAAGTATCCTCCGAATCCTTTCCTATCAAGAGTCAAACTTGAGGATGGTAGGGAGACTCCACTGGTTGATAGAACACTATACAGACAACTAGTGGGGAACTTGTTGTATCTCACACACTCCAGACCAGACCTCTCTTATGCATTTAGTGTAGTTTATAAGTTCATGCAGGAGTCGCATGAGCTACATTGGAAGGTTGCAAAGTGTATACTTCGATATGTACAGGGAACCATCACCTTTGGGATTCATTATGCAACATAATCTACATTAGATCTCATCAGTTTTACTAATTTTGACTAGGCTGGTGATAACACTGATCGCAATTCCACATCTGGTTACTCACTCAGTCTTGGTTCTGGGCCTATCTATTGGTAGAGAAAGAAGCAAGCTTTCATTTCTCTATATTCAACCGAGGCAGAGTACAGAGGGGTAGAGTTAACATAACCCTTCAGGATATGTGTCTACAACATTTTCTCACTGGGTTAGGCATTCAGTTTGATTTGTCGATCGTCGTTTGGTGTGAAAACCAGAGCAATCTGAAGTTCTGCAAAGATCTAGTCCAGAGGCAGTGGACGAATCACATCGAGATCCACATGAACTACATCTAGTACTTAGTACACAAGGGGATCATCGACCTACAGTTATGTCCTTCAACAGAATAGACGGAAGACATCTTCACCAAGACCTTCGTTGAGCAGAAGTTCCATTCTCTGTGAAGTCGTCTTGGAGTGTAAGACACAATTTCCTAGAAACTATCAGTTCTTCTTTTCACATACATTGTACCTTGAGGGGGGGGGTGGGGTTTCCTATGAGATTTTCCCTCTTTCCTCACTTTATTTCAGTGTATCTTTTGTATTTGGGTACCTAACATGGCCTCATTCCTACGACCCATTCTTTATTTTCGCCATAGTAATGTTCAGGGGGGGTGTTGCAGTTACTTCACACACACCTAGGATTTCTTTTTCCTAAGGTTTTTCATTGTTTATTAGTCATAATTAGTCATTATCTAGTCTCCTATATTTTAGGGGAAAATAATCCACCTGGATATTATTCTCTTCATTTGACGCTTCAGTTTGACTAGTTGAGTTGAGTCTAGATATTGCATTGGTTTTTCCACCATGCAACATTGGGATAGTGACCATGCTAATGTGTAATTTCCTTAGGATCATCACCAGACTGGTGCATTACCCTTGATTCCTTGATCTACTCCTCACTACACTCTTTTTAGTCAGTTAACTGAAGACTGGTTGACTAGTTAACTCAATTAGGTGGCAGTTCACTCCTGTAACTTCCTGAGAGACTAGACTAGGTGGCAGTTCACTCCCATAACTATTGGTGTGTGTCCATATCACTATATACCACCACTATGGCACGTTGGTTCTCTTCCAGTGTGAATTCATTGAGTTATACAGAGTATATCATGTGTAAATTATTCATTATTCATCACGGTTAATGATAATTCTTCTATTATTTCTCTCCTTCTTCTTCTTTCTCAATTTCTCTCTGCAAATGTGTGTAATATTTTCTAGGTAAATCTATTTTGTGCAGGTTCAACACATTTACATATGAAACATTTTTCTCCATTAATATCATCACGAATATATACATTGTTTGGGGTTATAATTTCTTTTGCAACCAACTTACCTAAATATTCGCTTTCAATCTTACATTATTGAGAGTCAAAAGTAAGAGTGTGTCCTTGGTCACACATCTGGCTTACACTAAGCAGATTGTGTTTCAATTTTTCAACACAAAGAACCTTCTAGGTCTTATCCCTTCCATTGTCAAGACTGATAATTCCCCTTCCAACTATCCTTGCATTTACATTTTCTGCAAAGGTAATACTTCCTTCATTCTTCTTCAAGGTGATAAACTTTGTTATATCTCATGTCATGTGACTTGAGCACCCACTTTCAATGTACCACTTATCCCTATTATTTTATGCATGTAGTGCATATTGAATGTACATGGATTTTTCTTTCTTTTGTTCCCTTTGTTCCTGATTTCTTTCCATAATTGTTGGGGCTTCCTCTCTCTAACTTTTTCTGAAATTACTTCTATAGAATTTTTCTATATGCCCATAATTATTGCATTTATAACATATGATGTCATAGTTCAACAAAGGGGAAAATGGGTTTTAATTTCTCCTTGAGAATCCATAGGTGTCTCTGTTTCTATCCCTCATGTAATATACTTCTACATTCATTCTGCAATCTATTTCCTTATGACCAAAACCATTGCAAGAATAACAATAGCCAAAGAAATAATTTTGGTACCTGATTGTGTGATTCCCTCTTGATGGGAGAGTCTTCCTGATTTTTTCCTCGTTAGGAATATTTTTCTCATGTGGAACATTATGTTCTTATTTCATGTTGTCTTCAACCTTGATATATCTTTTGATTATATCATGATAACTCTTGATTGTTTCTTCACTTGATGTTTTTGAAGAGGTTGAGGATTCTTCTCAATGGATACCTTCTTTTCACTGTAACCAAGACCAGTCTTGTCAATTGGTGATATTTTTCATTTTAGGATTTCATTTAAGGTTGTAGAGATATTTTCAAATTTCATGTTGGTATTTAATCTTTCCAACTTCTTTCTTAGACAAACTATTTCAGATTCTAGACTGTTGCAAGCATCTTCTCTTTCTTTTAGTTGGGTTCTTAATACTTCTTTGATTCTCTTTGCCTATTATACTTGAGTTTTTAAGTTGATGATGAGTTTTTCAGTTTCATTAAAACTTTATTTTATACCAAGTATTTATTTTCTATACTTATTCACCAGCTCCTTTTGTAGTATTTTCTTGTTCCTCGTTTTATCTATTTCATTTAGAGCACATATGATCTCTCCTTCAAGATCCAATTCAACATCAATCTCATGATTATATTCTTCTGCTAAATATGCATTTCTATTAGTCTATGTTTCTAGACCAATGAAGATAATCTATTTTGTTTCACTGTCATTGCCATCATAAGATTTTTTATTCTCGTTGGTATACATATTCTTCTTATGCCTAAATAATTTATTCTCTTTTCAGTCTTCCCCTTCTTGTATCTTTTGAAGTTTGAATATTCTTAATTATTTTTATTTTTGTAAGGGAAGTTATCACCAAAGTTTCCTAATTCTCCCTAATCAAAACATTTGAAGGGAATCTTACATTTGTCTTTTCCTGACCCTCTCTTAAACTTCCTAACAAAGTTGGCTTCTTCTTCATC
Source organism: Picea engelmannii (assembly GCA_009831015.1). Classification (NCBI taxonomy): domain Eukaryota; kingdom Viridiplantae; phylum Streptophyta; class Pinopsida; order Pinales; family Pinaceae; genus Picea; species Picea engelmannii. The sequence continues at coordinate 138,407 of ML777503.1, forward strand.
TGATTCACTTTTTGAGTTGTCACTTGTTTTGTACTCTTTTTTATTTTCCTTATTTTATGCCTTGAAGGCTACTTCCTTCCTTGATATCTTTACTATATTATCATGTTCTATCCTCATTTCATATGCAGTGAGGATTCTATGCAACTCCCATTGTCAGCTTTTCTAGGTCCTTTAATTCTTCAATGTCAAATATCTTGGGATTGAATCTTGAGGGAAATTATCTAAGCACCTTTTGCAAAATGATGGTTTCTTAAATCTCTTCACCCAATCCTCTGATAGTGTTGACAACCTCATTCACACAAAGAAAACATGCAATGATACTCTCCTCTTCATTCATCTTAAGGGTCTCAAATTGTCCTCTATGGGTTTGTATGTTTTCCTTCTTGACCTTGTCATCCCATTCATATATTTTATATAAATTGTCCCACATCTATTTTGTTGAATGATAATGCCTGACTTTGACAAATAAAGATTCTGCCATAACACATAGAATTGCATTCTTGGCCTTAGAATTATTGTCACTCAGCCTCTTTCTAGTTGTATCTATAGGTGGAGTAGTTGGGGCTGTGTAACCATTTTCAACTACACTCCAAACGTCAAACCCAAGTTCCATCAAATAGGTTTTCATTCTTATGCTCCTTAAAAAATAATTTGATCCATCAAATAATGGAGATTTTTTTGTGCAAAAAAATTCCAGTTTATCCATTTGTGCTGAAGGAATTCACCTTCCATAGGTTATACTGTTCTTAAGGAACTTTCTATGATATCAATTGTTGGCACACTTACTTATATTGAGAGGGGGGGTGAATCATTATAGGACTGTTTTCCTTTTCTTTAGAATATTTATCAATTTTTTACTTTACCAACTCTGAGAATTTAATGATAAATATAAACAACCATACAATCCATAGTACACATATATTTTATATGGAAATCCAAATGGGAGAAAACCACAAAAAAATTATTTTATAAGATCATGTAGGGACCAACCTATTGTTACAATGTTTGTAGGAACCAACCTATTATTACAATGTTTGCAAGAACCAACCTGTAGGAGACACCAATCCCCTCTTTTTATCACCAACTCAGCTACAATGTTTACGGGAACTAACCTGCATGAGACACCAATCCCATTGGCTAAGAACCAACTCACCTCTCCCTATAGGAACCAACCTACAACTGTTATATTTGCAGGAACCAACCTGCAAAATACATCAATCCCCTCAAACTACCAATAATATCAAATTGGCTCTTTTCTTCAATTCCTCACCTATACAAATCAATTTCTCTTTCTTTGTTGTCACAACACTCTCCACTAGCTCACATTCTACATGAATTCATAAATTCCTTAGACCTTGCACCTCCCAGCCACCCTTAGACAATTACATTATCTTCTCTTCCATTCTTTGGAATCCTTGGACCTCAGAGCTTCAGAGATTCTCTTCCAGAATTCATATGTACACCAAACTCACCTCACACATCAAACATGGCATTATTACTTATAGAGCCTATATGCTCAACAATTTGTCCACATACAAAAGGATTCTTATGAGGTCGACTCCCTTTTTTTTCAACAAAATCCAACTGCAAACCATCCTTTGAAACTGGTACAAACCACCTTGGTTTCACTTGCAATCTGTTCACAGACTACAACATAGATTACATCACTCATCCACCATTCCATCTAATCCTTGATCAAATTAATGATTGTTGATCAATTCTCCACCCAAAAAAACACAAAACATGACTTCGATGCTTAGGAGTCGTCTAATCTAGTTCCTCGATTTGATATATACTATTGAGATATTTTATCATGGCACAAACCTTCAGCCTCCCACAACCATATTATTAGATTATTATTCAATATCAATCATCGATCTATTTTGGGTTTCCTCGATATTGGAACCACTAGGGTATTGGGCCCCTAGAGATTTAACACAACCATGATCCTCCATTCTTCTAGTATTTGATATACCTTTGTGACGTTGTCCAATATTCTTGTGACACATGGCCCAATTACAATGCAACACATGGCACTCACTATGGAACTAGGCTATCGAGACCCTGGTCCCCCGGGATATTGGGCCTCAGGCTTAAACACTTCATAATTTCAATAAAATTATGATATTTGATACGTCGGTGTGATGTGGTATCCACGTGGGATTCATCTGCATGTCCTAAATGACATGGAACTATACAAGCTCTAACATGTGGCATTGTATGTGGCCACTGACATCACCTCCATGTGGACCTTAGTTGGCACCTGATTTGGACCACAGAGGCATAGGTCCCCTGAGTATCACCCCCCCATAACTTTAACATTGTGCATACACTTCATTCTTCCCTTATCTTATGTGTTGATATTGTGGATCCCACTACTAGGGTATTGGTGCACTAGGCCCTTGGGATATAGGGCCCCTGAAACTTTAACATTTCAATCTTTCTCTCTGGTCATCTGATATGCGATATATTATCCATGCCATTGTGTTGATGTGTCTCGTACATGGCAACTGGATCTTACGTGGCATGTACGTGGATTTTCATATTGTATTGGATACTTACATGGTAGATGACATGGCCACCACATGTCTTGAGTGTGGCTACTAATTTGTCATTGGAGCTAGCCCACTCGGCATCGACCCACTTAGTATCAGGCCCCTGAGCCCCCAAAAATTTGGTACTATGCATACTTTATTTTCTCTCAATATTTGATACTCTGATATCATATCACTGGGACACTAGGCCACTGGGGTATCAACCCCTAGGATATCCCCCCCCTCCCCGCCCCTCGACCCCTGAAACTTTACCCACTACGCTAATACTTCGATCTCCTAGCCTATGATACATTGGGCCCCACAGAAAAAGGGTGACTCTTTGCACAAGTTTCCATAGCTCACCATTCACATTCAAACTATGTGCTTTCACTTTTTAATTATAAAACCTTCGATGTTAATTTCCCTTGTGCATGTGGGATAAATCAATTTTATTCATTTACTTTGGTCTAATTAGTTAATACCTCCTCTTCTAAGCTCATCGTTGCTACACGCTTATTTGATCTTTTTATGCACCATCAAGCTTCAACTCCAGCTCCCTTACCAGACTCATTTCTACCAGGTTCTGCATTTTGTTTAGCTTCCAATTGTGATCGCGCATCTGATTTTTGCAACTTGGAAACCCTCTATTTCTCTAAGTCCTTACACTTCCTCTATCTGGCTAGTTTGACTGGTTTGGTTCCTTTTGATCTTAGAAGTCTCCCCCTATCAGACCATGTTCCTCGATTTCTTCTTTATCGGGGTTGTTTCGTTCCTCTTTCCTTCATTCACAAAGATTAGATATGTAGTAAATGATTAACTCAACACTAACACTGTACAACATTGTTTCCAATAGTCTTTCTCCGTTGGCATCAATTTCAACTCTACTTCCAACTCTATAAATATGATAAAAGGAAAAATCAACTACAATCTAAAACAAGAACATTTACACATAAGGAACAACCACCACCATCCTTAAAAATCAACAAGTAGGATTGTAAGAGAAATGGATATTTCAAATCAAAATCTATACATCATTTTCTAGGAAATTTCACTAGATTCATTCATAATGTTTATTTAACAATTTGATTTAAAAGGAAGAAAATATTGACTAGAGAATTCAAGAATCACTTAGAATTTCAAAAAGAAGCATTATAATTTTCAAAATCACATGAGATTTCTTTACCAATACTCTTTTTAAATATTTTAGATAGTATTTTAGGTTATTAGATTTTACTAGTTTGTGTACTATTATTGCTAGGATTTTTCATCTCATTGAATCATTGTCTAAGGATTGGGGGGGGGGGGGTATCATTCGAGAAAAATATTTGAAATCAAAATACACAATCATTAGGATCCTTTCCCTTTTGACCAATATTGTATGAGAAACATAGATAGAATTTTATGGTAGATCGATGTTTCATGGAAACAAGTAGGCCTTCGTCTAGTCAACATAATTTGAGAACTAAATTGAACCCTCATGCATACCTTTCTATCTATGTGAAATTTGAATTTTAGATCACCAATGTTTTGTTTGTTTGTGATCAATACCCATTTTTTATTTTCACTCTATCCCTTGTAAATATCGGTGCCAATATTGTGGTTGCAAACAACAAGGTCATGACCACATTGGGATGATTAATCTTCTAGAACTCCAACAAAAATCATGCATTCATAGGAATTATTCATTAGATCGAGAATAATTCAATCATGTTGAATCATAAGTAACATGATCATCAATATGGAAAATTTCAAGAAGTAGGCCAATCTGCTAGATGATAGAATGTGTAAATAAATAATGAAACCAAAATTCATTCTTTGAACAAAACATGCCTATACTAAGTAAGCTAATTAAAAATGAAGATAATTTACAAATAGAAAAAAAAAAGTCTTATCCTACATCCCATGCTAACCACCCAAAATCCTATGTAAGTTCAAATCCAAATGGAAATGTAACCACCTAGGAAAATGTTATATGCCATGGAATATATTTTCACATTTGATGGGCACAAAATTATGTTGCAAACTAATATAGATCAAAGAACAATCCATTAATGGTCCATTTTCAATGAATGATTTGTGAACTAATTTATTATCTTGCAACCCTAATATATGATCGAAGAACAATTGCATCCATAGGGATATGGCATTAAACAATTGGATTTCTATTACAATTCAAATTTAAATCATGTTAATTTCTAGTATTCAACGGAATTAAAATCATACTTAGTTTTTCCAACAATAGTAGATTGTTTGTCTATAGAAATGAAAAATTCTACCAGCTTATCTAGAATCAACCCATAATTTTTAGATAGTAATTAGTGTACTTCTCCTACTTCCTTATTTCCCCAAAATACTTCTCGATCATGATATTCATACTTATGAGTTGAAAATGTGTCCTCATGATTTGTTATTAAAAAGGGAAATATTTTTTATCATTCATGAGGTGATTTAGAAAATGTGAGACATCAATATTTTTTTTTTCACGCTCACCACGAACTCTTTTTATTTTTTTGAACAAACAAGATCTTGAAACTTATCTGGTTTCAAATTTTGTGTTGCACTACATTTTTCCTCTTGAATCGTATTCATAAAAGAGTGTGCCTCGAACAAATGTACCAAAAAATATTTTCAATCTCATCTAAGTCTAACTTGAAAGACCTAGTTTCATTATGTATTAATTTGGAATTAAGACATGGGATCCATGAGGATTCTAATAAAAACTCTTTTGTATCCAATTCTTCAAAGTAATTGGGGAAAAATTAATGATTTAAATAGGATCCTTCGAGAAAAATATTTGAAATCAAAATACACAATCATTAGGATCCTTTCCCTTTTGACCAATATTGTATGAGAAGCATAGATAGAATTTTATGGTAGATCGATGTTTCATGGAAACAAGTAGGCCTTCGTCTAGTCAACATAATTTGAGAACTAAATTGAACCCTCATGCATACCTTTCTATCTATGTGAAATTTGAATTTCAGCACACCAATGTTTTGTTTGTTTGTGATCAATACGCATATTTTATTTTCACTCTATCCCTTGTAAATATTGGTGCCAATATTGTGGTTGCAAACAACAAGTTCATGACCACAGTGGGATGATTAATCTTCTAGAACTCCAACAAAAATCATGCATTCATAGGCATTATTCATTAGATCGAGAATAATTCAATCATGTTGAATCATAAGTAACATGATCATCAATATGGAAAATTTCAAGAAGTAAGCCAATCTGCTAGATGATAGAATGTGCAAATAAATAATGAAACCAAAATTCATTCTTTGAACAAAACATGCCTATACTAAGTAAGCTAATTAAAAATGAAGATAATTTACAGAAGAAAAAAAAGTCTTATCCTACATCCCTAACCAGCCAAAATCCTATGTTAGTTCAAATCCAAATGGAAATGTAACCACCTAGGAAAATGTTATATGCCATGGAATATATTTTCACATTTGATGGGCACAAAATTATGTTGCAAACTAATATACATCAAAGAACAATCCATTAATGGTCCATTTTCAATGAATGATTTGTGAACTAATTTATTATCTTGCAACCCTAAGATATGATCGAAGAACAATTGCATCCATAGGGATATGGCATTAAACAGTTGGATTTCTATTACAATTCGAATTTAAATCATGTGAATTTCTAGTATTCAATGGAATTAAAATCATACTTAGTTTTTCCAACAATAGTAGATTGTTTGTCTATAGAAATGAAAAATTCTACCAGCTTATCTATAATCAACCCATAATTTTTAGATAGTAATTAGTGTACTTCTCCTACTTCCTTATTTCCCCAAAATACTTCTCGATCATGATATTCATACTTATGAGTTGAAAATGTGTCCTCATGATTTGTTATTAAAAAAGGAAATATTTTTTATCATTCATGAGGTGATTTAGAAAATGTGAGACATCAATATTTTTTTTTTCATGCTCACCACAAACTCTTTTTATTTTTTTGAACAAAAAAGATCTTGAAACTTATTTGGTTTCAAATTTTGTGTTGCACTACCTTTTCCTCTTGAATCGCATTCATAAAAGAGTGTGCCTCGAACAAATGTACCAAAAAATATTTTTAATCTCATCTAAGTCTAACTTGAAAGACCTAGTTTCATTATGTATTAATTTGGAATTAAGACATGGGATCCACGAGGATTCTAATAAAAACTCTTTTGTATCCAATTCTTCAAAGTAATTGGGGAAAAATTAATGATTTAAAACATCTGACATGTGACTAACTTTCCCAAGGATTATTGATTATTTTAACTTTATTATGATTCATACATTGGTTAATGTTAAAAAATTCATAATCATTTTTTCACTAATGGTCAACATAGGAAGATATAGCTTTATAGAAGCATATGGTACATCCCCTTCATTCTCAAATATTTTCTTATTTGAATCTTGGCTACTAGGATACAAACCTATGTCATCTTTTGCAAAGGAAAGTTTTTAAAATCCTATAATGTAGAATCTTTATTGAACAAATTAAATGCATATGGGTTGTAATTTTCTTTTGAGATTTTAGATTCGAATTCTAAACAGAAAAGGGTAAAAGTATGGTAGTCATTGTGTTAGATAGTTAGTCCTTGGAATTATGCTATATTGTAAATATTAATTTAAGATAAATATAATCATGGTTAATAGGAATATTTTTCAGATTGGAAAATGAAACCAAAAATCATATCTCATTGTATTTATATGTAGTAATTTTAATAAAATTAATTAATGCATGGAGTTATTCACTGCCGAGATTGTAATTGGTATTATAGAATTTTTTTATTTAATTCCATGATATTCTTCCCTTTTAATCAATGAAGATTCATTCGCAATGATCACTTGGGATTCTTTGTGAATTTTGACATAGGTCCTATCTTTTGTGTTCGAATTTTTTTAATTCTATTTCATGTGCTTCATAACAAGTCTACATTATTTCCACTACCAAATTCCATATTCCAAAAACATCAATGATCACTTGGGATTCTTTGTGAATTTTGACATAGTTCCTATCTTTTGTGTTCGAATTTTTTTAATTCTATTTCATGTGCTTCATAACAAGTCTACATTATTTCCACTACCAAATTCCATATTCCAAAAACATCAATAGTAACCCTGCGTATTTATTACAACAACCAAATTTCCTTTTGGAGGGATACTTTCTTTTATGTAGAAATCTCACGATCAATAGAGTCCATACCAAATCCGACGAACTTAGTGGAGGGTCGACTAGTGTCGAGAGGTCCTATGGAATCCTCCTCCTACATTTGTTTTCCTATTCAATTTCCAAATTCTTGGAAAACCGTGACTATTTTTACAAATGTAAAAATCGATGCCACAAAAATATCATGTTCATAGCTTGGCAGGAGCAGGGTAGGTTAAGGAAACAATTGAAGCACAAATGATGAATTAACCATAAAGAGATAATAGAACTAAACCTAATTAGGCCATTGGCACTTCTCTTAAGCCTATCAAGATCATTAGCATTCCAATCAACCAATGGATTCCAATTGACCACCAACATATTCTTATAATAAACTCTTCTTGTAATATTTTTATCCTCTACTTGTCTCTTACTTACCAGGTGTGATCTTACTTACCATGTGTGAGTTAAAGGGTTATACAAAAAGCTCAAGACTAAGACCACTAAGATGTGATAAGGAGGATATTAAATCCTATTGGTATTTGTAATCGAAATCTCATAATACAGTCAAATATTTGTGTGACACAACACCCATAAATATATCTTCGTATATCAATATTGCCTTCATTTATTGGCTCCTCCATTTCCTTATTTTATAAGTATATGAGTGTAAAGATAATTCACAACACATGGACCAGATATTTGTGGGGAATTTTCCATTCAACTTAGATATCCAATAGCTTGGTGAGTTCTTTGAATATGTTGGATAAGTCTTGGATGTAAATAAAATTACGGATAGAGAAATTGGAAAATCACATGGCTTTTGTTTTGTGATCATGGGTTCCATTGAAAAGGAAAACAAATTTGTGTTGATATTTTCAATAGATATAGCTTGGAGGGAAAATTATTGACTATAAACAAGGATGATCCTCAAGGAACTAAGTTTTAAATTCCATCTTAAGGTGGCTCTCCCAACAAATTTTATGTTGGGAAATTTCCATGGTGGGATAATGATAATAACTTGTTGTAATTATTTAGTGAATATGGAAATGTTTTGGAAGAAAGAGTTGTACATGATAGAGAGAATTTGGGTGGTCACAAGGCTTTGTATTTGTTACATACATATAGCAGAGTGAAGTTAATGATGCCATTGTTTCCCTAGATGAAACTAATATGGATGGGAGGCACTTGAGAGTGAAAATTGTTCTCACTGCCCATGAGAGATTTGATCTTTTCTATGTCCATTGTGGAAAGAATGGACATGAGGATAAGACATGTAGGATGACATCAGATAATATCAAGGATGATGTTATGAATCAAACTCCAAAAAATAGAGAATGAATAATCTTCTTCAAGGGGGAGACCTCCTTTTACAATATATGTAATGCACAAGACAAGATGATATTATTATACAAATGGTTCTCATTTATTATAAATAGGAGATAAAGTGAGAATGATGTAAACTACCACTAATTTTAACTAATAATAACTAATAAATGAATAATAAATGAGTGTAGGGCCTTAGGGGCCTTAATATATCCCGTCTCTTTTAAAAAAAATGTTTCCTTCAAATCTTGTAATTGAGGGTGTTTGTTCATGAACTGATCATTTTCCCATATTGTAGCTTCTTTTGGAAGAATATTATTCCACTTGATTAGGTATGTGTAAAGTTTGAAGTAACCCTGGAGTTTTTACTGGAAGCAAAGCAAGAAAATGATGTATAAATTTTGAACAACGATGTTAGGGCCTTAGAGGCCTTAACAGAAAAGAAAGAACAAAATGAAGACAAAGGTAAAGCTCGTGAACATGCTCATTCTCTTATTACTCATTGAAATATTTACATAAATGAATATTTAAAAAAAAAATCATTTTCTTCTTGGAGAGATGTTTGGTTCCTTGACATTGGTGCTACTTGACACGTGAATTTTAGGAATTGGAGAGATGTTTGGTTCGTTGACACATTGGTTCTATTTTAGAAATTAAATGACAATGTAGAGGGTATAGTAAACTTTTCATATGGTTCTAGTCTCAAACCTATGAGAATTGGCACCTTCGGGCTCAAATTTCCTAGTTTCCTGGATTTTCTTTTGCATGATGTTCTCTATCTTCCTAAGTTGTGGAGGAAATTGTTGTTTCTTGGGAACATGATAATGAGGCCATACTATTCACATGTTTGATGGAAATTTTTAAATACGGAGGTATTATGAAAACATGGTCATCGTGACAGGATGGGAGGATGAAATATTGTTGAAGCTGAAAGGGGCATTTACACAGACACAAAAATTTTCCTACCTCTCTGACCATGTGATGAAGGTACATTTCCATCCAATCTCTTTTGGCATGCTATATTTAGGCACAACAATTATGATAGTCTTATTTTGTTGAAAAAAATGGTGTTTCTAGTTATCCCACCATTCCAAGGAATTTAAAGCAATGCAAGGCATGTATGCTCAGTAAACATAGCAAACAACCTTTTCATGCAATTCCGCTTCAAGAGCACGTAGAAAGATATAGTTTATACACTCTGATTTTTTTGTCCCCGTGTCTATTGCATTTTCCTTTGGTAATAAATATATCATGATTTTTATTGATGATTACACTAAGATGTTTTGGTTTTATTTTTTGAAATAGAAATCTCAATCATTTGAAACATTTAAAATTTTGCATCTATCAATTGAAAATCAAGTTGAATATTGTATTGGAATTATTCATACTAATAATGGAGGGGAATATACTTATAATGATTTTGAAACATATATTCACCAACATGGGATCAAGCATCAAACTAATGTTCCATACAATCCTCAACAAAATGATGTAGCAAAAAGACCATGAACATGAAACTCTTGAATATGGTATGCTCAATGTTATTTTTCAGGAATATGAAGTTGGTGTTTTAGGATGAGGAAGTTATGTGTGCAATGCATTTAGAATATAATTTTGTATCATGCTCTTGGGATTGAAATGTGGTATGATTACATTCCTTCAGTAAGGAATCTTAGGGTTTTTGGTTCCATTCGTTATGCCTTAATTACTAAGGTGTAAAGAAACAAACTAGGTTCAAGGAGTCAAAGGTGTATCTTCTTGGGGTACTCAAATACCACCAACGCATATAATATTTATTATGAGGTAAAAAAAAAGTTCATTATTTCTACATATGTGGCTTTTCATGAATCCATTAACAATGACAAGTCTATTGAGTGATATCTTGATCATCCATATATAATCACACATGTAAAGACATATAATCAATTTGAGAATTTGATTCCACATATTGAAGGGGGGTACCTATCTTGGATTAATATTTGGAATCTCCTTTTGAAGTGTCATCTCCTCCTCACGTAGAATATCCAACCACTTCATCATAATAGGAGGATAAATTGGATGATGTGATTGAGAGGATTGAAAGGTTGAACCTTGATGGGAATGCAACACCATATCAATTAGTGGAGCAACCTAGACCATCACAGAAATTTCTAAAGTGGCTCATAAAGGCACTTGTAAATGTTCATTCTAATAAGGTTGGAAAGATAGGGAACCAGAAGTTCAACAAGGCAAGATGATGGAGGTGATGTAGATAATTTATATTAAGGTGATGTCAATGATATGGATGTTTCATATGATTGTGCATTGAATTTATCTACTAACTTAGAACCAAGTTCCTTTGAGGAAGTTTTTTCTCATGATGAGTGGAAAGAATCTATGCAAAAGGAGTATGATGCTCTCATTAAGAATGGGACATTGAAGTTGGTGGATCCTACATTTGGAACCAAACAAATTGGATGTAGGTGGGTCTACAAGAACAAGTATAAATCATATGGCTCACTTGAAAAGCATAAGGAGAGGCTTGTAGTGAAATTATATGAACAAAAATAATTCATAGAATATGAGGAGACCTTTTCCCCCACAACAAAAAGATATACCATTCATGCATCATTTCCTTTGGAAGCACATAATAGGGGTAAAATTCATCACATGGACATGAAATTAGATTTATTGAATGGATATTTATAATAGAATGTTTACATGTCTTAGCCTAAAGGAATTTTTTGTGAAGGGTCAAGAACATAAGGTACATGGAATCTTATCAAGTCTTTGTATGGCCTAAAGAAAGATGTTGTGAAAAATATGCAACAATGGTTAGAAAATACCACAAATACAGTGGTTGTGCTAGATCACAGATAATATATGGATATAAATCATATAAAACATACTTTGTGAATATATCCACATTCTACAAGCCCCAGTTTATATCATGAAAAAGAGAAATAAAATAAATTGCAACTATAACAATGACATAAACAGATCCAAAAGAATGTAAATAATACTCTATTACCCAATGGAATCTAAACTTGCATACACTTGTGGAGGAATTCTTAGAGAACATGGACTCCTTGGCCTCCTCCTTGGGAGGGTTATTTTTTCTTCCCAAGTATGTATCTTGGATCCTCTCCTTGTGGATGAAAGTGATAGTTTTTATGGACAAAATATCTAGGGAAATTTCGGTAGCACTTTGTTAATTTCAATGGATGATGGATGGAAAAATGGGAGACGCCTCTTCAATTTATTACCAAAATAGTGGTTATCCTTGATATGTCTATGGTAATAAAATATTATTATTTTACTATATCAATTTTCACCATTACTTTTAGGGTTTTGATATTTTATTTTATATTATTTTTCTTTTTGATTAATTTCAAGAGGAAAAAATCATAAAGGTGTTTTGTGACTTTAGTAAAAGTGGTTATTTAGGTCATAATAGTGGAAAATCATGTAAAAGTGGGTTTATACATATGATAATCATACTACGAATGGTGTATTTTGGTAAACCTTTCTTTTTTGATGTAGGTGATCAAATTTTGGGTGATAACAAAATCACCTCATGCATGGTATGAAAATATAATTGAGCATCTTTTGAAGATAAATTTCAAGTATTTTAATTTTGATGATGAAACCGTTTTCTTCAAGAAGGTTGGAAAAACTATTGTATATCTTTTGGTGTATGTAGATGATCTTTTGATACCAAGGAACAATGAAGCATATATTTCATCCATAAAGAAAGAATTGAAGAAGTGTTTTGAGGTGATATAAATGGGACATATTCACTACTACTTGGGTATTGAAGTAACTCATAATACAAGGTATATATTCATCTCCCAAAAGAAGTAAATTTGATATTTTTTGAATAAGTTCGGCATGGTTGATTGTAATCCTATCTCTACTCTGTTGGAGAAAAAATTGAAGATAACATCAAAAGAGGGGAATGAATTTGGGGATGAAACTAAATATAGATAGCTTGTGGGGAGTACAATCTACCTTACCACTACTAGACCAAATATTTCATTTGCAATTAGTATCCTTTCTAGGTTCAAGGAAAAATCTTGTGAAGGACATTGATGTGTTTCCAAGAGAGTTCTAATGTACTTCAAGGTAACTCAAGACTTTGGGGTGAAATACTCTAAGACGGAGGACGTTGAACTAGTTGGACATACAAATTTAGACTTTGACGGGGAGACAAAGAATGGAGTGTATACTTTTAGATACCTCATGAGTCTTGGATCATCAACTATTTATTGGATATCATGAAAAAATATCATTCCAGTATATTCAATTATAGAGGAAAAACATTTGGCTGTAGAGGCAACAAAAGAGATTGTGTGGCTCAAGAAGATACAAAAGGATTTTTAGGATAAATGGGTGAATATTGCTCTACTTTTTATTGAAAGAACTTCTTCAATCAAGTTGGCCAAGAATCCTAGATTCCAATATTTAAGAATTCACATCAATGTGAAGTACCATATGATTTGACATCATGCAGAGGCCAAGACCATTCATTTGATACAATGTTCCACAAGTTGGTAAATTATGGACATCTTCAACAAATCTCTTGTAAGAGACAAAATTGAAAAGTTCAAAAAGATGTTTGGACTTATAAACACATTTTCATATTATTTGGGCGGGGGGGTGAGGGGATTTTAGTTTCCTAATCCTTGGGTTTATGGAATATTGTAAATATTATAGTAAATTTTATTGTAAATATTAATTTAGGATAAATATTAAGAGGCATAGGTGAATAGGAAGATTCGTTGGACCTATTGGAAGATGAAACCAAAGGTCATATCTCAATATATTTATATGCGGCTCACTTTAATAAAATTAATTAATGTGTGGAGTTATTCAATGCTTGGCTAGTCACACCATACCTAGGTTTTCTTGGTAAAGAACATTTGTGATAAATTTTCTCCATAAAATTTATGACCACTTTCATTTTCATACTTAAAGAGGGTTGATGTTTATTAATGAAACATATCCTTTTGATGATCCATGTAATCTTTTGCGTTATTTTTCTTCTTGGAAAGAAACCATTTCATTAAATACATTTAACCTTAAATTCGTTTTCAAGCATAGTGATATTTTAAAATGTCTGAGGACTTTGTGCTTTCTCCCGAGCTTCAATTAAATTTCTTATTCTTTTTCACAAAATAAACATAGCTATAGTTTTGAGAAGATAACAAACATGCTATTAAAAAATGACTTATGTTGAAGGCTTATGGTCATCATGGAGGTGGTAATAAGCTCACAAAAATGTATGTTAAATTCATGAATATATTCTCTAGATTCCACCTATATTTCATAATTTTTTTTGACACATTTGAATCATATCATAATATTCTTCATAAATATTTATGAAAACACTTTTAAATTTATACCAATTCCAAATTGTACAAATGGGAATAAAATTCTATCAATTTGAAACCATACCTTTTAAATTAAAAGGAAACAACTTGTACACCACATCTTAAAGAACAATATTGAGTAGGTGTAATGATTTTTTTTTACTGGTTGAATCAACAACTAGTCGGGAACGTACTGGTCGTGTTATCCAACTGCTACCACTATAACCTCCAGGTGTGACCATGATGCCCCAGATTAGCTTGCAAAATAGTCTCCAAAATAACGTTTTAAAAAGGTATTTTAAATTGGAGCTCACATGATTTTTTATTGAAAGATCTATTTGAAATTACTGAAAAGGTGCAGTAAAGAGAAAATAGAGGATAACTCTAAATAAATATAATTTTTGGCTCACATGGAAAATATTATACACCTTCTAAACTGCAAAGAACTCATCCATGAATCCTAAAGAATGTGAATACTTAGAGAAACATGAATCCCAATTGAGAAACCAATTTAGTTAAATGGGTGATGCTATGTTGAAAAACGTTGATTTAGCATGTTTATGAAAAAATCCTTAAAAGGTAAATTGAAGATAAAATGGAAAATTTGATAGATCAAAAATGGAATTATTACAAAATGACATGGAAACCATGATATTACATACTTTAGATGAGAGGTTCCCTAAAAGTGATATTGTGACCTAATAAAATCATGAAAATAAGGAGAATAAAATTGTTGAACCCTAGTCACACATGGGGAATATTTTAACACATTTGGAGAACATGAATATTGAATTACATGATCATGATTATTCATCACTCCAAGATCCACACCATCTAGGGTTCAACTCACTATCAAGAAACTACTTAATTCCCAAGATTGATATGAGGAAGTTTTATTGAAAAGATCCTACAACATGGATATTATATATGAAGCAGATTTTTTATATGAACAAAGTGACAACTTTACAAAAGGTAACTCTTGCATCCTTATATTTAGAATGTAATCGATTTTGTTTGGTACAAATGGATTTGTGAATGAAAAAATGATTATATTTTCTCTTAATCTATTTTTACTAGTGAATTCATAGAACATTATGAGGATATTGAAAGAAACATATTATTTAGTCAATTGATAAATCTCTGACAAAGTCGTCCAATTACAAAGCACATTCAACAATTTCAAAAATTGAGTACCATAGTAAAGAAAATTCTAGAGGATAATTTGGTATATCTCTTTATGGGCACTTTAAAGGAGAGCATTCAACATGAGGTGTGTCTCTTGGAACCTAAATCCATAGATATTTATTTCAATATGGAAAGGAAAGTCGAAAATAAAAATATGGCTACTAGAAGGGTGGCCACTAATAACTGAAGAGAGCATCATGTTCCCTCTCCTAACCTCACCCAACCTACAAGGTTGACAATTCAACAAATGGATGAAAGAATAGAAAGGGGACTATGTTTCAATTGTGGAATTTCAATATAGTAAGCGGCATAAGTGCAATGGGAGGAAATTATTCTACATAGATTGTGAAGAGGAAGAAGATCAAGAACAAGAACAAGAACAAGGTCTAGAACTAGAAAAGACTACTCCAACCATATCGTGTCATGCATTGTTTGGCATCAACATTCAAACTCTCGAGATAGAAGGATGTATCAAAAATAAAAAGGTAACAATGTTGATTGATTCTGGTACTTCACATAACTTATATGAAATTGCAGATATCACATGTTCACACTCCACAATCTAATTTTATTAGAACTTTTCAAATGTGTTTAATCTATTTATTCATTAAAAATAATGATTTCATCACTCCAAAACTACAATTTTTGCCCAATATTACTTGACTAAATTCTAATGATAACAAACCAAAAAAATCTAAAAATTCTTAAAAAATTTAACTTTTTTTTATATTGTTTCATAATATGACTATTTAATATTTTACATTAATTAATCAACCATCCCTATTTTTATTATTATTCTATAATATTTTCACCTCAAGTAATAAACCATACCATTTCAATCTTATCCTATTCAAGATTTCGATATCGATTGAAGTCTATATATTTTCATGCATTCCTTGATAACTTCATGAACCTAAAATACATATGTCAAAAGTTATCTTCGATGCATTATATATACATTATACATAAATACCATTTTCTTATATCTTCTCATCTATAATGTGGTTTTATGTTAATCACAATCTATACTTGGTGTGCATGGTATTCGATGGGCTTGCATTTATAAAATACATAACAACAAACACAATGAACACTTTGAACATGGAATTAGTGTTTCACTTCCTCTTTCTTATAATGTTGAGTCAATAAATTAATGCATTTATAAAATACATAACAACAAACACAGTGAGCACTTTGAACATGGAATTAGTGTTTCACTTCCTCTTTCTTATAATGTTGAGTCAACAAATTAATGGCAAGTATGTGTGTTGGTTTTAATTTAAAACATATATTGTAGTTTAATGACATTTCAGTAAAAAAATTATTTTAGACATGTCATCAATATTTAGTTCAAAATAGTTCACTTGACGAAGAAGGTGAGGATTATGCCTTTTTTTAATTCTTTTTGGATAGAAAATTAAATATAAATAAAGGTGAACTCGTTCTTAAGTTGTCATATACATATGTCCTAAAGAACTATTATAAGGTCTTTTACTTATTCTATTACATTCATAATATCCCTCTTATTTGCTCTACTCCTTTATTTCCTAGTGCCCCAATATTTAACATGTTCTCATAGCTATCTAAATTTTAGAGTTAGGGTTATTTCATGCCTCAACTCCTCATTAGTTAGGATTTTGGACCCTATAAAATATTCCTCAAAGTCCAAAGTTGACTAACTTTACATGTGTAATTAATGGTAGCCGATGTATGAGTAATGTGAACCATTGTGGCATCCACTTTGTACCATGGTGGTCAAAATCATATGTCAACTTGTGGGAGACATAATTTCCTCATAGAGACTCAAATTGATCTAATATTTGTTTAGTTGTAAAGATATTGATATGTAAGACAAGAATGGAGGGCTATGAACTTTGATTACAAATTTTTGGCGCAAAAAATGATCATGTAATTCTCCAAATGGGATCCAAAATTTTCAAGATCTTAAATCGCCAAACTGGTAATTGTCCCTAACATGGTTTGTTTAATTTAATAGCTCCATTTTTTTCACTCATAAAGAACCAAAATAGATGAAAAATTATATAATGATACATTATCAATAAAAAACACATCATTTATTTTCTTTTAAAGCCAAAAGAAGATTTGGTCTTTGATAAGCATCTGTGCAAACTAGAAATCAATGGCCCAAAAAAAATAGTTTCACAACAAAATGACCCATCTTTGAGATGAAAGTTGAGAGATATTTTTAGTAGAGCAACTTGTCCCAAGCCCATACAACCTTGGAAAGAGAGTATAACCAAAAGAGGTGTTTAAGGGTTTTGACTTTCTCATATTGTAGATAACACAAGTTGGATACACCCAGATAAGTTAATCTCTTATCTTATGGAAGACCTCCCACAACTAGACACCGCACTAAGAGAACATTTTAGGTTCCAACATCAATGTCCAATTTACTATGAATTCTACATATCCAATCTTTTTAATTGGAATTGAGGCCCCAAAGTTGGCTTGTTAAGCTATTTTTCAACGAAAGGATTGAAGCATAGCCACTTAAACCCATGATTGTTTGTACTCATATAATTCGTATTTAAACATCTGACTTCTATAATTCTATGATTGTGAGTACTTCAATAAGACAATAAGACATTGATCTCATGTGGAATCAACTTCAAAAGTCTACAAGAGAAATAAATTTGTATTTGTCCAATTTACTATGAATTCTACATATCCAATATTTTTATTTGGAGTTGAGGCTCCAAGGTTAGCTGGTTCAGCTATTTTTCAACAAAAGGATTGACACATAACCACTTAAACCCATGGTTGTTTGTACTCATATAATTAGTATTTAAACATATTACTTTCTATAATTCTATGATTGTGAGTACTTCAATAAGACATTGATCTCATATGGAATCAACTTCAAAAAGTCTACAAGAGAAATACATTTATATTTGATAATATAAAATTTGGAAGAGAAGAAATTTATTTGAAACCTTTTTTTAATAAAATTTCAATTTCATTTTCATGATAAAGAAAAAAGAAAAAGTTTTAATAATAATAAACAATGAAAATAATTATACACTATGAAAATACATGTAAAATGTTTAACCTTCTTTTTATTAATCAACTTCAATTAATTAACTATCAATTCTTTTTTTTTCATTAATCAACCTCAATTAATTAACCATCTATTTATTTTTTTTGAAATTATATTCCATAAAAAAAATGTAATGTTTTAGCTTTAACTAATCAAAATACAACTTCAATCTTATAACATGGATTGCTCTTTTTGTATGCAGGTTTCCACAGTTAATTACAATGTTAGAAAGACTTCTGGATCCAAACTATATATTGAGTTTTGAAACATCTAAAATTTCCAATAGATACTACGCCATCATTTTTCTTATATCAAACTTTTCAAAATTCAGCACACAATTTATATCCAAAAATCTGTCTAACATATATGAGTCTCTCATATATGTTATTCTCGAGAGTTATTCTCGGGTGCATTATACAAATACCGTAAATTTTAAGAACGAAGGCCATGACTCACCTCAAGAAAGCCACAGCCGATAACCAAACATTTAATCTAAGCGTCTAGCCGACGACTGCAATACCATATATATACCATTTTCTTACCTCTTCCCATTGAGAATGTAGTTTCGTTTTCTGTATTTGTTTGATCGTGATGTATACTTGCTAACCATAGTACTTGATGAGCATAGAAAAACATAACAACAAACACAATGAAGACTTTGAACACGCTGATGATGTTGCAATTCCTCTCTTGACAATCTTGGTTCAACAAACCAATGGCAAAGTATGTGTGTTGGATTTGAGTTGAATCATGAATGGCGATTTAATGGCATCTCCAATCTCCATGAAGAAAATGACTTGAGGCATGCCACCGGCATTTAGTTCGGTGTATTTCATAATGAAAGCGGACAGCATTGCAAATTCAAATTGCAAATTCAAAGAGCGGACAGGGACGGATAAATTTTTAAGAGAGTTGATGTCAAAATAGGAAAGCAGACTGTAATGCTCGTCTTTTTCATTCACGCGTGACTGAAGATAAAGCGAGTATAGAAATGCTGTGAATACTGTAGAGTTTCACGTTCAGATTGGTGAATTGTATCGTGATAAGCTTGGTTAGGTCTTCCAGGCATTCACACCTAACTTATAGAGAGTAGGTTTAAAAATATGTGACTTACCTTTAATCATTACATCTTTTCCGGCGTGCCTGCAAAAATATAATTTTTTACATATCATGTCTGTCATGGATATTTACCTTTACGGATTAATGTCAGTTATAAGTTGTAGAAATTGTTTTGTTTTGCCTATTACGCATGTATTCTACTGACACAAAAAATTAAGTTAGGCGAGTAGTTGAGTGGTATGAATTTTTCTATGAGGGCCTGAGCCTAGTTAATGAAGGGAAGGTTATAAGGGTTATATAATATAGGTTGAGGAGTCATAAAGTTTTTTTAAATATTAAATTGATTTGTGGGATTGGAAGACCTTGGCTATCTGTAGTAACCACCCATTGTTACAGTCTTATTTGTCACCCTAGAGTTTTCTGGGACCTATAGAGTTTCCTGGTGTTGGAATAATATCAATTGGTGGGAAGTTTAAACTATCTTACAACTACTAGACCAAACATAGTATATACAGTCAGTATTCTTAGTTACGCCGAAAGGCGTACATTTATTGACAATGGGCACAATTAATGATCTTTTAACCTTATTTAATCTTAAACCCTAATCTGATGGCTATGCATTGAAGATGCTGGCATATTCTTAGTGGTCCTCCAAAATCAATGGATCAGATTTATTGTTCATAACTTTCTTGCATTTATCAAGGCGTCCGTTAACATGTTTACTTTTTAACATTTACCTAATCACATTAAAAAATTATTGTAAGGATATGTAATTGCCACGTTCCATTTATCAACCTAATGTTTAGTATTACCACAGAAGTTTTATATTGGGGGCACACATTCTCAATATATTGGAGGCACACGTTCTCAGCCGCTCCCTTTCGACGTTCTCAGCCGCGAGTTAGCGGCTATGCTAGTTAGTTCATGGCTAAGCTTTGTGAAAGCTACTGGAAAGTTGCAAAGAAAGTCCTCTCATATTTTAAAGGAACAATTGATTTTGGTATTATGTATATTGATGAATCTGATATTGAGTTGATAGGTTTTTCTGATTAAAAAATCTTGATGACAGAAGGTCTACCTCCGGTTATGCCTTCCATATAAGATTGGGGGTCGTGTCATGGAGTAGCAAGAAACAACCAACTGTTTCTTTGTCATCAACAAAGTATGAGTACAAAGCAATCTGTGAAGCCATTTGGTTGACGGGAATTCTTAGAGATGTTGAAGAGAAGCGAAAAGGACCAAAACATCAATTGTGATAATCAAAGTGCTATCAAATTGGCACATAATCCAGTATATCATGCAAGATCAAAACATATAGAGTTACAACATCACTTTGTAAGAGAAGATTGAATCAAAGAAAATTGATTTGATTTATTATAATACAAGTGATAATGTAATTGATATATTTATCAAGTTTCTTTGAAAGGTTAAGTTTGAAAATTTTAGAAGCAAGTTAGGTGCTAGAAAATTTATTTAGTGGACCAAAGCATCAATTGTGATAATCAAAGTGCTATCAAATTGGCACACAATCCCGTATATCATGCAAGATCAAAACATATAGAGTTACAACATCACTTTGTAAGAGAAGATTGAATCAAAGCAAATTGATTTGATTTATTATAATACAAGTGATAATGTAACTAATATATTTATCAAGTTTCTTTGAAAGGTTAAGTTTGAAAATTTTAGAAGCAAGTTAGGTGCTAGAAAATTCATTTAGCCATTAAGTAGAATGTTGAAATAATGCGGAAATTTGAAAATTTTAGAAGCAAATTAGGTGTTAGAAAATTCATTTAGTCATTAAGTAAAATGTTGGAATAATGTAGAAATTAAGAGATTTGGAATGATATAAAATTAAGATGTGTTAGTCTCATTTGTGGAATTGAGAGAACTTCTTTGTGTTTTTAATCTCTCTAATTTTATCTCCCTAGCTGAGACACACTCTTTTGACCTGGATTTCAATCACTTATAAGGACTGTCTATATGTGCATCAGCTACAGGTAGCTACTCTTGCTAGACCTATGAGTGGCAGATATACAGCTCAGAGGCTACCATTCTGATAAGTGACTGAAATCCAGGGCAGAAGAATGTGTTTCAGCATGTCATGCTGATCAACAAGACCCCACTAAACTCTAGGGTGGCAAATTAGAATGTAACACCAATTCCTATAAAGTCTGCCGAATGTAACAAGTTCCTCCTCAATGTAAAAGGAAAAATGAATTTTGCTTTGGGTACACGAGGTTGGAGTTCGATCTCGAATCGCGCCTATCATACTTTTCTCCAAAATGACACCTTGGGAAGCTTCGCCACGACGTTGAAACATGAACGCAACTTTTCTCCAAATGGCATCTTTGGAAGCTTCTCACGACAGTGATCTCTGAAAGAAAGAATGATATGAAGTTGAACGGGATTTTCTCACACTTACAAAATCCAGGAGCAAAGGGGCAGCAACAAAAAAGTGAAGGACTGGACCAAACAGTACCACAGTCACATTTTGGTGATAAAATATGGATTATGAAAGACGTGCAAGGCCTTTGCAGGGTCGATGCTTCAGGGAATGACAAAGTTATAGAATGTATGAAAACTTAAGTTTTCCGTATCTAGAATCCTTGCATAGGAAGAACACAGTAAAAGAAATACAAGTGATTACATATAGTAAAAATTATTTAGATATGTATTCAATAGTCCATAATAGTTTACATCATAACCAAATTATTTAGATGTGTATTCAATAGTCCATATTAGTTTACATCATAACCTAAGGAAAAAGTCTAAGGTTTTATAAATTTAAAGTCCTTGAAGGTGAAAGTATAAAGGTCAACTTCCATGAAAATCAATACACTCTTGAACGTGGGAGATTTCTTTTTATAAATTTTAAAAATGTTGCAGAATGTAGAAAATCAAAACACTGCGCACAAATTCTTATACACCTTTGAAAATGGGTTGCAGAAAAGGAAGAACATAATCATTATGGGTTTGGAAAAAATATATTGAAAACTTAATATCTCCCACGCAAATTATGGGAAGGAACTTGTCTGCACAAGGGAAATTTGGCCCGGATTACAGTCTTGTGTCAAGCGTTCAAGAAATATGGGCGGTCTTGCTTATGCATATGTCCCTAAGAAAAAGATATATTAAGGATTATTTTTTAGATCAATTTTAAAAATGTTACAAAATAAGTAACGTGCTCACACATTCATTAACATCTTTGAAAATGGGTTGCGAAAAAGGAAGCACATAACTATTATGAATGTGGAAAATATATATATGGAAAAAATAAGAACTCGTGGGAAGGAAATGTACACATTTGTCAACTTCAAAGAAAATCTTGTTTTAAATAAAGCTTTATGACAAGCGTTTAATAAATTTTGGTGGCATTGCTTACATATGTTTTTAAGAAAAATGATATAAAGTAAATAAATATTGAAACGATATTTACATATTTATTAAATATAATTATTTTTTAAGCATACATGTTATTTAATTTAAATGAAAAGAATATAATTAATTGTAAATATCAATATAAGTAAAAGATTTAATTTAAATAAAAAGAATATAATTAATTGTAAATATCAATATGGTATATGTAAAAGATTTAAATAATGAGAAATGATTATTTTGAAATCAAAATAAATATGTTATTAAAAAAAGTTAAATATTTAAATTAGAATAAGAAAATAAATATGTTATTAAAAAAAATTTAATTAGAATAAGAAAGAGAAATAAAATTGAGTAGAAAATAGAGTTTAAAAAGTATAAAATTAAATTTAGAATGTATCTATATTGAACTCTAAAATTGTGAACTTGGATTGTGAAATGCAAACATGAAATCCCAATAATTTTGATTCACTGTTATTAGTTTTTCATGATTATATACTTTAACAATAATGTAAAAATAATTAATAATATATTGAAAATAATATATTAAAATAATAAATATATTTAAAGATATATAATTTTTAGATTTCAAAACACTCACCATATGCAAATTTATGTTTTTCAAATTCTCATAATTTTTAATTTAATAAATCTATTAACCAATAATATATCAAACACTTTTAGAGAATGTTATATTTTCAAATTTTCATAATTTTTAATTTTAACACTTGTTTTATTAACCAATAATATATCAAACACTTTTAGAGAATTTCACATATTGATAATACAAATTTCTTAGAAATTTTCAATATCATTTAATTTATATATATTTTTAAAATTAATATGGCTTTCACATCCTCTACAATTATTCATTATCCATGTCTTGATAATTATAAGTCTTTGTAATAATGACAATGAGCTATGTACATAGGCCTAGCAAGTCTTGGCCCATTGAAAGGGCAAATAAATCAAGAAACACAGGGGTTTTCTTAAGGAAAATTGACCTAGAGGAAAAATATGGTGGACACCAACACTAACAAAAAATTTTGCATATCAAGTCCCAACAAGAAGGGGTGTCAAGTGTCGACAACAAAGATTCATTATAGATTGATTCCCAATAGGTGGGATGTTTAGGTTTCAACCCACGAATTTCACTATGCAACACATACACATAGGGCTCAAATATGGGATATTCTGATATAAACATTCATGAGAGGGCTTTCTCAGCTACCTTGAATTCCTTTCCTTAACCATATTCACGTTGGGTCATGTTCTATATTATTATGAAGTGTCTTGCCAAGTGTTTGAAAAAAGGAATATACGGGAAGTGTTTGCAAGAATAAAATTCCATGACTTAAGTTTTGGGTGCATGGTATATGTTTGATGAAATGATTGCATGTCAAGTGTTTGAAGAAAGCCCTATACGAAAAAAAGTTGGTGCAGATCCTCATACCAAGTTAGAGTTTCATATTATGATCATGTCTCTAGGAAAACTTTATGCATGTGGATCAATTTGCACAACTATGTGGTGGATTTAAAGTAGATATTGGAGCATCAACTAGGGATTACTATTGACTAGAAACACCTTCTTTACAAGGGAAAACAACTAGAGGATCTATCTCAACCAATTGAACCATAATTTCAAATATTCCACTCTTATCATGACACTAAGATTACATGGGCGAGCGGTGAACATTGGGATGTCTTTTAATGTGAAGTGAAAAACAAGTCTACCTCTCCAATTGATTTAAAGTCATATCATCTTTCTAGTTCCTACATTGTGGAAAATGTTGAAGAGGTTTTGATGGTAGAAATAATAAAAAAATAGCTCACACAACTACAATCATTATATGAAAATGATTCAATTAGTTGTATATTTAATGGGTATTAGTCTACTACATCAACGTTGTTCCAATGGATCCATGTGACTTGGGAAAAAAAATGTAAGATATCTTTGTGTTCCAAAGGTTGTTATTGTTCACTTCTACTAATATCAATAGGTGTTTGAGAAGGTTCCATGGTTCTAGGGAAGCATGGGGATTTTTATAACCCCTTGGTTTCCATATTTTGATCCTAACACTATTTACATTACTAGAATGTTAGTTTGGATTCACCTTTCCAATTTGCTATTACATTTTTGGTATATATCAATGTTTGAGGAAATTTGGAATAATTTGGGTTCTTATATAAAATTATATATTGTGAGAGATTTAATGGTTTTATGTACATATGCATGTATATGTGTTCAGATAGACCTTAATAAGGGTCTTCCAAGCAAAAACATCCTCAAATGGAAAAATTTTAAATACACACATGTTTTCGATTATGAGAACACATCATTTAGGTGAAGGATATGGCATATTCCAAGTCATAAGTTATTTTTCCCCATTCC
This sequence comes from Picea engelmannii, assembly GCA_009831015.1. Classification (NCBI taxonomy): domain Eukaryota; kingdom Viridiplantae; phylum Streptophyta; class Pinopsida; order Pinales; family Pinaceae; genus Picea; species Picea engelmannii. Next base: position 163,844 of record ML777503.1, read on the forward strand.
TAAGCTTGACCTCCTAGGAAAAAAATTAACAAAACAAAAATAAAAAAGATGGAATTTTCTAGAGGAACCAAGTTCATATACTAACCTCGATCCATATGAGGTGGATGATAAATTTACCATTGACATTAATCGAAATGAGGTTCATTAGAAACTAAATGTTGATGTTAGTGGTAGCATCAGATAGGTACTTCTGCATTGGCATGTGTCTAGCATTTGGAAGTTCTCGAAAGCCTTGTGTGAGTTTACTTTAGTTAAAAGGAATTAATTAAAGTAAAAGTGATTTTATTAATTAATTGAGTTATTTAAGGAACATGCTTAGCATGCAACATGTAATCTAAATATCAAGTGAGTGTGAGAAGTAATATCATCTGTAGATCACTCTGGATATTAGAAATAGATTGTAACTCGTGATTATAAAAGCAAGGCTAGGTGAAGGAGGAAGACACTCGAAGACACTTGTTTGAGATACACTTGTGAGAGACTTGTGTTGAGGGAGTCGACACAATCGGGGCTTTGAGAGAAAGTTACTTTGGTGAGAGACCAAGGTTGAGGATAGCGAAGAAAGAATTTTTCTAGTGCGAGGAGTGTATAAGCAGAGAAAGACTTTTCTTGCATGAGAGTGAGGAGATATCTTTTGTTGGGTGAAATATTTCATCCAAGTGTTGATACAGAAAGGGTTGGATCACGAAGGATTGTGATTCAATATCTTAGACATGTGGATAAGGACTTCCATCTAGAGATCATACATGCAAATGACAAGAGAGAGCAAAGGAAACTGCATGTGGGTTTCATAGGATATAAGATAAAGGAAAAGGGTGTGTCACACAGAAGTGTCCATACGGGTTTTTCATACATGTACGTGATTCACAGTGGAGACACTCATGTATGTACGTAGTTCAACGGAAGGTGAATCATGTATACCTCAAAAATCATGTTTTTCAGGGGTCATACTATAGAGCAGACTATGTTAGGTTTGTCTATAGTTTTATTTCTCTTAGTGGACCATTTTCCCTATTACAGGGGCCCTGATTTGACCTTAATAAAATCATATAAGTATTGGTTTTCCCTATGGGTTTTTCTAGGGGTAGTTTACCTGGAAATATTGGTGTCTTGTGTGTGATATTTTGGTTTCCTTGTTTATGCTTCTACTGCATGTTTATTTGATTAATAACTTATGCTTTTAGTAGATAAAGAGATTTTATTTTGAGCTAACTTCCACGTGTTGGGTAAGGGAATATCAACATGGTATCTGAGGATACCAAGGGTTGTTAGGAGATTAAATCAACATGGTATTAGAGCCTAGTCTCTGAAGGGAGGAAACCAAGAGAACAGATCTCAATAGTTGCAAGAAGATCGTGACATATCTATAACCAAGAGGTGGAAATCAAAGGTCCAATTTCAGGGAAACAACATTACTGAGGAAGAAAAGGAGTTTTTGCAGGTGTACAGAGGTATACACAAGCCACAGTGGTAATATCCACGTACATACGCAATTTTCATTGGGTCGAATCGCATATATATGTGGGTTCTAGAGGTGCAGTCACATACAAGTCCATACAAGACACTACAAGGGCAGTTTCAACAGAGGGATATTATATGAGATCTTGGATCTGAGGCTTTGAAGGAGAGAGGAAGTCACCCTTTTAAGACACAATGGTGAACACAATGAATATTGAGGAAAGGTTGGAAGGGGAACCAACTTCTAGGCATGGAAGGCAAGGGTCCTTCTTGATTTAAGTCTCTTTAAAATTGTGAACTTGGATTTTAAAAATGAAATGCAAATATGAAATCCCAATTTAATTTTGATTCATTGTTAATAGTTTTTCATGATTATATACTTTAACAACAATGCAAAAATCATTAATAACATATTGAAAATAAAAAATATATTTAAAAATACATAATTATTGGATTTCAAAACATTCACCATATTCAAATGTATGTGTTTCAAATTCTCATAATTTTTAATTTAATAAATCTATTAACCAATAATATATCAAACACTTTTAGAGAATTTTATATTTTAAAATTCTCATAATTTTTAATTTAATAAGTTTTATCAACCAATAATATATCAAACACTTTTAGAGAATTTCATATATTGATAATACAAATATCTTAGAAATTTTCAATATCATTTAATTTATATCTTTTAAAAAAATTAATATGGCTTTCACATCATCTACAATTATTCATTATCCATGTCTTGATAATTATAAGTCTTTGTAATAATGACAAGAAGCTATGTACATAGGCCTAGCAAGTCTTGGCCCATTGAAAGGGCAAAGAAATCAAGAAACATAGGGGTTTGCTTAAGGAAAATTAGCCTAGAAGAAAAATATGGTGGACACAAAAAAATTGCATATCAAGTCCCAACAAGAAGGGGTGTCAAGTGTCGACAACAAAGATTCATTATAGATTGATTCCCAATTGATGGGATGGTTAGGTTTCAACCCATGAGCTTCACTATGCAACACATACACATAGTGCTCAAGCATGGGATATTATGATATAAACATTCATGAGAGGGCTTTCTCGACTACCTTGAATTCCCTTCCTTACCATATTCACACTAGGTCATGTTCTATATTATTATGAAGTGTCTTGCCATGTGTTTTAAAAAAGGATTATATGGGAAGTGTTTGCAAGAATAAAATTCCATGACTTAATTTGTGGGTGCATGGTATATGTTTGATGAAATGATTGCATGTCAAGTGTTTGAAGAAATCCCTGTACGAAAAAAAATTAGTGCAGATCCTCATACCAAGTTAGAGGTTCATATTATGATCATGTCTCTAGGAAAACTTTATGCATGTGGATCAATTTGCACAACTATGTGGTGGATTTAAATAGATATTGGAGCATCAACTAAGGATTACTATTGACTAGAAACACCTTCTTTACAAGGGAAAACAATTGGAGGATCTATCTCAACCAATTGAACCATAATTTCAAATATTCCACTCTTATCATGACACTAAGATTACATGGACGAGCGGTGAACATTGGGATGTCTTTTAATGTGAAGTGAAAAACAAGTCTACCTCTCCAATTGATTTAAAGTCATATCGTCTTTCTAGTTCCTACATTGTGGAAAATGTTGAAGAGGTTTTGATGGTAGAAATAATAAAAAAAATAGGTCACACAACTACATTCATTATATGAAAATGATTCAATTATTTGTATATTTAATGGGTATTAGCCTACTACATCAGCGTTGTTCCAGTGGATCCACATGACTCGGGAAAAAAAATGTAACATATCTTTGTGTTCCAAAGGTTGTTATTGTTCATTTCTACTAATATCAATAGGTGTTTGAGAAGGTTCCATGGTTCTAGGGAAGCATGGGGATTTTTATAACCCCTTGGTTTCCATATTTTGATCCTAACACTATTCACATTACTAGAATGTTAGTTTGGATTCGCCTTTCCAATTTGCTATTACATTTTTGGTATATATCAATGTCTGAGGAAATTTGGAATAATTTGGGTTCTTATATAAAATTATATATTGTGGGAGATTTAATGGTTTTATGTACATATGCATGTATATGTGTTGAGATAGACCTTAATAAGGGTCTTCCAAGCAAAAATATCCTCAAATGGAAAAATTTTAAATACACGCATGTTTTCGATTATGAGAACTTATCATTTAGGTGAAGGATATGGCATATTCCAAGTCATAAGTTATTTTTCCCCAATCCTAAGCTTGAACTCCTAGGAAAAAAATTCACAAAACAAAAATAAAAAAGATGGAATTTTTTGGAGGAACCAAGTTCATATACTAACCTCGATCCATATGAGGTGGATGATAAATTTAACATTCACATTAACCCAAATGAGGTTAATTAGAAACTAAATGTTGATGTTAGTGGTAGCATCAGCAACGTACTTCCGCGTTGGCATGTGTCTAGCATTTGTAAGTTGTCGAGAGCCTCATGTGAGTTTACTTTAGTTAAAAGGAATTAATTAAAGTAAAAGTGATTTTATTAATTAATTGAGTTATTTAAGGAACATGCTTAGCATGCAACATGTAATCTAAATATCAAGTGAGTGTGAGAAGTAATATCATCCGTAGATCACTCTGGATATTAGAAATAGATTGTAACTCGTGATTATAAAAGCAAGGCTAGGTGAAGGAGGAAGACACTCAAAGAAACTTGTTTGAGATACACTTGTGAGAGACTTGTTTTGAGGGAGTCAACACAATCGGGGCTTTGAGAGGAAGTTACTTTGGTGAGAGACCAAGGTTGAGGATAACGAAGAAGGAATTTTTCTAGTGCAAGGAGTGTATAAGAAGAGAAATAATTTTCTTGCACGAGAGTGAGGAGATCTTGTTGGTTGGGTGAAATATTTCATCCAAGTGTTGATATAGAGAAGGTTGGATCATGAAGGATTGTGATTCAAGATCTTAGGCATGTGGCTAAATACTTCCATATAGAGATCATACATGCCAATGACAAGAGAGAGCAGAGGAAATTGCATGTGGGTTTTATAGGATATAAGATAGAGGAAAAGGGTGTGTCATGCAGAAGTGTCCATATGGGTTTTTCGTACATGTACGTGATTCATAGTGGAGACAATCATGTATGTACATAGTTCAACTGAAGGTGAATCATGTATACCTTGAAAATTATGTTGTTCAGGGGTCGTACTATAGAGCAGACTATGTTAGGTTTGTCTATTTTTTATTTCTCTTTGTGGACCATTTTCCCTATTACAGGGGCCCTGATTTTACCTTAATAAAATCATATAATTATTAGTTTTCCCTCTGGGGTTTTTCTAGGGGTAGTTTACCTGAAAATATTGGTGACTTGTGTGTGATATTTTGGTTTCCTTATTTATGCTTATGTTTCATGTTTAGTTGATTAATCAGTTGTGATTTTAGTAGATAAAGACATTTTATTTTGAGATAACTTCCACGTGTTGGGTAAGGGAATATCAACATGGTATCTGAGGATACCAAGGGTTGTCAGGAGATTAAATAAACATGGTATCATAGCCTGGTATCTTAAGGGAGGAAACCAAGAGCACAGATCTCAACATTTTCAATAAGATCATGACATATCTACAACCAAGAGGCAGAAATCAAAGGGTCGATTTCAGGAAAACAATAGTATTGAGGAAGAAAAGGATTTTTTGCAGGTGTACATCGATATACGCGGGTCACAGTGGTAATAGCCATGTACATATGTAATTTTCAGTGGGTCAAATCACATATATATGTGGGATCTAGAGGTGACAATCACATACAAGTCCATACAAGACACTACAGGGGCAGTTTCAGCAGAGGGTTATTATATCGGATCTTGGATCCGAGGCTTTGAAGGAGAGAGGAATTCACCCTTTTAAGACACAATGGTGAACACATTAAATATTGAGGATAGGTTGGAAGGGGAACCAAATTCTAGGCATGGAAGGCAAGGGTCCTTCTTCTATTGATATGAAAATGAAAAGGCTTGAGTCTCTTTAAAATTGCAAGTATAAATTGTATGTGCTTGGGCAATAAGATCAAGTTGCAAAAACATAAAACTTAATGATTTTTTACTTAAACATGAGAAGCATAAACAAACATAACAACCATCAAAGTAAACACATTAACACAGCAAAATGATAAAGTATTTCACCCCTCCCTTGGGATACATCTCCTAGTCCAACTTTTAATGGATCATTTCCATCAATGCTCAAAGTGTCAAAAAGAGTGCTTTGAAATTCTTAGAATGTTCAAAAAACCATAGTTGGGGTCTTCCTGCACCTGGTTTGGCCAAAAACTAAGAAAAAATCACTTCCTGGAAGTTTCTCCCAATTCTTTGTTGCCTCTGCTCGCAAAAATGTGCATTTGTGTGACTAACCTAGCTCACAGGCGTTTCCCATGGAAAAAACTCAGCACTGCGCCCATTCCACAAATCATGGCATTATGTCGAATGGTTAGGAGACATAGGCACCTTTCTCGACAGAGGTTACAGTTTCATGGCCCCATGTGGTTGGACACTGACCTAACCCTCTGCACTTGTCGGCTTACTGTTGAAACCCCGTGTGAATAGGCCATATGGTAAGGGTTGAGTCTAAGGGATAACTGTTGGCAGTTCTATGCCAAAATTCGTACTGAGTGCTAAGGTGTGAGTTCGTGACTAGGGCTGGGGCTAGGCCTCAACCCTTTTCCACCCGAATGGATTTTAATGTAAGATCAAATAATTATTTTAAACATAGAAGTTAAGAAACTCTCATGGGCGGGCTGGTAGCTCGGCCCTTGCCAAGTCATTGACATTGTCGGAGGTCTTAGGTTAGACCCCTACAGACTCCAACAAATATTTTAACATTGGAGGGGGAGCCACATGACATCCCATTACTGGGCCACATGGCACCATACTATCCTCCACATAACTGCCATGCGTCGACCACTGGTTGGTCCATGTACAATCCAACACACCTTTCCACGTCAGCACCTCTTCCCAGTCAACAATCCATGTCACCTTGCCATGTGTCAGTATAGTCTGCACAATCAAACTGTGCGAACTGTATAGTCAGCAAAATTTTGCATGTTTGGCAAAGTGGACAGAAAATGATATCTCTTGGATATGATGTTTGTTTGAACCCGTTCAAGTTGTGTTAGGATCGTGAGGATGTGGCCTATGTACGAGTGCATTTTCAAGCAATTCCAAGAACTTTTATCTTTTAGCATATTTTGATCCGTTGGATCACTCCTCCCCATTGGGAAGATTTTGGACCTCCAAAATACTACTTTCAATCTATATGAAGATGAGGGTACAATTCCCTCACCTTTCCAACCTCAATCCATTTAGCTTTTCTTGGATTTGTTCCTTTAAGACCAACATGGAGGTATTCCACATTCCCTCATTTTGAAGTTATCATCCTCCTATCAAGGATTGTATCCTCATGTAGTTCTAAAACATATTCTAGCAAGAAATCATCTATGGAAGGAATCTGAACATGCTCTCCTTGATCATCAATCAAAGGAGGCTCATACAATCTCAAATTCTCAACATTAACAACTACATACATTTGCATATAAGGAGGAAAATCCAAACTGAAGGCATTGTTACCAATATTTTCAAGAATATTGAAAGGTCCATATCTAATTGGTTTTAGTTTTTTAACTTCTCCTTTAAGCCTCTCCTTGCTAATGTAAATCCAAACTTCATCTCCAACTTGGAAACTGTGATCAACACGATGTTTGTCATGTCTTGTCTTGTACTTGGCTTGGCTCTTTTCCAACTGTTCTTGTACCATTTGAAGCACCAACTGAATTTGTTTAATGAACTTCTTTTCTCTATCAATGTCATAATGAAAATCAATAGAAATATCCTACCCAAAGATAAAATCTAAAGGAGATTTTGTAAAATAACCAAAACATGCCTCAAATGGAGATGTTGAGTCAAAGAGTTCTTATCCCAGTTGTAAGCATGTTGAATGTAGTGTAGGTGCTCATCCCAAATCTTAGGATGTTTGTTGCAATAACCATGAAGAAGATTCACTATTGTTCTATTCACCACTTATGTTTGACCATCCATTTGTGGATGAAATTTTGTGCTCTTTTTCAGTTTGGTGTCCATGAGTTCCCATAATCTTGACCAAATGTTCCCAATAAATCGAGAATCTCATTCAGAAATAATGGATTTGGGCAACCCAAAATGTACCCAAACATGCTGAAAGAAAATTTGTGCCAAATGTCCATCTATAAGTTGCTTCTTACAAGGCATCAAAATACACATTTTGTTGAAATGGTCAACCACAACATAAAGATAATCATGATTCTTTTTAGACATAGGTAGACCTCCTACAAAGTCCATGGAAATGATTTCCCAAGGACGAGAAGGAACCAGAAGTGGAGTATACAAACCCAACTTTCTATTGCTAAAATTACTTGTAGCACATAAAGAACATCCTCTTACATATCTTGAAACACTTTCATTCATTTTAGGCCAATAGAAATACCTTTGCAAATTAGCCACTGTCTTTCCTACACAAAAGTGGCTAGCAATAAGAGAAGAATGTGTTTCCATTATGATGTTGACTCTTTCACCCTGTGGAATACATAGCTTTCCAAGATGATACAAAATCTTATCATGCACATGGTAATCCAATTCCTCAACTTGGTTAGAATGACACAAAGTTGCAAAAACCTCTTTAAAATTGACATCTAAAGCATACTGTTCAACATAACTCTCATGCATGGTAGACTTATGATGAAGAATAACTGAAGAACTAACAATAGGCCTAGAAATCATATCAGAAACTTTGTTATAAATGCCTTTCTTATACCTTATAACCAAGTGGAATTATTGTAGAAAACCCATACATCTGAAGTGCCTTACTTGTTGTAGCTTTGTTTGTGATTAGAAGTATTGCAATGGTTGATGATCTGTGTGAATGACAATTTATTTTCCCAACAAATAATGTTTCCATTTTTTCACACTTTGCACCAATGCATACAAATCCTTATCATAAGTAGGATAATTAATCACAACACCATTAGAAGTTTCAAAATGAAAACAAATGGGTTTACCATGTTGCAACAAGACTGATCCCATTGCATAATTTCTTGCATCTATTTGGATCTCAAATGGTTGTCTCAAATTAGGAAATGAAAGAACTGGAGTTGAACTAATCTTCTCCTTCAATGCATCAAAATATTTTTGTTTCTTGCCTCCCCATTGGAAAACTTGCGTGATACTTGTCACTGCATGTAATGGAGCTACAATTGAAGATAATTTAGCAATAAAATTTCTCCAATATTGGGTTGCTCCCAAAAATCTTCTTACCTCTGTCACATTGTTGGGCTTGGGCCAATCCACAATGACTTTGACCTTGGAAGGATCAATTTTCAATTCTCCCCCTCCAACAAGATGTCCCAAGTAAACAAGTGAGGTGTTTCCAAACTCACATTTAGACATCTTAAAAACCAAATTTTATTTCTTCAAGACATCTAGAACTTGCTTTACATGCATAACATGCTCTTCACGAGACTTGCTCAATATTAAAATGTAATCCAAGTAGACAATCACACAATCGTCAAGAAAATGCCTTAAAACATCATTCATGACTCTCATGAATGTAGCAGGAGCATTACAAAGCCCAAATGGAATTACCATCCACTCAAACAAACCTTGCTTTGTTTTGAAACATGTCCTCCATGTGTCTCCTTCAACAATCCTAATCTAATGATATCCACTTCTCAAATCCAACTTAGTAAAATACTGAGCATCTTCCAATTGATCAAGAAAATCGTCAATTCTATGAAGAGGATGACGATTCTTTACCGTAATCTTGTTCAAGGCTCTGAAATCTACACACATTCTCCATGTACCATATTTCTTTGGCACTAAAACAATTGGTGACCCACATGGCAATGTTCTTGGCATGATAACCCTTTGTCAAGCAACTCTTGGATTTGTTTTTTAATTTCAGCATTCTCCATGACTGACATCCTATACATACCAATGTTTGGAAGAGGAAAATCTTGTTGCAACTGTATCTCATGTTGGATACCCCTTTTTGGAGGAAATCCTTTTGGTTCTTGAAACATCTCATCATATTGGTTAATAACCTCATATAAATCAGATTTCAAATTTGCATCACAACATTGGAAAGCTTATTTTTCAACATTGACTTTCGGTTTGATCATCAAGAGGACAAAGTTCTTACTAGCATTGACTAATCTCTTCATTTGTCCAACATTTACAAGTGACAAATTCAAATTCTTTGTATGTTCTCTAACAATGTACTCAACTCCATTTTTAAAAAAATTATATTTTTTCTGATGATGATGAAAGATGGCTCTCCTATCATATAAATATGATCTTCCCAACACAATACCACAAATATCCAATGGAATAACATCAAGCTCTACCTCATCTATAAAGTTTGTAGTGATGGAAAATCTAAGTTTACACCTTCTTGTCACATGCAATTTGGCATTGTCACATATCCATCTTAGAGGATATGGTTTAGGATGTGGAGTAGTTTCCAAATGCAATTTCTTAACATTGTCTTTAGATATGAGGTTTGTTTGAGATCCAGCATCAAAAAGAGTATCTATCTTGGTATGATTTGAAATAACCCTTATGTGGAAAATCTCTAGTCTTTCTTTTTCATGTTGAGTTTGATTGAGGATACTACTACTTGAAGAACTAGTACTTGCAATAGAATCCTTACCTTGAAAACCCATGGCTGTAATTTTTGTTTCATCTCCCGAATCAGAACCTAAATCATGTTGTGTAGTTGTAGTGGTATTTGGTTTCCCCTTATGGTTGAAATTTTTGGTTCTCATTCCAGGATGAAGTTTCCAACAATGGTCTTCATCATGGCCATCTTTTGAACAATGTTTACATGAGATTTTCTCTCCCTCTTTTTTGACTAAAGCATTCCTTCTTCCATTTCCTTTGAATTTCCTCTTTCCCTTGTCTCCCTTAACAAATGGCTTATTTCTGCCCTATTGAGGTTCGCTCCTCCCTCTTGCTTCCAAATGAGTTTCATTTACACAAACTTCATCTAGATTTATAGGGTTAAACATAAGTATTGTGTGCCTCAAGTAACTATGCAATCCTCCAATGTATTTGAGTAAAGTTTATTGAGAAGAAAAATCTATACCCAAAATCAAAGCTCTTCTTCTAAATTCTTGAGTGTAGCTTTGCACACTTTTCCCTTTAGCTTGTCTAAAATTTTGTCAATCCATAATAGCTTTATGCATGTATGCTAATGGATAAAATTGTCTTTTAAGTGCAACAATAAAATAATTCCAAGAGGATAAAACTTTACCAAGATTATTCATATCCTCTTGAGTTTTGGCTTCCCACCAAATGAGTGTTGCATTTTCCAATATAAGACAAGCAAGTTGAATCTTAGTTTCATCATCTTTGATTCTTTGTATCCTACAATACACTTCAATATGACGAATCCAGATATCCAATTTCTCAGCATTTACCTCTCCATTGTACATAGACAATTCAAACTTAATATCAAGCTTAAGCAAAGGAGTTTGTGGAGGAATTTTACCATGTTCTTTTGGATAATTTGAAGGTGGTTGTGAAATGGTAGAATAAGTGGAATATGGAGGCAAGGGAGGTGGATTATCACCATTCCCTCCATTTGCTTTTGGATTTTTATCACCACTATCCCCATTACCCAATGGAGGATTTGAGATTTCACCTTACAACCTTGCATTTCTTTCTTCAAATAAAACTTTCACCATTTCTGTCATACCATAGAAATATTTTCTAAAAGTTTCATCTTCTGAAGTAAGAGTTTCATGACTCTCCTCATGAGCCATACTTGGTGAATATCTCCTTGAAGCTTGAGGTGATTGTGTAGTTCTCCTTCTATAAAGTTGAGAACTTGTCTCTACAAGTTGACCTTATCCTCTTGTGAGCTTCAACCTTGTAAGCATAAGAAAAAAAACATTTGCAAACAATCAAACCTTCAAAAACCTATGCTCTGATACCAACTTGATCTGAAAATGAAAAGGCTTGAGTCTCTTTTAAATTGCAAGTATAAATTGTATGTGCTTTGGAAATAGGATCAAGTTGCAAACACATACAACTTAATGAGTTTTTACTTAAACATGAGTAGCATAAATAGACATAACAACCATCAAAGTAAACACATTAACAAAGAAAAATGATAAATGATTTCACCCCTCTCTTGGGCTACATCTCCTAGTCCAGCTTCCAATGGATCATTTTTATTAATACTGAAAGTGTCAAAAAGAGTGATTTACAATGCTCATAATTCAAAATAGATGGCTCCAATGGCTCCAGAATGACCAAAAAATACTAGTTGGTCTCTTTGTTCACCTGGTTTAGCCAAAAACTAAGAAGAAATCACTTCCTGGAAGTTTCTCCCAATTCTTTGTTGTATTTTCTCGCCAAAACGCACCTGTGTGTGACTAACCTAGCTCACATGAGTTTCCCATACAAAAAAATCATAATCGTGCCCATTCTGCAAATTGTGGCATTATGTCGAATGATTAGGAGACTTAGGCAGCTTTATCTGTGGAGGTTACAGTCGTGTAGTCCCATGTCGTCGAGCTCTGACCTAACCCTCTGTACCCATCGGCTTACTATTTAAACCCCACACGAATATGTCATATGTTAAGGGTCGAGTCCAAGGGCTAATAGTTGGTAGTTCTGCACCAAAAGTCATAGTGAGTGCTAAGGTGTGGGTTTGTGACCAGGGTTGGGGCTAGGCCTCGACCCTTTTCTGCCTGAATGGAGTTTAACGCTGTTGAAATTACTAATACAACTGAGAGGGGGGGGGTGAATCAGTTGTCTTTGAGATTAAACAATTTTAAGTCTGTTAAAACATTCTTAATGTTTCTTTAAGTGATCATCAACATTATACAGTACATGGACAGTAAAATTAAAAGGTATCAATCACACATAAGGTATACACAGAGACAGATTTTCACGAGGAAACCCATAAAGGGAGAAAACCTCTTCTTCTTCGAAATGATAGGTAGTCTTTTAAGTTCTGTACATCATCTTTAATTGAGCACCAACTCAATGTGAGGCTGCTACCTCTGTTTTACAAGCTGCAACTTGTTTGAGAGCACCAACTCTCTGGTTTCTCTAGCACCCACTAGAAGGAAGCACCAACTCCCTATATGTTCCAGCACCAACTGGATGGAAGCACCAACTTCCAGTTACACAGGCTCAAACCTGTATAACAGAGAACACGTGTTCTCCCTTGCACCACTCTGCCACCCTGGTTTCTTTGGCTGCAACCAGATGGAAGCTACAACTTCCTGTGTTCAAGCTCCCACTTGAACCTCTGAGGACAACAGTCCTCCCAAGCACCTCCCAACCTCCCTAGAATGTGAATGAATAAATAAGTAGTCAACTATGCAGATGAATCAATTCTTACCAATCTTTCTTTGTTCTGTAAATCTGGTCTTCTACAAACTGTTCTTCTGTTCTTCTCTTCCTCTGTCTGTTCAGCAGGTCTTCTCTGCATCAACTCGTTCTATCATTCTATTCTTCTTCAACTCGTTCTTTCATTCTTCTATGTTTCATGTTTTCTTCATCCTCTGTTACACTTTTCTGAGCTTTATCTCACACTGCGCATCTTCTCAATCTCACACTGCACATGCTATTGTATTCCCTTTCTTACAACTTCATTTATTTTCATACAGAACAACCAACCCTACACAGTCTGTCTCATTTTCTTTTATACACCACTCCACAACAGTTCCACTTCACATTCTCTTAGGAAAATGAAAGACCACTATCCAAGTAACTGAAACGCCAACTGATTGGCAATCATGAGTCTGTTTCACTAACAAATTTGTAACTGAAGAGTTAACTGTGAGAGAGAACAGTAACCCTTCGATCATATTCCCATTTATCTGCGTCGTTGGATGAACTTTATTGACATTGCCTTTAAATCGGGCTTCAGCATTTTGGAAATCCTGTGCTGAGTGTCTCGACACTTCATTTCGTGATCTTCGAAGTTCCGATACAGAACTTTTCTGCACTAGCTCCTTTCCCAATATGACCATGGTCATAACCAAGCGCCTATGCAAAAAGCGCTTTCGTGATTTCTCATTTTGTGATTTTCTACACTATGCTCCCTTGACCCCAAGTCAGCGAAATTTCGATCGCTTGCCACATGTCCTATGATTCGATGGTCTAGATGTGATCTTGATTCAATGGCTACGATTGAATCGCGATTTTGCGATTTCGACATTCTTCTTGCATTGTGTTCTTTGCCTCTCCATGTCGCGATTCGCAAAACTCCGATATGGAGTTAGATCAACGATCCAAATCTGATCTATATTCAATGGTTGTGATTAAATTGTGAATTTGCATATCGCGATTTCAAAATCCTTGATGTCCATTGTTTTTGTCACTTCAAATTCCCAATTCACGAAACTCCGACATGGGGTCAGATCAACGGTCCAAGTCTGATCTCTATTCAATGGCTGCGATTAAATCGCGTTTTCACATATCGTGATATCAGGATTCCTGATGTTAACAAACTTTGACATCTCCAACTCTTGATCCCTGAAACTCCAACATGGACTAGAATCAACAATCCAGATTCAACCTTAATCTGATGGCTCAGATTAAATCGCGATTTCGCATATCGCGATATCGGGATTCCTGATGTTAAGAAACTTTGACATCTCCAACTCACAATCCCCGAAACTCTGACATGGACTGGAATCAACGGTCCAGATCAAACCTTGATCTGACGGCTCAGATTAAGTCACGATTTTGCATATCGTGATTATGCCTGCTTCTCCTTGTACCTTAAAGGACGTGTGGGTTCTTCTTGATCCAACAATGGTCGGATCCTGTGCTTGGATCTGACGGCTGAGATCTGTCCTCCTCTTCAATGATATGTTCTTGTCTACATTCAGATATGACGACCCTCATTCTTTCAGGAATTTTGAATGGAATCCAATGATCAGAGATTCTTCTCAAACTTTACGGGTCTTCGATCACTCGATCAATGTTGTGTGGCCTTCGATCATTCGCTGCCTTCGATCATTCTCCTTCAATCATTCGACCTTCCTGAACTTATCTTCTATTTGCCTGTCGATTACAAACTTCCTGTACTCATGCCATCTTCACTAATGTACTTGCCATCAATGACAAGCATTCACTGTCTGTTAAATATTTGCCAACAATCTCCCCCTTTGGCATTGATGGCAACACAAGCACCCACATGCATTCGGATCTCCTCTCCCGAACTCTTTTCTCCCCCTTTGACATCAATGTCAAAGAAGAAACATTCTTCCCCTGATCTGTTGCAAAACATACTCCCCTTGTCGACTATAAGCATCTTGGAGATACACCAAATATTCAATAAGTACTCCCCCTGACTAGGTGAACCGATTAGACACAAGAAATTATAACCCCCAATTTTTGATGAAGATATCCAAAAGGGGTCACTGCTAATGGTTTAGTAAAGATATCAACAATCTGTTCTGTAGAAGCTATATAATTCAGTTGAACAATTATGTTTGTAACTTGTTCTCTGAGAAAATGGTACTTGATTGGAATATGCTTAGCCTTGGAATGAAGAACAGGATTCTTGGAGACACTAATGGCACTGGTGTTATCACAATGAATTGGAATGGGATTAGTGTAATTTACCTTCAGATCTGCAAGAGTTTGTATCATCCATAAGACTTGTGTGCAGCAAGTGGCAGCAGCAATGTATTTTGCCTCTATAGTGGATAATGAAATGGATCCTTGCTTTTTACTAAGCCATGCAACTAATGAGTCACCCACAAAGAATGCTCCTCCACTGGTGCTTTTTCTCTCATCAACACAATTTTCCCAATCTGCATCTGAATAGGCAGTTAACTGGAAATTCTGATTTCTAGGATACCACATTCCATAAGTCATTGTTCCCTTCAAGTATTTAAATATCCTTTTGACAGCCACCAAATGACTTTGTTTAGGAGTATACTGAAAACGACCTACCATTCCAACATCTTGCATTATATCAGGATGAGATGCTGTGATGTACAGAAGATTGCCTATCATGGAGCGATATGTCCTTTGATCAACATCAAGTGAGATATCATCTTTACTCAACTTGCAACCAACCACCATAGGTGTGCTAACTATAGAGGAATCTTCCATCTGAAACTTCTTCAACATTTCTTTCAAATATTTTTCTTGAGAAATAAAAATTCCTTCAGAGCTTTGTTTTACTTGTAGGCCAAGAAAGTATGACAATTCTCCTATCATGGACATTTCAAATTCTGTTTGCATAGAATTATCAAACCACTGGACAAATGATTCATTAGTACAGCCAAAAATAATATCATCTACATAAACCAAAACAACTAGTAAATTATCACCTTCAGAATTAATGTAAAGGTTACTGTCAACGGTACCTTTCTTGAACCCTTTTTCTTGTAGAAATTTGTCCAGTGTATAATACCAAGCTCGTGGTGCTTGTTTTAGTCCATATAAGGCCTTCTTCATCTTACAAACATAATTAGGATTATCTATCAAAGAGAATTATTCAGGTTGCTCCATATATACTTCTTCCTCTAGATCTCCATTAAGAAATGTTGACTTAACATCCATTTGATAAACTTTGAAGTTCTTATGACATGAATAAGCAAGAAATATCCTAATAGCTTCCAATCTTTCCACTAGTGCAAAAGTTTCATCATAGTCCTGACCTTCCACTTGTGCATATCCCTTATAGACCAATCTAGCTTTATTTCTAACAACTTGTCCTTTTTCATTCATTTTATTCTTGAACACCCATTTGGAACCTATTACATTCTTATCTTCAGGTCTAGGAACCAGCTCCCAAGTATTGTTCTTCTCAATCTGATCAAGCTCTTCATTCATTGCTCTAAGCCAATTATCTTCCTGGATAGCTTCCTCAAAAATTTTAGGTTCAGTCATAGATAAAAAGGCAACATGAGATTGTTCTGAGTCTTTAATCAATTTCCTTCTTGTCTGAACTCCTTCATTTATATCCCCAATTATCTGATTTTTAGGATGATTCTTTCTAATAATTCTGAGAGGTGATTTTGCTTCTTTCTGCTTATCTGTGTCAGTTTGAATATTCATATCTTCATTTGATCCAGACTCTTCTCTTGCTGATCCTTGGACCTGTTCATCTTCATCTTCAATTGTATCTTTTGTTCTTGATTCAACACTGCTTACATTTCTAACTGGGATTTCTTCATCAACTTTTATATCTATACAATCAACTAGTTTGTGTAGTCTCTTATTGTAGCATATGTACCCTTTACTATTTGTAGCATAACCCAAGAATATGTTAGAATATAAAGGATTATGTGCTCGTTTTACCACGACGATACCCTCATATCCCAACCACAGGCCGAAGCCTCCCTCCGAGCACCTTAACCTTGACCTGAGAATTCCTCCGGAAGCAAACCCTAGGCTAGATAGCCAAACAAAGAGCAGGGCATCTCTCCCCAAGGATAGTGCATCACAAAAAGATGATAAGATAGTCCAAACCCTAGCCAAGAGATATCCAAACCAAATATTGAAACGTGTTGCTGCTGCAGTTGCACCTGCAACCCTCCTCCAAACCTGCGCACTAGCTACACTTGCAGTGCACACCAACTTGGAAAACTGCAGTCCTGAGATGTGACAAATGAGAAACCGGCATCCTGTATTTATAGTAATCCTGCCAATTTACTGGGGCCGACTTCTCCTTCTGGGTAGGTGTCTGTTCAGTATATTATTATTAATTTTGGTCGACTTCTTCTCTTGGAGGCTAATAGCCTAATATAAATTATATTCTTGAGTCGAAAAGGCTTCTAGGGTTATTAGCCAATTCATTATGGTTTCTCTTTCTTCCCGGAGTCTTCTATTCTCGTCAGGTTCACATGTAGAGGTAAATACCTCCCGTAGATACCATAATATTAACACTCCCTCCTAGCTAGAGAGGTATTTACAGGTAATGGACTTGAGCACAAAACATACCATTTACCCGATAGCATCAATATAGTCATCTAGACTATTTCATGACTAGATCATGAGCATCACCATTACTATCAGTTGCATCATCTTTCGTAACCATACTTCATCTGAGTAATATGATGTTGAATAAGTCACTCTGACCATAGAGTGATACAAGTGGAGTAAAAGTTCTGAACTATTTTCCATCTAAAAATCTATGTTCATCATTCACCTGAATGATCATCATCTCCAATAAACTGTTGATAGTCTTCAAGGCAATTAGTGCAACAATAGAATGGTCTTGAGCACAATAGACCATACAACTAGTAGCACCATGAGCACCTGTCATTATTATCCGACTGGATAATCTCCTATGACAACTGGTACAATATCAATTTATATTACATACCTGTGTCCATTCCCGTAGTACACAACTACAATCCAGTGGTTAACTACCACATCAAGTAACACACAAGTACTTGATCAGCAATAGTGAAACATATTCACCATAGTAGTTCTCATCTACTGTCATATAGTATTCATAACAAACATCTGAGAGCATCTTGCATAGGAACAATGTTATGATAAAACGGTATCATCTGGGCCAATCTTTCACTCACGTTTGTGAGATCTGAAAGGAAGTATGCCACCACAGTAGTCTTCATCTGCATAAAAACAATGTTATGATAAAAACTGAAACATCTAGGCCAATCTTTCGCTCACGTCTGTGAGATCTAAAAAAGTGCCTGCCCTAAGTATATAATATCAACAACAATCATCTAGGCCAATCTTTCACTCACATCTGTGAGATATGAAAGAATGTTTTCCCTCAATATAGAATATCAATAATAATAATCTGGGCCAATCTTTCACTCACATCTGTGAGATCTGAAAGAATGTCTACCCTCAATATAGAATATCAATAATAATCATCTGGGCCAATCTTTCACTCACATCTGTGAGATCTGAAAGAATGTCTGCCCTCAATATAGAATATCAATAATAATCATCTGGGCCAACCTTTCACTCACATCTGTGAGATCTGAAAGAATGTGTGCCCTATTCTTCTCAACCAAGGAAGAAGGATTATTTCTAATTTCTGAACCTGGACCATTTCCCACCCTGGGCCATTCTTTCGACACTAAACAAAGTGTAACCTGGAGAGAATGAGTCTTCCCTCGAGAAATTCTTGGACCATTCCTTACCCTGGGCCATTCCTCCGACACTAAACAAAGTGTAACCTGGAGAGAATGAGTCTGCCCTAAGGAATGACTGTCCTGGATTATTCCCCACCCTGGGCCATTCCTACGACACCAAACAAGGTGTATCCTGGAAAGAATGAGTCTGCCATCGAGGAATAACTATCCCTGATTGTTGAGCCTGGACTACTCCCCACCCTGGGCCATTCCTCCGACACCAAACAAGGTGTAGCTTGGAGCGAATGGGTCTGCCCTCAAGGAGTAACTGTCCGGACCATTCCCCACCCTGGGCCATTCCTTCGACACTAAAAAAAGTGTATCCTAGAAAGAATGAGTCTGCCCTCGAGGAATTTCTGTCCTGCATCAACCTCCAAACGGACGATTCTTTGAAACTTCTCACAACTGTGAACTTCGAAAGAATGAATTCCCGGCGAGGTGGACGATTCTACTTGACCACTACTCAGAGTGACTGCCAAGAAGAATGACTGTCCTAGACCACTCCCCATAAATGGGAAGTCGTTGTCTATGATACATCAGCAATCAGTCTGCCTCCCATTTTAACTACAATGGGAAGCCATTGTCCATCATAAATCTCAATCCACTTTTCGAACAGGAAAGCATCTGTCCAATCTGGACTATTACAAAGATAAATGCTCCCTCCTAACTGGAGAGTTATTTCAATCACAAAAATAAATGTTTGTGTACCTTCTTCTGGCTTGGAGAGTCTTCCCTTTTGGTTAATAGAGTTATTTCCATGAGCTCTAGCATGAGTATGCATGTCCTTTCATCTTGGATAGAGGATTTACCAAAATGTATGCTTATCTGCTCATCTGTGGAGATATGTATTGGAGAAAACATTTTCTTCTTTCTGGACTTCATCATGGATAGTGTAATGCTTGTACTGTAGTCTGGAACACTGTGAAGGCTTCTTGTAGATGTGAACAATGGAGTATATCATAGTTGGAGAACTGGAACATATCCATGTGTTACTTCTTCTGTCATCATGAGATCTGATCTTCTGAGTAGTCATCTTGATGTTATAGGAAATCTTCACCACGCTTCTGTTGTGTACTGGAGGTTCTCCGCCAAGTTGTCTTCTTCTTGTTTGCATACAGGAGTGTCTTTCTGGTATGCTTCAAAGTCTTGAGATTTCTCTGCATGTGCTCTGTACTCAATTTCTTCTGGAGAACATTCTTTGCATGCATCTGATGTAGAATTCTGTCTCATGGATGTTTGCGAATGATATAGAGATAAGTATGGTGTACTGGAACAATCAATCATCATAGTCTTCTCCCTCCATCTAAGAGAACTTCTGGTTCTAGATCTCGCAATACTTTCGTTTATAAGTCTTCCATACACTGTTCTTCATCACGATTCTTCTGCTTGATTTCCTTTTGGGTGAGTTCATATCAGGCTGGTAATGACTGGTTGTTCTGGAATCTTCATTTTCTTCTTTATTTTTTGGGTTCATGGAGTTTCTTTTGGATTCCATGCTCTAGAGATTCCACTTCTTTCGTTCATCATCATTTCACAGATCTGGATGGTCAACCAGGAATACTTTAAGGATTCTCTTCAAAAGGTCTTCTTCTGCGGTTGAGCTGAACACGTACTGTCTTTCTATGGATGCTGCTATGGATATATATTTTCATCATCTTCAATCGATCACAGGATTAGCTCCCTCCTAATCCTTGCTTCATGTAAGAGTGTATATAATCTACTCCCTTCGTCTGACTTCTGTCTCCGTCCTTGTTGTCTTCTACAATATATAATAGAGTCCACGCTTCCATCTACAACCTTATTCTGCAATATATAATTGGCTTTCTTTGTCTTAACAGAGTCCATGTGTCCGTCTTAGTTGTCGTCATAAGTCTTTCCCAATTTCTCTTGATGTATGGCTTCTAAGTTTCTTCGGGATTGGTTCTTCTTGTAGTAGCTTCCACATGATTTTTATTTCATCCTTTCATATGTATTATCTAATTATATTCATTCTTATCTTGTTGTTCTTCCATAGGTATAGTTCTTCTTGGAACACATTATCTACCAAGAGATAGATATACAAGATATGTACAAAGATGATGCAAGCAAGATATGTACAGAAATAAGAAGAGTGTTGTTACCTTTTAGTAGAAGAAATCTCTTCCATCCTACTTAGTCTTCTTCGTCGATTCCTTTTCTTCGGCAATCGATGCTTCATGTTTCTTCTTCTTTTTCTTTAGCTCAGGACACTGATTCCTGTAGTGACCATACTTTTGACAGTTGAAGCATTGTATTTCTGAAATGTCTTTCTCTTGATTTGGCTTCCTCCTTGAACCAAACTTCCTTTTATTCTTGAAGTTATTGAATCTTGTTGTGAAGGCTTGATCAGTGTACTTCTTTTGAGGTTTCTATTTTGCATTGATCCTTGATTCTTCTTGAGCACAGCAAGTCCAAAGTTCTTCAAATGTCGAGTACTCCTTCCTTGTGTTCATGCTTGCAGCAAATGCATCCCATGTCTTGGGAAGACCATTGAGTACTATGTTCACCAATTCCTTTTCTGAAGTGATCTCTTCAATAGCTTGTAGTTGATATCTTAGCTGGGAGATCCTTACAAAGTAGGATGTTATGCTATCGTCATCATTCATCTTCATGTCATGAAGTTCATTCTTAGGGCTCATAACTTGTCCAATGTTTCTGACTGAGAAGAGATTAGTTAGGGCATCATACATCTTCTTCGATGAGTCAAGATGGAAGATGTAGGGTATCAAGTGGTCTTTTATGGAATCCACTATGATACTCATGGCATTTATGTCAACGTCTTTGAATTTCTCCATAGATGCAACATTTTGTGGTTCCTTCTCTTCTCCTTCTTTGAACTCTGGCTTCACGATCTTTCCTTTCACAATGTCCAACACTTTATTCTTAGCAAGGATGAGGTCAGTCCTTGTCTTCCATGCTCTGAAGTTGGAGGCTCCTTCTAGCTTGTTCTCAGACTTCATAGAGTTCGTCATGGCTTACTTGACTTGGTCAAACCCTAGATTTGACCAAAAATCCAAACTTCACGTCTTGGCCTTCTGAGTGTACCAGGAGATGCGTTGGGCTATGGCGCACTGATCTATCCAGAGATTAGGTCAATATCGTCACTTAAGGTGCCTCAACAAGAGGTTTAGGGTTTCTGCAACTACTACTGCTGGTAACCCTAGCTGTAGTGCTTTTGGAAGCTACTCCTGCTAGTAACCCTAGCGGCAGTTCCTCAACGAGCTCAATATCTAGCGGTTATGTTTCCTTCCATCATTTTAGGCTGACTAAAGGGGTGTGGGCCCATAACCTGTTAGAATATAAAGGATTGTGTGCTCGTTTTACCACAACGATACCCTCGTCTCCCAACCACAAGTTGAAGCCTCCCTCCGAGCACCTTCACCTTGACCTGAGAATTCCTCCAGAAGAAAACCCTAGGCTAGATAGCCAAACAAAGAGCAGCGCATCTCTCCCCAAGGATAGTGCATCACAAAAAGCTAATCAGATAGTCCAAACCCTAGCCAAGAGATATCCAAGCCAAATACTGAAACTTGCTTCTACTGCAGCTGCACCTACAACCCTCCTCTAAACCTGCGCACCAGCTACACCTGCAGTGCGCACCAACTGGGAAAACTGCAGTCCTGAGATGTGACAAATGAGAAACTGGCGCCCTGTATTTATAGTAATCCTTCCAGTTTACTGGGGCCGACTTCTCCTTCTGGGTAGGTGTCTGTTCAGTATATTATTATTAATTCTGGTCGACTTCTTCTCCTGGAGGCTAATAGCCTAATATAAATTATATTCTTGAGCCGAAAAGGCTTCTAGGGTTATTAGCCAATTCATTAGGGTTTCTCTTGCTTCCCAGAGTCTTCTATTCTCGCCAGGTTCACATGTAGAGGTAAATACCTCCTGCAGCTACCATAATATTAACAGAAGATACCTTCATCAGCCCTGTCATAATATTTTCCAATATTTTCATCATTGTTCTTGATATAACATGTACTCCCGAAAACTTTAAAATGCTTGATTGAAGCATCTCTTCCAAACCAAAGTTCATAAGGGGTCTTGTCACTATGTGTTCTGAGATGAGCTTTGTTAAGGATATGAACAGTTGTATGAATTGCTTCCACCCAATATGTCTGAGGTATGTTCCTTTCATTCATCATTGATCTTTCCATTTGTTGAACTGACCTATTCTGCCTCTCAACAACTCCATTTTGCTGTGGAGTCCTTGGAATTGTGTACTCTCTTTTGATCCCATGTTTATCACAGAACTCTTTAAAGTTCCCTGAACTAAATTCTCCTCCTCTATTAGACCTTACTGCCTTTAATCTTTTTCCTGTTTGATTCTCAGTCAGGGCCTTAAATACTTTGAATTTTTCAAATGCTTCCTATTTTTCTTTCAAAAAGGCAACCCAAGTTAGTCTAGAATAGTCATCAATAATCAACATAAAGTAATTTTATTTTCCTGTAACTTCTTTCCTCGACGATCCACATAGATCCATATGTACTGACTGGAGAGGTTTTTCTGTTGAAGGAAAGTTTTTAGATTTGAACTGAGTGCGAGTAAGCTTTCCTTTCTAATAGGATTTACAAATAGAGTCATATGGCTTTGATATCTTTGGAAGATATTTATTGCCCCATTGTTTCTGAGTTTGATTATGTGATCAAAATTTAGGTGACCAAATCTCCTATGCCACAGCCAACTTTCATCATATTTTCTTAAGTTGCATTCTTCTTCTTCTTATTTTAAAACATAGACATTGTTTTCTATTCTTATACCTTTTGCAACTAGCTGACCTGAACCCACAGTTTTTATTCTACAGTCTTTAGAAGTAAAAACAACTTCACACCCTCGGTCATAGACTTGACTGACACTAAGCAGATTATGTTTCAAATCTTCTACAAGCAACACATCTTGAGATTTTCTTTTTCCGTTACACAAATTTACAATTCCTTTACCTTTTATCTTTCCAGGTGCATCATTTCCAAAAGTTACATTCCCTGATTTGCTATCACTTAGAGTTAGAAACTTACTTCTGTCTCCAGTCATGTGTTTGGAGCATCCACTGTCAATATACCAGGGATTCTTTTTCTTTTGGGATGATATCACTATTCCACACTTGTCATCTACTTTTTTCTTCCAGACTTTGACATTTTCAGTGGTGGGAATCAAATCTAAATTGTATTTCCTTAAGCGACAGTCTACAGCTTTATGACCATAATTATGACAGTTGTAACATTCTAGTTCACTGAATAGTAGATCATAATGATTGTTATGCACATATCTGTTGTTGTGTTTCACCTGTGTCCTTCTCCCAGTCATCTCATGATTTATAATCTGTGATTGTTTGTTTCTTGGTTGTCTCAATCTTTTTTGTTGTGGAAGATAGTTATTCATTGAATATCTTGATTGTTCATGTCTAAATCTTAAAGAACAGTTTATAGCTTTGTGACCAAAATTAGAGCAGAGAAAACAATAACCATAGAAAAAATATTTGTACCTTGGAAAAATCTGTCTTCTTTGAAGAGGTCAACTTCTGTCATGCCAATAATCTTTCTGGTCTATAAATTCAGTTCTAGGGTTTTTTCTTTCATTTCTTCTTGGTGGCTGATTTTCCTTCTTTGTTTCTGCAGAGTGACTGTTGTCAATGTTTGAGGATTTGACAAATTTGATAGATTTTGTATTACTTGGATGATCACTACTTGATCCTTCTTCATATCCCAAT
>ML777503.1:209586-245514 GCA_009831015.1 Picea engelmannii
ACACATTGAGTTTCGAAATGAATGAACAACCTGCTAATGATGTTTGACGTATCTGCCACTAAAAAAGAGGGAATTTTCGTGCAATCGTATCTGATAATGACAGCTCTGCATATATTTGAAATGATTTGTGTAATGGATAATGCACGGGCGTTTTGAACCTTTGTTGACTGAACACCACAAACGAACATCATCTCCCACGATGCGAGCTTTCGACGGTTGCATATCAATCATTGCAATGATTTTTGACATCTGGCTCGTGCGAAAGCATGAGCTTTCTATCTGCCTGTGGAAACATTTTCGGTGGTTGCATGCCCTTTGTATCGACCACTTATCTGACGAAACTGAACACTTTCGGTGGTTAATGAGCACGCTGGAGGCTCGCCCAAACCACCGAAACCTGCTGTTTTTCCAATTTCTTGACCGAAACAAAACCAACATGTCTTTTGGGATTATTTTGAAAAACAACTTTCTAATCTTATTGCTAGAAATTTTGAAATCAAATTTAGGGACCAACCTATCATCTACTAAACAAATAAAACTAATGATTTATTTGGGGAGTTAACAGCGGGTATGAACCACTTCCCTAATTTTGATTGTCATGACTATAAGTCCAACCGACTGACTTATGACACTTAGTCATTTTAAAGAAATGTTCTTTATTCTCTTGATAACTCAATACTTAGTTGATTTTCGATTTCACCATGGGTTTGTGGGTCATAACCCTTTGAAATTCTCTTATCCTTACGTCCGACTGATGCAGCCCCATACTCAACCATTTCTTGAGCTTTCATCATTGGTTGGTGAACCCGTGGGTTTGTCTTGATTCTAATATCTCTTGACATGCACATTCAATCCTTCGCTGTAATATGTGTCTTATCTTGTCACTTTCCCCAAGATATATTTAATGCTAATGTTATGGAGGATAACATCTAATTAAAATATTGAAAGGCCATTATTAATGGCATACTTTTTGAGACAATTCTCCATTAATTTGAATTTAATTCACATTAATCCTTCCTTTGAAAGAAGAGATTCAACTTATATTATCAAAAAAGAGTTTAATTTGAAATTAACGTCTCAAAGTGACTGTACAATAGCCTACCAATTTCTTCAAACATAAAAACGAGAAGAAGAGAACAATTATGTGAAGTTACTCTAAACTTGTTTCGGCGGGAGGAAGAGAGATTCATCACTGCCATTGTGAGAAAGGAATGAAAACAAATTTTGGACATTAAGCATTTCCTTAGCAGGTTGCGTACCCAAAGTTTTTTAATTATAGAGATATAGTTTCCTATTGTATAGACAAATATGATCAAAATCAGAGGATAATCCAAGTCCAAGGAGAATATCATGTTTCTTTATCACCATTAGTTTTTAAAACAATGTTAAAACTTCATGAGACAACAATTACATTCAAAGGAGATGAAGCCAGAAGCTTCCCAAAGGAAAGAAACACTGGACTGGAACTTTTTCAGGAATATGTTGAAGATCCTGCAATGATGCCTGAAGACCTATCTAATATTTAAGTCACTTCACTAAAAACCCTTTATCGAGAGATAGCATGGTTGCCAGAGTGACAGGTCAAGACTCTATAGAAACTATTCCTTGATTGGACCTTTATATTTTACATTTTACAATTCATGAACAAGCAATGTTTTACTGGGAAAAGATCATTTATGGAGAAATATATTCCCAATTATCAAATTTCAAGAAAAAAAAAGAGATTTTATATGTCTTCATATTTAATTTTTTCTATCACCTACTGTCACTTTTTTAAGGGTTTGAGTGTGGGAAGACGAGTTGACTGTAAAATCGACCTAGTACCAATGTGGTACCAATTCTTATAGAAATAAAAGGTTACATACCATTTTTATGAAATTTGTAATGCATTTGTCTCTTATTTTAAGAAATTATCTTTGGGCCAAAAATATATAGACTATCCTTGGAAGCATCAACTTTCCTAGACAAAAAGGGGAGCATTGAAAGTATGAAACACTATAGTGTTGTTAGAATGTTCTTGTGAAAGGTCTCTTTATCTCCTACACTATGTTCCTGATAAAAAATTTGTTATAGAGGTTACCAGACAATACAAATTTTCAGCATATTTCTTTCATAATAAAAGAAGCAATTCATTCCTTTACCAGGAAAAATTGGGAAAATTTAGTTAAGAGGTACTTCAAAAATTGATGAATTTGTAGTGCAGCTTGACCAGTACAGTTTAAAGTTTGCAGAATAAATCAGGGTGTTTGACCCCAACCACTTTTTCATGGACCATATGACATCTATCGGTTTTAGTATTTCACTTGCTAACGCATTTTTATTTGGAGAAGAGGAGGGTGATAGTCGATACCCACATGCAATAATTATTGAAAAGAAAATAGATAATATTGAGACTCTCATTAGTACTACAGATAAGCATAAAAATAGGGGAAGAGTAGTTAATGAAACAAATACTCATTATCACAATGTTTCAAAAAGAAGAGACCCACAAAAGAAAAAATTACAGTCAGTGGAACAAGAGAAAAGGAAGTCTTCAGCCAATAATTTCGATGATGGAGGTGACCAAAACCCTCCTAAGGGGAATTTGGAGTGATCCCATAAGCTTTAGGTTAAAATAAAAATACAAAGCACTTAGAAATATGTAGAGGAGCTCACACCAAAAGATGAGGTTGTCCTTGAAGACATGGATTTGGATTTTGATATTGAAAATGTAGAATTTCCTGATGATGAGCAGAGAGTTCAAGAAAGTACGGAAGTTTCAGTTGAACTAGAAAATCAAGAACAAACATTTTCAGAAGATGAATCTTTCACAGTACAAAATGATATGTTCAATAAAATTACTAAAAAATTAATTTTCAAAAGACTCCATTCAAAAAATAAAAGGATTCAAGGAAAATCCAATTTAGAGTTAGATCTCAATGGTGTACCACCTTCCATAATTTATCGTATCCATGAGGCTAAAGGGTAATCACTTTAAATGTCATTTTATGAGATGGAAAATGAAAACACCAATTTGAAAGAAAGAATCAAAGAATTGGAAACTACATTGATGCCACCTCCAATATTTGCAAGTCCAATCACCACTATGAAGCCATGGAAGACTTTTGACTGCACAACAAAGTCTAGTTTGAAACTAAAAGGAACATCAATCCTACTTGCAATTGTCAGATGGTATATTGTAAAGAATAATCAGAAGATAATGTCTCTAGTTCTTGAGGCATGGGAATTAGCAAACAATTTTATTGTTGTGCATCGAAAAATGGCAAATTTGAAATAGTTCCTAGAAGTTGATATGGAAAATGATAAAGGGATTTACAAAGAGATAATCACTACTTTAGTAATTAAAGTTTCAAATATGACCGATCATAAAATAAATGAAGAATACTTACCCTCCCTTACTCACATTAAACAGTTAAAGTCTTGTTGGACTAAAATAATTAAATGCTAAAAAGAAATATTGGATGATATTGATACTCTAGGTGTCAAAAGGGGTGAAGTTTATTTAAAATTAATTGATTTGGACTTAGTTGGAACTACAAGAGAGGTTGATGACACAAAAATCATTTTAAATTTTTTCTTTATAACTAAGGAACAGTTTGAGGCAAAATTGGAATCATTAAAATCTGCATCAACAAAAAGGTTCAATGGTTTAACGGAATACTAAGAATTTGAGGTAGAAAGTTGGTTAGTCAGTTATGTGACTAGGAACAAGGATATAGAAGATACATTACATCAAACTTCAATTGAGTATAGAGACATCGAAGATTCATTATTTGATATAAGAGTGAGACAAGAGGTAATTGTCACTCCCATGAGAGATTATGTTGAAAATTGGTTAAAGCAAGCTTTAATCAAAATAACTAAAGAAAATAAAGAAGTGGCAGTTACAATGAGTCCAATAACCACAACTCAGGAGAATAAAAAAGGAACACTAGCAAGAAAATAGACAGAGAGAGAAAACCATCACAATGAGTAAAACCAATCATGTTCTTCTTGATTCTTTTCTCTTCATGTTCAGAAGTCATCCAATTGTGTTTTATCTGTCCCAAGAAAAACATAATTGATTTTTTATTGCTTATTTTTGTCTTCTTTTTAGGTCCATCCATGTTCCAATTTTTTTTTATTTTATGGTCCATGGTAACCCAATCCGAATCCAATTCTATATGAATGAATTTATTTTGAGAACTATCAAAGACTATTTTTATTTTTTGGGAAAATCCCAACGAACTTTTTGGGGATAAACTTTAATGATATCTTTGAACTCTCAGTTTTGAGCATAATATATTTAAAATTTTCCTATCATATTCTATATTGTTTTGAATGAAAAAAACATTTTAAGGTTCTCTCATTTGTGCGCCTTTGTCTTTCTTTCCTTGAATGAGATCAAACATTTTTTAATATTGTGATGGATGTGAGAATATTGTTATTTTTCTTGTAAATTGTTATTTATTTTTGTATAATATTTCTAGAAATATTATATTTTATGGGTGAAGATTATTGGTCCTCTTCTCAAGAATTATTTGGCATATGTATATTATTTTTAATCAACAATATTTTTTACATTTTTATTGAGTGATAAAGATCTAGGAGACCTGTTATTTATTATTCTCTCATTTTTTATATTATAGTTCCAAGATATTCAAGATTAATTTTTAAACAAAATATAGAGGAGTACCACCTCTATAAAAATGCAGGGGGATATTCATATCCTGGTGAGGTTGATGTTTGGACCTTAACAGATTTATACATCAACAATACTATGGGTACCATATGTCTAAACCCACTTTTACATCATTTTCCACTATTAAAACTTAAGGAACCATTTGTTCTAAAGTTATTTCCATTTCATAAAGTCATAAAACACTTTTATGACATTTTCCTCTTGAAATTATCTTTAAAAAAAAAGTAAAATAAAATTAAAGAAAAAAAAAAGGAAACTAAAGGTTAAAATTGATATGGTGAAATAATGATATTTTATTACCATGACCATATAAAAAATAACCATTATTTTCCTTATAAATTCAATAGGTCACCTCCATTTTCCATATCTCATTCATTGAATGTAACAAAGTGTTGCCAAAATTTCTCTAGATATTTTAGCCAAATTCACCATCACTTTCAGCCACAAAGGAGAGGAGAAAAACTAATACATACACTCAATGAAATTGGGTTGAAACCTGCACAGAGAATCTAGCTAGAAACGATGAACAACAAACTTGCAAAATTGAGAGAAAAATTGGAGAGAAAGAAAAAATAATTCTATTAACCACTAATCCAAACTCAAAGAATGAATAATTTAAATTATATATAATCTACATGCTCAAAATAATGTGCCATAGTAATCTTCTAGAGATATGTGGACTACACTAATAAAAACCCGAGTTATATGCCACCTAGTCCTAGTTAATCGGCCATGCATTCATCAGTGAACTAGTCTAGACAAGTGGAGTGGATAGAATCTCGTGCATGAACATGGAGTTTGACCTCCAATCATCATGCATGTCAAATGCGCCCTATTGTTGATGATCCCAATGCAATTTCTCCTTCCTAATGATGATCCCAAGGTGAGGATGCAACACTTGGTGATAATATTGAGGTTTCCATGCAACACTGACTCCACTAGTCTAACTAATGTACAAATGAGTAATAACTATAATTAATAAAGAGGGTGGCACCCTCATCTAGGGGATAATATCTCTAACCATGGGTTCCCTCATCATAAAAAATTAAACATAGGATAGGAAATACTAGGTGGGTTTGTAATATCTCCAATACCCCCCTTGAATGACTACTAGGGAGTATGTAATGAATGGGTCATGGAAAGAAGACATGTTAGGTACCCATTTTACAATGAATTTATTAAAAATGGAATATTAAAAAATAGGAAAGAGGGAAAACCTCATGGGAAAAACCCCCCCTCAAGATACAAAGTTGAAAAAAAGGAGTACAGATGCTAGGAAATTGGGTTCTTCACCCTAAGGAGACCTTGCAAGGATTTAAATACATGCTCGGTGAATTTTTTGATGAATATGTAGATGTATGTATGCATATGATGAAGTAAATGCACCAATGATATGTATATATATATCCAATTTCTTTGATTGGAAGGAAGAAGATCCAAATCCCCATCATTTATGGTAGTTTTATAATACATATTCTCTTCATCCTTTTCATAGGCCTAAGGGTCGGATGTTAGAATCATGTATCAATGCATGGGAATTATCTATTTTTTCGATATCAGAGCATCTGGATCCTCCTCAAAATGGGATCTCATCCCTCTAGGATCAGCAGGATCATCTACAAGATAATCGGCTGCTAGCAGGATGGACTCTGCATGTTTGGGTCTTAGTTCTAGATCGACACATGCATGTTCATGTAGTTTCAAATCTGATTTGGAAATAATATATGAAATATGATCTGAGGAAGTTGAGAAGCTAAGAATCTTGGTCTTCTCTCTGAAATATGTTTTAGGAGGAAGCTAAGAATCTTGTTATTCCAGTGGATTTTCTGCAAGCTTTGTCTTGGCGTTCTCTGGCATGCATTCTTCACAATATTCCTTTATCCCAAATAGGACCTCCAATTTTGTCCATACTTCATCTGGATTTGAGAGTGATACTACATGGAGTTGTATTTCAGGAGAAAAATACATGTAGATAAGTCTGAAATCCATATCATGTCTGTTGTGAAAATGACTTTTCTCATTGGAGGAAGTGTAGTCTGTTTTTGTTTCCATGGTTATTTGATATAAGCCTCTTATTTTGAGAAGAAGAAGAATATTTGGATTTCAATCGAAGTAATTGTATGGTGTAAGAAATGCTTACAGTGGAAGTAATTCCATTCTTTGTGATTACTTCAATCTTATGAACGTGCAAATGATTGTTTGTGAGACTCATTCCTAGCACCTATGGAATCTAATACCATGTGAAATTGGGTTAAAAATGCACATATAATCTAGCTAGAAACAATGAACAACAAACTTCCAAAGTTGAGAGAAATAATAAATAATTGTATTAACGATTAATCCACACTCAAAGAGTGAATAATTTAAAATATATATAAGTTACATGCTCAAACTAATGCACCATAGTATTCTTCTAGAGATATGTGGACATACACTGACAGAAACATGAGTTATCTCTTGGCTAGTCCTAGTTAAACGGGCATTCAGACATCAGTTAACTAGTCTAGACAAGTGGAGTGGAGAGAATCCCATGCATGCACATGTTGTGTGCCCTACAAGCCTCGTGCATGTCAAGTGATCTATCATAGTGATGATCCCAAGGTGAGTGTTCCCTTCGGGTGATGATCCCAAGGTGAGCATGTAACACTTGGTGATAATACTGAGATTTCCATGCGTGAATTGACTCCACTAGCCTAACTAACGTACAATTGAGCAATGAATAAAGAGTAGGTGGCGCCCTCATCTAGGGGAGAATATTTCTGACTAGGGCTTCCCTCGTCATAGACAAATAAACATGGGATTATGTGGGTGTGTAATATCTCCAATATCAAGGAGACCATTTTATTCGAGGAGCTTCCTCATAGGTTTTGTATTGTAAAATATTTTCATTGGGTAGTGGAATATTTTTTCATTCTTTCATAATATTTGTTGTTTTGATTTATTTATTTTGTTGCATTTTGTGTCTTTCCACATGAATAACATAGACATGAAGATGATCATTTTCATTTAAATCTACGGTTTCTACTTTTATTTATTTATTATTGTCTATGATCTAGATGAAACCACTAGATTTGCATTGTTCGTGAACCCCCAAAAAATTGAAATTTTGATCCTTCAAAAAAACAAATTTACTTATGAATTATTTTACTTCTATACAATCTAAATATGAACACCATGAGACAATGTCAACATTGATAGCATCAATCTAAATACGCAAACCATGAGACAGTGTCAAAATTGATAGCATCAGGACTAAACATCCATGCATAATAACAGTAATAATCATGCACAAAATCATAATGTTTATAGTCTAGTGTTTTTCTTATTAATCCCATAACTCCAAATGAAAAACTTACTACTACTCTCAATATGAATAATTTATTTTGAACTAAAGTTTAGACTACATAAAAAAACCATAACTACAAATATAACTACAATAAGATATGTAAACTATTAAATTAAATAAATTGTTCATAATAAATGCACAACAAATAATAATCATGCACAAAATCATAATGTTTGTATTCTAGTGTTTTTCTTATTAATCCCAGAACTCCAAACAAAAAACTTACTACTCCCAATATGAATAATTTATTTTGAACTAAAGTTTAAACTACATAAAAAAAAACCATAACTACAAATATAACTACAATAGGATATGTAAACTATTAAATTAAATAAATGGTTCATAATAAATACACAACAAAATATATAATTAATATAAAAAACATCTACTTCAATAAATACATAATAAAATTTAAAAACAATTTCATAATAAATATACAACAAAATATATAATTAATATAAAAAACATCTACTTCAATAAATACATAATAAAATTTAAAAACAATTTCAAAATTTCAAAATTAGTTTTTTTTTTTTTTAAATCTATAACATATATAATTCAACCATGTCAATATCCATATAGAAAGTATTCCTCACATCAAATTTTGGATTTATTTTTTTCAAACTTGATAGAGTTAGGTATTAGATTATTCTCATCTTTAGAAGATATATTGTAAGGCCTTTGCACAATGAATTTTTTAGATAGTTCATCTCCATTAGAAATACCCTAAGAAATAATAATTGTTTTGTTTAACTCACAAAATTTACTTTTTAAACTTTTCTCATATTGTTTATGGTTTTTTTCCATCTTTATCTTAATTTGTTTATATTTGAACTAATAAATTTATGAAATAAATTCATATCACTTCTACTTTTTGTTTACAAAATTATAAGAAATAAATTTTATGTGGTTATGATTGATGTAATGTTGATTTGTATTTAAATTCATTCTTTTCAACTCAACCTCAGATCTCCTCAGTGAAAATAGGTGGGTTTACTAATTCTTCTATCTATCGATTCTCTTGGTTCAAAAAAAAAAAAATCATCCTACCTTTTCCTTTTTAATTAATTTTTGTAAACTATAAAATCCTTTAATTTTATTATCAATATTTCAAACTTAGTAAATCTAAAAAAAAAAAAAAAATATTCTTTTGTTAGATATTATTAATAAATAAATTGAATCTTAAATCTATTATCATAATGAAATACTATTTAAATTTTTCCAACCTTCTATTTCTTTGTTTTGCCCTGTCATGAAACTATATTTGTATGAAGGATTGTGACTTTTATTTCTATAGCTCAGAGAGAAATAAAAACATTATTATTTTTATTTATACTCATAGAAAATAATTTGCCATCTTTAAACTTTAAAAAACATTAATTCAAACATATAAAATTATCATTTTTCTAACTCACATTATTTTTCTCATATTTTGATTTGAATTTCTATTAATCTTAAAATATTTTCCACCACCATCTTCATAAGATTTTTCATCCTTATTAAAATGTTCTTAAGAATCACATTTATATATAATAACTAAATATAGAGATTGAAAATTCATTAAATAAAAAATAAAACAAATAAAGAAAAGTCTTAATTACAATAAGAAATTAATTATTATTATTTAAAAATAATAAAATACAAGTTTTTGTTGACTAAGTAATGATTTTACATCGTGAGAAAATTTTTATCCAACATATAATTAAACAAGGGAATTAGTTGTAAAGCAACTAGTCCCTGCATCTATAACAATATGATAATGTTGTAATTAATTTAGGGGTTATTTGGAGCTTGTTTTTTATATTTAAAACAAGTTTAAGTTAGCGTCGTAAATTATTTTTTCAATAACATAGTTTGAAATTGAATTTTGTTTTCCTCCAAATGCCTCCAATAAACTTTTTATTTTTCTAAGTAATTGTAACTTACTCTCCATTTTGATAATACCCTTAAATGACCAAATTCATTTAAATATAAAATAATATTAGAAAGTGCACTTTTACGTGTAACTTACCTTCCTCATGTATAGGTTTTGTTGTTGGTAAACATGCAGAAGGATATGTATGACATGTTCACCTATTATGATGAGATAATAGGCATTCTAATTGGTGATATAGATTAAAGGGGTTCTGGAACAACATATATATTCTCTAAATATTTTTTAGGTTAAGCAATGTCATGAGGATTGACCACCTAATGCATGAGGCCATTAACATGAACATCCACTTCTTAAGTTTTCATCAACTAGAATGGTATAGATTTCAAAATTAAAGTTTTCATCAACCAGAATGGTATAGATTTCAAAATTAAAAATTATTTGTGACTTAGTTATTTTTGTTCTCAGCCACACAACAACAATCATCATAAATTACTCTAAACCCGAAGTAAAAGCTATTTATTTTCACAATGCATAATAAGTTAATTGTATGTAGTGAAGTCAAAATATTACTAGGATCAATCATCTAAATGATTCTAAACTTAAGTAAAGATATTTGTTTTCAGAATGCATAATAATTTAATTGTATGTAGTGAATTCAAAATATTACTGAGTAAAATCAACATATAAAATTTAATAATAATCATCTTAATACTTACTTTCACTATCACTCTCTTCAAATGATTTAAAAAAAAAAAAAATTGTGATTCGGTTATCCTTATTCAAACCAACAATCAAAATAAATTAATATAAAATTTGAAGTGAAAATTATTTGTTTTTATATGTAGAATGCATATAAAGTGAATTGTATCCCTTAAATAAAATGGAATGCATATAAAGTGAATTGTATCCCTAAAAATTAAAGTACAAATAAGAAAGATCGACACATCCACTGTTCAGAGAGAAATACCATATTTAGCTTTACAAGATAATCTATGAATCTATTTATGTATATACAATTGCAAACCAATAAATACAAAGGAATCACATAAAATTGTGTATGTACAATTGCATACCAATAAATACAAAAGAATGGCAGCTATTATGCACATAAAGTGAATTGTGTCCCTTAAATTTAAATTAGTACAAATAAGTAAGATCTACATATTTGTTCAAAGAGGATTACCATATTTAGTTTTACAAATTAATCTATGAATCTACATTATAAAATTATTTTTATACAATTATATACCAATAAGTTCAAAGGAATCCCTGAGTTTTATGTCAGTATGTAAATTTTTAACCATCCACTCTAAGCATGACTTGTATCCCTTAAATTCAAAAAATCACTAAGTAAGAATGACATATCTGCCTCACCTAAGAGTGGAATAATAAATTAGAGTCCCAGAGTCCATGATTCAACATTATATATAGTTCTGGGTATACAAATGCATTCCAAATAGAAAACGTTTAGGACAGAAGGTAAACCATCTGGTGTTCACCCTGTTACCTAGAAGAGCCTACCATACACTATATGCATCTTCTTTCCACACATCCAGACACTCTATATTAAATACGAACCTATGAAATACATTAGATGTGCAATATTGTCTAATAAAATATTTTAGAACTCGTCTGAAACCATTGACAAGATAGCTTTCACATCTACAAATATAAAATGCAGTAAATAAATCGCAAAAAGCATTACTGGTCACTAACTAACTTGCTCCAGGGAGGACCAAATCTTCTAAGTCTCCAAGGCAAGCTCCTAAACTTCTGGCAATTCTAATAAGGAGGGAGTACCTATTCAAGCTATGTTGGCTTATGGGATTCTATTTCTCCTCATCCATCCTGGGTAGGTTCTATTTAAACACTATGCTCTCTCTTGGGAAGACCTATTCTAACACAATGCTCCTGGGACGTCTAATTGAAAATGCTTGGCTTTCCTTGAGAAGAACTATTTCCTATTCTTTTAATTGAATTTATTTGGTGTTGAAATTAAATCTATTTTGAATTAGCTAGGTGTTACCATACTTCTACACTGAATGTTTTGAGAATTAATTGAATAATTCTCTCTCTCTCTCTCTCTCTCTCTCTCTCTCTCTCTCTTATATATATATATACCAAAAAGTACTTAGCTCCATTCTAGAGACCTTTTGAGGTGAATCCCCATTCATTCACTATCACCAACTCGTCGGAGGAATGGAACAAAAGTACATTATCCACAAATAAATATCTGAATTTTATCGACCCCATGGGGACTTGAGTTGGATTTTCATTGATGAAAATTGCTATTAATGCGTTAGGATTAATGACCTAATCATGTATGCCTCATGTCCCTACAAACGAATATTAATATTAGACATGGCCAAGAGAACTACAGATACATGATGACAATGCATGAGTGTGTATGCATATTGGCAACTTCAACTAAGACATGATATTAATATTGTTTATGTAGTATTAGAACAATATGTACCTTCATTCGATATCCGTTGGCCTCCTGCTACTACTGTCGCTCCTATTACTTGCATGTTACCGAGTTCATTATAATTACCCATTTATTAATCCAGATCTGGAATTGAACTTGGACAACCTAGAGAATTGATCCATTATAACAGGTAAATTCATCTTGGTAAGTTTTTTAACAGAAATAATATGTGTCATTAAAAATAAGCCATGTGTCGCTAAAAAAAGATACATGTCACTCAAAAAGGCAGTGCGTGTCACTAAAAAGGAATTTATGACTAGTCTTTCTAAAGTGACAATTGAACATCATTACCATCTAGCCTGATGACAATTGCAGCCTCACCAATACAACAAAGATAAACATCCTAGAAATTTAGCAAAACACATATGTAGGATTTTTCCTGTAAATAGAACCTGGAGCTTTCAAAATATACCTGGTTTTCAACAAGATCATACAAGTTCGTGTTATAGAATATGGTGAGTTGGGAAGCAGATGGTCTTCTTGGGGGAGTTGTGTAAGAAAATATTCTCAGAAGAACAATCAAGAGAACATAAGTTCATCATAATCTTGATGTGGTTGAAGCAAAACAACAGAGAGAAAATTAGTTTCTTAAAGTCATGAGGAAGACAAGCCACCTATCCATGATTATCAATTTTATTCTTGTTTCAAATAGCAGTGGTTCTGCTCATTTATGTTGACTCCCCTTCGCCTTCCCTTTATGTCTAGAACTCGGTGGCCATATTTCATCTTGAGAATTCAAAGCTTGTGAACCTTTTGAAGAATATTTTCCTTGGGTTTCGAATCTATAGCTGGATATTACAGTTTACAAGGGTCGGCAGGGTCTGAACTATAGTATCAACTTGGGAAATGTACTGGCTAAATTCTTGATTTCTTTCGACCTGGAGGGAGACCATGAGAAGTTGATTATGTTCCAAAGTGGTTGGTGTCTATTGGGAAAAACTCATTCGGCGATTTGAAAGTAGATCCTTAGCTTCACTTGAACATCCAGGCAAAGCTCGATCAGAGGTTTTTTCTAGCGCGTAGGTCCTACAGATTCCAGGCAATATTTGGGCTTGACATGAAAACTGCCAATGTACCCCTTCTCTCAATACAGGTAAGAAAAACATCACCTAGTTATCATTTTTTTAACTACTACCTTATGTTTCTACTAGATATTAACAAACATTAATAGAATAAAAAACAACAGTGCACCAATGCTTGTACTTAATTATGGCATAGCAAGATACTCTAAAACTTGAATGAAAAGCAAGCAGGAGATGCACTAGAAGGAAGTAAGACACACCCATTGAAAGATAAAGAAATATTAGCTTTATTATTCGGCAGCTTCGAGGCAATGTCTGTCGAGTTCCTATAATGAAGAGATTGGCAGGCAATCAAAATTTAAAAGTTCTTTATATATATATATATATATATATATATATATATATATATATATATATATATATATTAACCTTGACAAATAGATTTATAAAAATGACACACACCACGGAATTAATGTCTCGAAATTAATTTCTTGTTATGATGATTTTAACCAATGAAAAAATCATAATATCAAAAAAGAAAAATACAAAATTAATTGATTTTCAAATAATATAAATAATGAAAAAGAGTTACAAATTTATGATTGTAAACACACCAAAACACACCATGTAATACTTAGTCAACAGGTGTTGACCACGAGTGGAAGATATATTTCCTAGCCTAGTGTAACATCTCGCTCTTGCACGCACTGAGCGAACTTATTCTTTGAGGACATTTGCTTGAAAGTGATCCAGATTATTGTACTATTGGTCATTGATTATGATTGTGAGGCATTATGGATGTGATTATATGCTATTTTGTTGTATTGACTTAGACAAGTGCTATTGACTCAATTCTCCTGAGTGTGCAGGATTTGGACCTCAAGGATGAAGAGCCATCGATGAAACCCTTGGACTCTGGATCGAGTCAGGGAGTGGACTATTGGGGTTTGATTGTTGTATATATGACATATGTGCATCTAATTATATGTTATGATTATGGATGTTATTTCTAAAATAATTCGTTGATGATGCAGGTTGATGATAGCTTTCCAAACAGACTCGTATGTGGAGTAGAGGGGTCACGCATGACTACTAGAGACATTGAGGGAGAGGTGTGTACAACAGCCCTACCACAACCTACTAGCACTGCCATCGTGGCTCGAACTGTAGGTTAACGATTACCTAGTTAGAGAAGACCCACGATGTCGTGAGGGAAGACTGTGATAGTCGCTCATGATGATTCTAAGGGGTGCACAATAAGGTCGCGGCCTTATACCTTAGAGGCCATTAGTCTCCCACAAGATCACCTGGCGAAGTATTGACTCCAAGGGTTTTTGATGTCTACCAAGTCAGTCAAGAGGTGAGTTGCACCCTTGGAACACGTAGTGCGTCCTGAAGGGCATGTCACACAAGGGAAACAAAATGAGGCAAGTGGCACCCTTGGAGCATGTAGTGCGTCCAAAAGGGCACGTCACACAAGGGAAACAAAATGAGGTGAGTGGCACCCTTGGAGCACCTAGTGCGTCCTGAAGGGAACGTCATGTTGTTAACTAATAAGTGAATAAACCTAGATGACCTTAGAATGAATAACGTGGTAAGAAATATTTAAAAATAATTTCCCTAATAAAATGTCACCCAACCTCGAAAATTAAAATCTAGGTCTAAAGTAATACTTGTGGTAAAAAAATAAAAATAATAATAATCATCATTAAACATGTGATGAAAAGGGGGTAAGAAACCCGATTAAATTATTAAAATCAAATTATTGAGGGATTTAAAATTTTAAAAGGGAAATGATTGTTTTGTTACACATGCTAATTAAAATTTATTAATTAAAAATAAAAAGGGGAAAAATATAATTTTCTACACTTACTAATTTGAGTTTTAGATAAAAAGGGAAAGAGGGAAATTTAAAAGAATTAGGAAACTAAGGTAAAAAGGGGGAAACATAAAGAAAAAGGGAAACATAAGGAAAAAGCAGAATGACCAACTTAGCAAGGAATCTTTCCTTTAAGAACTTTCTAAATTAAACTCAACCAGTAAATTAGTAAGGAGGTAAGTAATTAAAATGTGTAAGGGAATATGGGGACACCTAGGAGTGTTTCTAGGAATGATTTTAGGTGGGTGAGGGAAATAGGAGTAACTAATTAATTAATGAATTTAATTTCTACTGCAATGAAGGGGATGGTGACACATGTACGGGGAGGATTTTTCTGAATTAAATTATTGAACAATAAATTAAATGGGAAATTGGAAAATAAATGACTTAGAAACTATATATAAAGGAGGGAGGAGGAGGAGGATGGATCTCAGTTGTTATGCCTAACGTTACGTTGCAGAATTTTTGACTTGACTGACTTATCTTGTGGGAGTTGGGATACCCAGCTCGGTGAGGAGTGGTAGCTCGGCCTTGCGAGGCGAGCTGGGAGCTAGTTGTTCTCTGGTTTAGTGTGTGTGTCCCCTTTGTGACTTGGGGGGATAACAGGGAAGAAGAGTACCCCTAGCATTGGCTGGGAAGTACCCAGTGAAGTCTCATCGGTCGACAAGAAGGAGCTACATGGAGTGCATGGGACAACGACTCTAAAGCTGTTACCTTGGGATACGGTACACCAAATTTATTTTCATGGTATATTACTGATGATCTTACGCTTTCATTTCTGTACTTTTAACTGTGTAAAGAAGGTTTTTGACTTTGCATTTTAATTGAGAACTTAAATTCCCCATAGCCTTAAGCTCATTACTTGACTAGATTTCCTTGGCATTCAATCCTTGAATGGTGTGACTATCCCATTGGTTTTATTGATTTGTTTTGAAGAGTTGTTCTTTTTACTTCGTCCTCATCCCTAGTTTGGCAGTCCATGTCTGAGAAGTTGGCCAGGAGCCGAATCAATGGTCATCGCTTCGGTGCATAGAAACCTATATATTCTAATGCCCTTCTTTTATGTGCATGGATGGTGAGCGAAGGATATTTTTCTCAGCTTTCTACCCCTATTGGTGTTTCCTGGTTGAGTGATTTTCTTGCACCTTGCTGCGATTGATTACCTTTGTGGTTGTTTTTCCTTCCTGCGGCGAACAGCTTATGACCCTCTACGTTGATCTTTGCGTTTGATACCTTTCTGGAGAATTTACTCTGTGTTTTTATATACTTTTGGTCTGCCTTTTTACCCTATGATTTTTTACTTTGGGGATGATTTTTATCTTGTGTTTTATCACATAAACCACAGCGAATCTACCCTTGATTGATTGCGACGAGAATCGAAATTCGAAATTCAGTTGATTTGAAGGATAAACCCAGTTGATTTGATTTGATTTAAATCCACTGCCAAATAACTTAGCATTTTGAAGGATAAACCCAGCATGTAGCTTGACAACAGTGATCTGACTACGAATTCGTAAGTATTTAGTGGTTATGATCTAGACAATACTTTTTTGTGTGTATTTAACGTAGGGTATAGTGATATGGTTATGTATTGCCTTAACACAGTCATTGTTATCTTGTTTAAAACAACTATTTATATCTGACTACGTGTATTACATATTGACAACAAGATTTACTACCTGGCTGTAATAAATAGCATTGGGGTTGTGGATAAATAAGCATTTTGTAATGGCAATGATTCTATTATGAAGTTAATAACATTAAGTTGGGTACTAAATAAGTTAGAAAACGATTTGTGTGTAGCGTCAGAGTTTTACTTGTTCTGTGAATGGCGGTGAAATTATTGTAGAATGATTGTATTTTAGCTTTTAATAACAGTGAATTCCTACTATCAATAACATCGAGTTTATTACGTGAATGGCAGTGATCATATTGACTTATTCCCTTGTATATACAACCACCTCATGTGTTTTTATATTTGTCAATAGTTGACCAACATATTTATCAGAGAACTTAATTTGGACAACAATTATAACTTCTATAGAAGGTTTCAATTATTACTTTATACAGCCATGTCAATTATGTTAAACTTTTTAAATATAGACTTGTGTATAATAAACTGGTTAAAATTAGAGTGTAACATTTTAAACATAGATGGTAACTTTTCAATATTCAACTCGTTAAAATTTAGGCTAGTTAATTTAGACATCAATGTCAATTTTTGTAAGTAGCTTAGATCACCTTTAAAAATGTTAAGTAGTTCACTTATTTTTAATGGACATTGTAAAATTGCTAACATGTGTATTTGATTTGGTTAAATGCCTATTTTAGTCCACATTTATGATAACATTGATGACAATAGTAACATGATAAAAGTTCACTCATTGGCCCTCAGACATCTTTCTTAATAGATAACAGGATGTGTTAGACATAATGATTTATTAGTGTACTGTTCTTTTATATTGCACAAGCTTAATGGTCAGGAAATTAGTAGTTTTATCAACTAAAACAATTAATTGGTTACCAAGCACCTGGTGCCTTAAGTCGGACTGTAAAGGGTGGTTAGTCATAGTTGTTTCACCACACAGGTTGCTTGGTAGGAAACAAGAAATCCTTTGGTCAATTGCACCATTTAAATGTGAGAGTATCACATTGTGTCATGTCGTCTTGTTGCCTGGGGTGTGTGGGTATCGTCTTCTTGTCAGTTACTTCAGTCTCCTAGTGAATGGATTTATCTTGAGTCTATGGCCTGGATATGATATGTTTGCGCCAGGGTTATTGTCGCGCCTATCATCTGGGGATGTCATGATTCTCGATGAGGGGATAATGGTACACCCTATTGGATAGAGATGAATGATGTCCTGGCCATAGTTTGTGCTTCCCGTGGTGGTGTAGTTGGCTGTTGTAAGCTTGTTGTTTTCGCTTGGGTTATAACGCCTTCATACATTTGGTTTGTGCGTTATAGAGGTTCTAGTTACTGGTCGTCAGGACCGTTGCATCCGGATTGTGGATGTGGTCCCTTAGCTTGTAGGTGTGGTCATGTTGTGTCGGGTGGGTCTTCGTTTCTCTCTGTTGTTTTATGCATGCTTCACCCCATTTCTCTTTCACTAGTGCGTGGAGTCGTAGTTGTTTGTTGCCTGATCTGTGTACTTGTGTTCATCACCAATCCATGTGGTTCAACCATTTATCATCGTTGCCTTCATGCCTAAGAACAAAAATAAATAGCACTTTCTACTTTGCTTGTTGTCGTAACGAAGGGGTCGTTACATATGGTATCAGAGGGGGTTCAACCTTGCTATTGTGGAACACTAGGCTTTCCACTGTAGTAAACCTGTGAGTTTTAACCCTTGCATTATTTAAAAAAAACCTTAATGTGTCCATGCAGTGACTGAATTTAGAGGATTCCACAGAGGTTCGCATCGTGGTGCCATGGAAGGATGTGCGACACCTCCAAAAGTTCCCGTACCCTCGAAGTTGAACCCCCAAAGGGAAGAAAAATTCCTTGGGCTAGATTCAAATGTTTTAAGGGATGTTAATGGTCTGACAAGGCCCTTCCAGGGAATGTCAATGTGCCTTGATCCACCATCTGTAATGAGATGAGGCCAGGGCACCTGTACCCCTGAGGCTCCACAGCGCGCCCTAGCAAGTACCGTTAGCATCCATCGAGAACTCAAGAGAGTTGAGTTCTCGATTCCACGAGTGTCGCAGATAGTTGTGTCGTCGAGGCACGACTGTAGAGAAAGGCATGGTGTTTCATGCTTCACGATTACGACCTCTAGCATGAAGGTCTGCATGGTGGTATTTCAATGAAAGAGGAGCGCTCTTCTATGGCAGAAGATGCTCCTGTCACATTGAACATGGTCGTCGACAAAGTGTCATGGGAACTATTTGAGGAATGGTTCCGAGAAAGGTACCTAACAGAGGAATTCATTGAGCGTCATCTCAACGATTTCAATGCCTTGTGAAAGGGCAGTCCCACAGTGCCCGAGTGCAAGGCCCATTTTGGAGTTGCTCCAGTATGGTCCGCACCAATTTACCAAGAAAATTAGGGTCAACAAGTTCGAGTTGGGCCTTATTGTTAGAATTCAGCTTCTACTTCGGGTACCAAGAATGTTGGTCTGAAGAAAATGTGTTGGATTGTGGGGAGCCACATTGTCAGTGTTACTACCCATAGGAAAGGGTCAGAGCATCTGGATCAGCCAAACCCACTACCATAGGAGATTTGGGCAAGACCCATTGGATTCATGCAGCAGTGAATAACCTCTAGGTAGAGCACCAGTCGACTGTTCTCGAGACATCAGGTACCGTCGCTAACCATACCCTTAGTATTTTGATATATCTTGGTGCTATCGAGAGTTTCATTTCTGGTGCAGCGCTAAAAAGCATTAAGGTAAAGGTAGTCGAACAGGATGAGTTTAGCTTTGTACAAATGGCTTCAGGAGGCAAACAGAAGGTTGGAGGAAAGTTTACGGGTTGTACCCTTAATCTAGGAAAGTTTGTCACCAGAACTGACCTGTACATCATGATATTAGGATCTTATGATGTCATAATCGGTATGGACTAGTTGGAATCACATGAGGCAATATGCAATTGTAAGATGAAACAATTGAGCTTGGTCGATGATGAGGGACAGAGACGCATGATTGTAAGACGGAACTAGGGAGTTTCCCTAAGGTTCATCTCTTCCTTATAGCTAAGGAAGAGCATGTGCAAGGGATGTAAGCTTTATCTGATCCTTGTGTTAAACGAGAAGGGAGTATCAGAAGGTCTAGAACACCTTCCAGTGATGAGAGAGTTTGCATACGTATTTATGGAGGAGTTACCTGGGATGTCGTCGGAGAGGGAATTTGAGTTTACCATAGACCTAAAACTGGGGACTGAACCGATAGATATAACACCTTA
Source organism: Picea engelmannii (assembly GCA_009831015.1). Taxonomy (NCBI): domain Eukaryota; kingdom Viridiplantae; phylum Streptophyta; class Pinopsida; order Pinales; family Pinaceae; genus Picea; species Picea engelmannii. The sequence continues at coordinate 229,781 of ML777503.1, forward strand.
TCGAATTTTGACCCTGGAGTTACAGGAGTTGAGAATGCAATTGAAGGAATTGTTGGAACTAGGACTGATATGTCCAAGTGTGTCACCTTGGGGTGCTCCTGTTATGTTCATATGAAAGAAGGATGGGTCATGGAGGATCTACATTGAATACCGTCAATTGAACAAGGCAACAATCAAGAATCGGTATTTGTTTCCAAGGATTGATGATCTGTTCGATGAGATGAAGGGTGCAACGGTGTTTTCAAAGATCAATTTGCGATCAGGGTATCACCAGTTATGGATCAAGGAGGATGATGTCCCTAAGACCTCCTTTAAGATGAGGTTTGGTCATTACAAGTTTATTTTTTTACCATTTGGACTGAAAAATTCCCCAGGGGTATTTATGATTTTGATGAACGGGGTGTTCCATGAGTACTTGGACAAGTTCGTCCAAGTATTCATTAACAATATTTTGATTTACTCTCGGACGACGGAGGAGCATGATAAGAACTTTTGCTTGGTACTACAGTGTCTGCGAGAGCACAAATTGTATGGGAAGTTGTCCAAATGCTCATTTTATCAATTGAAGATTCACTACTTAGGGCATGTCATCTCGGGCGAAGGTATCGTCATGGATCCAGCAAAGGTCGAGGCTATTATGGAATGGCCTGCACCGACGAATGTCCCAGAAGTGCGTAGCTTCATGGGTTTAGTAGGATATTATCAACAGTTCATCAAGGGATTTTCTAAGATAGAAAATCTGATCATGGAATTGCAGAAGAAGAACAAGAAGTTTGTTTGAACCGAGAAATGTGTGGAAGCATTTCGGAGGCTCAAAGAGATGTTGACAACAACACCCATACTAAGGGTCCCTGATAGGGATGCAAACTTCTTGGTATGCACTGACGCATACAAGGAAGGCTTAGGAGGAGTCTTGATGCAAGAAGGTCAAGTGATCACTTACATCTCGAGGAAGTTGAGAAGGCATGAGGAGAAATGAGACGCATGATTTGGATTTGTTAGCAATTGTATATACCTTGAAAGTTTGGAGACACTACCTTTTTGGATGAAAATTGGAACTAAAAACGGACCACTGTGGACTACAACGCATCTTTACACAAAGCGAACTGAACGCGCGACAACGACATTGGTCATAATTTCTTAGCAAGTACAACTTCGAGATTACTTACATAAAAGGAACAATGAACTAAGTGGTAGATGCATTGATTCAGAGACCATGCATCTTTTCGGTGTTTCCTTTTTAGACAAATCTATGTGAAAAAATTCTAACTTTATAGCGCAACGATGAGTGGTACAAAGAGGTCAAGGATTTTATCAGATAAAACACAATGATGGTACCAATATTGAAGGATTTAGGTTGGATGATGATGAACTACTGAGATTTAAAAGTTGAATTTACGTACCACCAAACGATGAGTTGAGGAGTTTGATCCTAAACGAGGCTCACAGAGCAGAGTACATGGCTCACCCAGGAGTCACGAAGATGAGGGCGGACCTTAAACCCTTATTCTTATAGAAAAGAATGAAGGCAGACATAGTCAACTGTGTGGCCAGATGTCTATAATGTCAATAGGTAAATGCTAATCATAGACATCCAGCGGGATTACTACAACAACATGATATTCCAGAATCAAAATGGGAGGTTATTTCGATGGATTCCATTGTTGGATTGCCACTGACGGCAAGGAGACATGACTTGATTTTCGTGGTAGTCAACACTCTGACGAAGAGTGCTCATTTTATTCTTGTGTGTACAACATATCAGGAACCTGACATAGATAAATTTTTCATCAGTGAGATTGTGAGGCTGCATGGCGTGCCTATGAGGATTATATCTGATCAAGGATCGGTGTTTACTGGACGATTTTGGACTAGTTTCCAAGAGGCCTTGGGAACCCAACTTAATTTTAGTACTGCGTATCACCCGAAGACTGACGAGCAGACTGAAAGAATGAACCAGACCTTGGAAGACATGTTGCACATGTACGTGATGGACCAACAGAAGCGTTGGGAATAATTCTTGCCACTGGTAGAATTCGCTTGTAACAATAGTTACCAAAGCACCATTAAGATGGTGCCTTTCAAGTTCCTTTATGGGCGACCATGTCAGATGCCTTTGAGTTGGGATTGACTTGAGGATAGGGTCCTAGTGGGACCAAAAGTGATCCAAGAAATGGAATATCAAATGAAAACAATAAGACAAAGGATCAAATAAGCACGGGATCTACAAAAGAGTTATGTCGATGCGCACTGTGTCGACCATAGTTACGAAGTTGGCGATTGATTCTTCTTGCGGGTAAAACCGCATAAGAGTTCGATCAATTTTGGAAAGGGAGTTGAACTATCTCCTAGGTTCTTGGAATCCTACGAGATTTTGGAAAGGAGAGGCCCATGACCTATTGACTAGCCTTTCCTGATTCTTTGAGGCATATGCACGATGTCTTTCACGTCTCTATTTGAGACATTATGATTAGTGATCCTACACATGTTTTGACTTGAGCACCTTGCGGGTGTCGGATGAGGGTGCACTCACGGCTGAGTCGATCCTCATCCTAGATCATCTCATTCGACAACTATAGTGTCGAACAGTAGATCAGGTCAAGGTCCAGTGGGACAACTATAGTCCGCACTCGGTGACCTGGGAGGATGCATATGATATGCGCCAAACAGTTTCTTTTTGTTTGATAGAGAGACTTATGATACTTTGATACACATTACTTCAGCACTTATATACTGTGAAACTTTGGGATGAAGTTTAGACCAAGAGGGGGTGTATGTAACATCTCGCTCTTACGCACACTGAGGGAAGTTATTCTTTGAGGACACTTGCTTGCAAGTGATCCAGATTATTGTATTATTGGCCATTGATTATGATTGTGAGGCATTATGGGTGTGATTATATGTTATTTTTTTGTATTGACTTAGATAGGTGCTATTGACTCTCTTCTCTTGAGTGTGCAATATTTGGACCTCGAGGATGCAGAAGCATCAATGAAACCCTTGGACTCTGATCGAGTCAGGGAGTGGATTATTGGGGTTTGATTGTTGTATATATGACATATGTGCATAAGATTAGATGTTATTATTATGGATGTTATTTTTGACATAATTTGTTGATGATGCAGGCTGATGATAGATTTTCGACCAGACTCACATGTGGAGTAGAGGGGTCACACATGACTACCATAGACATTGACGGAGAGGTGTGGACAAGAGCCCTACCACAACCTACTATCACTCACGTAGTGGCTCAAACTGTAGGTTAATGATTACCTATTCGAGAAGACCCACGATGTCATGAGGGTAGGCTATGACAGTCACTCATGATGATTCTAAGGGGTGCACAGTAAGTCTTGGGCCTTATTCCTTAGAGGCCCTTAGTCTCCCACAAGATCACCTAGCAAAGTATTGACTCCAAGGGTTTTTTATGTCTACCAAGTCAGTCAAGAGGAGATTGGCACCCTTGGAGAACATAGTGCGTCCTGAAGGGCATGTCACACAAGGGAAACAAAATGAGGTGAGTGGCACCCTTGGAGCACGTAGTGCGTCCTGAAGGGCACGTCGCACAAGGGAAACAAAATGAGGCGAGTGGCACCCTTAGAGAACCTAGTGCGTCCTGAAGGGAATGTCACGTTGTTAACTAATAAATGAATAAACCTAGATGGCCTTAGAACAAATAACATGATAATAAAGATTTAAAAACAATTTCCCTCATAAAATGTCGCCCAACCTCGAAAATTAAAATCTAGGTCTAAAGTAATACTTGTGGTAAAAAAATAAAAATAATAATAATCATCATTAAACATGTGAAGAAAAGGGGGTAAGAAACTCGATTAAATTATTAAAATTAAATTATTGAGGGATTTAAAATTTTAAAAGGGAAATGATTGTTTTGTTACACATGCTAATTAAAATTTATTAATTAAAAATAAAAAGGGGAAAAGAATAATTTTCTACACTTACTAATTTGAGTTTTAGATAAAAAGGGAAAGAGGGAAATTTAAAAGAATTAGGAAACTAAGGGAAAAAGGGGGAAACATAAAGAAAAGGGAAACATAAGGAAAAAGACGAATGACCAACTTAGCAAGGAATCTTTCCTTTAAGAACTTTCTAAATTAAAATCAACTAGTAATTAGTAAGGGGGTAAGTCATTAAAATGTGTAAGGGAATATAGGGACACCTAGGAGCAATTCTAGGAATGATTTTAGGTGGGTGACGAAAATAGGAGTAACTAATTAATTAATGAATTTAATTTCTGGAGCAACAAAGAGGATGGGTGACACATGTACGGGGAGGACTTTTTGAATTAAATTATTGAACAATAAATTAAATGGGAAATTGGGAAATAAATGACTTAGAAAATCTATATAAAGGAGGGAGGAGGAGGAGGATGGATCTCGGCTATTATGCGTAACATTACACTATAGAATTGTAGACTTGACTGACTTATCTTGTGAGAGTTGGGATACCCAGCTCAGTGAGGAGTGGTAGCTCGGCCTTGCAAGGTGAGCTGGGAGCTAGTTGTTCTCTTGTTTAGTGTGTGTGGCCCCTTTGCAGCTCAGGGGGATAAGGAGGAAGAAGAGTACCCCTAGAATTGGCTGGGAGGTACCGGTGAAGTCTCATCGGTCGCCAAGCGGGAGTTGCACGGAGCATGTGGGACAACGACTCGAAAGTTGTTACCTTGGGATACGATACGCAAGATTTATTTGCATTGTAGATTACTGATGATCTTACGCTTTCACTTCTGTACTTTTAACTGTGTAAAGAAGGTGTTTGACTTAGCATTTTAATTGCAAACTTAAATTCCCCATAACCTTAAGCTCGTTGCTTAACATGATTTCCTTGGCATTCGATCCCTGAATGTTGTGACTGTCTTATTGGTTTTATTGATTTTTTGCGAAGAGTTGTGCTTTTTACTTCGTCCTCATCCGTAGTTCGTCAGTCCATGCCTGAGCAGTTGGCCAGGAGATGAATCAACGGTTGTCACTTCGGTGCATAGCGACCTATAGATTCTAATGCCCTGCTTTTCTGTGCGTGGATGGTGAGCGAAGGATGTTTTGCCCAGATGTTTACCCTTGTTGGTTGTTCCTAGTTGAGCAATTATCTTGCACCTTCCTGCGATTGATTACCTCTGTGGTTGTTTTTCATTCCCGCGGCAAACCGCTTATGACCCTCTACATTGATCTCTGCATTTGATACCTTTCTGGCGAATTTAATGTGTGTTTTTATATACTTTTGGTCTGCCTTTTTACCCTACGATTTATTACTTGGGGGACAATTTTTAGCTTGTGTTTTAGCACATAAACCATAGTGAATCTACCCTTGATTGATTGCGACGAGAATCAAAAAAAAATTGGGGCGTTTTGCTAGATGAATTGGTAGTGGATTTACTTGTGAATTTTAGTTTTGATTACTCAGCGATTTACCACTTTGATGCATTTGGTCTGTAAATGTAATACCTTAGCATTTTTTTTAATGCATTTGATGGAGAATGTAATTCCCTAAGTGATTTACCTGGCTCTCGAATGTAATCTTCGGTTTTTTTTTTATGTATTTGGTCGGAAAAATCCCTCAGCGATTTACTATTCGGATGGCGAAATTAACCTTGCCCTTTGATACCTTCAGCCATGAATTTCCTCAGTAACTTATTACTTTTGGATGGAAAAAAAAAAAAATTACACTGCAAATTTACCTCTGTTTAAGCTTTTATGGATTGTGGTTTCCTAAGGTAAGCTCAACAAAGTTTGGATGTTAAAACCCAGCTGTTTTTCATTGATATAACTTAGCGTTTTGAAGGATAAACTCAGCGTGTAGCTTGACAACAGTGATATGACTATGAATTTGTATGTATTTAGTGGTTATGCTATGGACAACATTTTTTTTTGTGTATTTAACGTAGGGTATAACGATCTAGTGATGGATTTCCTTAACACAGTCAACGTTATCTCATTTAAAACAACTATTTATATCCGACTGTGTGTATTACATATTGACAACAAGATTTACTACCTGGGTGTAATAAATAGCATTGGGGTTGTGGATAAATAAGCATTTTGTAATGACAGTGATTCTATTGTGAAGCTAATATTATTAAGTTGGGTAATAAATAAGTTAGACAGCGATTTGTGTGTAGTTTCAGTGTTTTACTTGTTCTGTGAATGGTGGCAAAATTATTGTAGAATGACTGCATTTTAGCTTTTAATAACAGTGGATTCCTACTATCAATAACAGTGAGTTTATTACGTGAATGGAAGCGATCATATTGACTTATTCCCTTGTATAGACAGCCACCTACTGTGTTTTTATATTTTTCAATAGTTGACCAACATATTTATCAGAGAACTTAATTTGGACAACAATTATAACTTCTATATAAGGTTTCAAATATTAATTTATACAACCATGTCAATTATGTTAAACTTGTTAAATATATACTCGTGTATAATAGACTAGTTAAAATTAGAGTGTAACATTTTAAACATAGATGGTAACTTTTCAATATTAAAGTGGTTAAAATTTAGGCTGGTTAATTTAGACATCAATGTCGATTTTTATAAGCGGCGTAGATCACCTTTAAAAATGTTAAGTAGTTCAATTATTTTTAATGGACAATGTATAATTGTTGACATGTGTATTTGATTTGGTTAAATTCCTATTTTAGTCCACATTTATGATAACATTGATGACAATAGTAACATGATAAAAGTTCACTCCTTCGTCCTTAGACATCCTGTTTAACAGATAACAGGATGTGTTAATCATAATGATTTATTGGTTTACTAGTCTTTTATCTTGTGCAAGATTAATGGTCGGGAAATTAGTAGTTTTATCAACTAAAACAATTAATAGTTAACAATTAATTGGTTACCAGGCGCTTGGTGCCTTAAGTCGAACTGTAAAGGGTGGTTAGTCATAGTTGTTTCACCACACAAGTTGCCTGGTAGGAAATTGGAAATCCTTCAGTTAATTGGGGCATTTAAATGTGAGAGTATCACCTTGTGTCGTGTCGTCTTGTTGCCTGGGGTGTGTGGGTATCGTCTTCTTTTCAGTTATTTTGGTCCCCTAGAACATGGATTTATCTTGAGTCTATGGCCTGAATAGGATATATTTGCGCCAGGGTTATTTTTGCGCCTATCATCTGGGGACAACATGATTCTCGATGAGGGGATCATGGTGCTCCCTATTGGATAGAGGTGAATGATGTCTTGGTCATAGTCTGTGCTTCCTGTGGTGGTGTAGTTGTTTGTTGTAAGCTGGTTGTTGGCACTTGGGTTATAATGCCTTCATGCGTTTGGTTTGCGCACCATAGAGGTTATAGTTACTGGTCGTCAGGACCATTGCATCGGGATTGTGGATGTGGTCCCTTAGCTTGTAGGCGGGGTCATGTTGTGTCAGGTAGGTAGTCATTTCTCTCTGTTGTTTTACACATGCTTTGCCCCATTGCTCTTGTGCTAGTGTGTGGAGTCGTAGTTGTCTGTTTCCTGATCTGTGTACTTTCTTTCATCGCCAGTCCGTATGGTTCAACCATTTGTCAACGTTACCTTCCTGCCTAAAAACAAAAAAAAAAATCGCACTTTATGCTTCGCAAGGACTAATAATTGTACCTCTATATAACATAAATTATATAATCCAAAAAGTGTTGGATCCTTTATTTGTAAAAATATATTATTTAAAAAAAAAATGAACTCTTTACAAATCAATATATGATATGGTGTAGATTTGGACCATACCAATCTATCTCCATATAAATAAAAGTTAAAAAAAAAAATTAATGGATTTCTTCAAAATTTTATAAGAAAACTTTATGTAGAGATAATTAGAATAATATTTATAAACACTAATCAATGGGTAATATGTTACACTTCTCTTAATCATTTTATGGTATTAGGAGAATTTTTTCTTAACTATATAATAGATATATAGTTATCAACTAATTATATGATAGCTATATAATTATCATCTAAAAAAATACTAACTATATGATAGCTATATAATTATCATCTAAAAAAATATGAGTGCATGTTTTTACATTTGAACCAAGAAAACATAATGATTYAAGGACATCAATTCACATCCACTTAGAAACATAGTCAATATTATCAAAAATAACAAACTTAAAAAAGAGAGGTTGAAGATATGTAATCTCAGTAGGTGTGTATCATAATGAAGGGAAATAACTACCATGACAAACAAAGTATCCATTTTCCTCACATTACAGTGTTTTATAAATATATTGCAACATTGAGTAATTTAGTCTTTTCTTAATTAGATATTTGACTTATTTTTCGTCACATAAAATAGTGAAAATTTGTGCAAAACGATTTGGTTGATTTTTATACATTTCAACCAAAAAAATTTCAAATACTAGTTGAGATTTATAGAAATCTCCATCATGAATAAATAAATATTCAAAGATGATATCCATCATTTATTCCATCATTCCATCATTTATTCTCTTGCAATATTATGATAAATCTTCTACATCAACATGGGGTCAACCAAACTAAACCATATATTATTTTCTCAACATGGGGTCAACCAAACTAAACCATATATTGTTTTCTCTACCATAGCGTTTGATTCTACTTCGTCCATGCCATGCAATCATTTAAGACATGATCAATAAAGGGAGTGTTAGCTAAGTCATTTTTAGAAAGACTTTGTTATTTGGATATTTTTAGTAATAAATTTGCCACATCAACATAAATGAGTTGCTATTTGCCACATCAACATAAATGAGTTTTACAGTACTAGAATCTAGAACGAACTTTGTGATTTTTTTATTTTTTTATATTTCCTTCACGACAATAATGGTATGTTGTCATCTAAGACATAAATTTATAGATTCCATTTCTACTTTTTCATGTGTAAGTTAAACCAATAATTTGGTGTTTTCAATCTAAGACATATAAAGAAAAAAATATTGATATCCTTTTCAAACTTCGGATGCTATCTCTTATGATGAATATTAGTGATCATATTCATCAAACATAATATATAATTCTTTTCCCGAAACTTGTTTCTTAAAGTCAATAAAATATTTTTGTGCAAATTACTTACTTTAGTTATTTTTGATGAATTTGATTTGTCATATGATAGTAAAATTTAATATATTTTATATAAGATATGTCATATACTAATTTATAGAAGAGGTTGTTTGATTTTTCCTTTTTATTTATAAATTGCAATGAATATTCCATTAAATTATGAAATTAGTTTTTTAGATGTTAGATTAATTATTACGAATTTATTGTTTAGATTTATGAAAATAAATAAAATATAGAAATGAAAGAATAAGAAAATGTACACATCATCTACATAATGAACACAAGATGTATCGTGGGAAACCGGTAATGGGAAAAAACACATATAGAAGGTGATACCTATGCTCTACTCTATTTTCTTCATTTATGCTATGCAAATACAATGAAAGGGTCACTCATTATGGAGTTTCCTATGACAATGTGGCCTGAACATATGTTATAGAATCTACTTCCTCCTCTATTATGCTCTCAAACCCCACTCCAATATGCTATGCTCAACTATGGAACAAATACAATGCTAAAGAATGGAACACTTTCTTCTCCTAGTAGCTTGGTATTTAACATAGACTGATAGCCATCTAGGGTTAGTATTTTTTTGCATCATCAACCCTCAATTAGTGATAAGGTTTTGGACCTTCTAGAATCTTCTTGAAATTCCACTTATGGCTAGCCCATACGTGTGAGTAATGGGGGCTGAGGTGGAATCCATTTGTACCATGGTGGTCAACAAAGTAGGTCAACTGGAAAGAGGCATAACTTTTGCATATGATCTTTGATTGAGGCGATATTCTCATCTTTGGAAATGTTTTCGTGTGTATAACAATTTCAAGAGTCTCAGAGTTGTTCTCACAAATATTTGACCCCAAAAAATGTTTTTTCATGCCTAAAATGTCTCTATAAGATCTTCCCGGAGGCTTATAGAGTTTCATGAAGAACTTATTGATGATGACATGCTGAGACACACTCTTTTGACCTAGATTTCAATCACTTATGAAAACCATCTATATGTGCATCCGCTACAGGTTGCTAGCTGCAGTACTCTTGCTAGACCTATGTGTGGATGATGAACAGATATGTAGCTACCGCTCTATCAAGCAATTCAGGGGATCTCATTCTCATAAGTGAATGAAATCCAAAGCAAACTATTGTGTCTCAACATGTCATCAACAAGACCCCACTAAAGTTTAGGGTGGCAAATAAGAGTGTAACACCAATTCCTATAAATTCTACTAAATGTAACAAGTTCCTCATCTTTTTAAAAGAAGAAAAAAATTTTGATTTGGGTGCACGAAGTCGGGAGTTCAATCTAGCAACACGCCTCTGATACTTTTCTCCAAAATGGAACCTTAGGAAGCTTCTTGATGCAGGAGCATTGTTAGCGAGCACGCGGAGCAGGACAACTCAGCACCTGGGAATCATTTCGGAATCTCAAAATATGGTAGTTATGGCGAATATTTTGGAGCATGCCTGAATGATCATGAGTGAAGTGGGAGTTTCCACTCCTACTCTCAAATGTAATTGAACTAAGGTAGAAGTTAGGTTAGGTTTTTGAGTAGACAGATAGTCGAAGGGAACCCTAGGAACCTTCCCGTAGGTGTAGATGCATGGCATGTCCAAATGAGTCAGTTGAAGGAGTATTGTTGTTGAATAGGAGGTAGAATAGTTTGTTTTGGGAACTGAGACTATGTTGCAGTCCAGTCTTTGTAAACATTTGTATAGACATTCTGAGATTAATACAGAAGCAATTTTTCCTGCCTATGATTTTGTGTATTGCATATGCTTTATGAATGTCAGTTGTGTGTGTTTCTTTTATGAGTAAATGTTTCATATGCATGTTAGATTTCATTTGTAGGGATATATAGAATTCTCTATCCGTGAGTTTGTTGGAATTGTTTTTGGGTTCTTTAGGTTGTGCAAGGAGTGCACAACAGATTATTGGAAACTCTGTAGCCAGCGCAAGGAGTGTGTATCTAAATATCGAATCGAGTTCAGAGAAGAACGTGCCAGGAGGGCACACCATAAGAATTAACAGACTTGGGAGGAGCCTCAAGGTTACTGAACAACTTGAAGGAAAGACTGTGTAGAGAAGGCATCGAGGAGAGAACATAATTACTGAAGATTTTGTAGAGCTCAGTCAAGAGGGCATCGAGCGAGTGCAAGGTGTGCACAAGTGAAATATATTTCGAGTTCCGAGAAGAGGAGTGTCACAGAGAATACACAGAGTTACTAAACACTCTAGAAGCTCAACAAGGAGTGGTTTAGCATAAGTTGTCAAGAGAGCACTTAGATCCCTTCAAGGAGAAAAAGGGACAAAGACTTTTGAGGTCCGAGCAGTTGAAGCTCGGGGTGAAACAGAGTTGTCGAACACTCTAGAGGAAGACCTGTGCAAGGAGTGAACCAAGCCAACACTTAGATGAAGTGTTGAAAGATAGCCAGTTGAAGTTCATTCAAGCACAAGGATTGTGCCTAGAGGAGAATTAGTTTTGAGTTCGTAAGCTCAGGAGGTTGAGCATTGAACGTGCTAGGCGGGCACCAAGAAGTCTCTTGGAATACGCAGAAGGATTGAGTCCTTTAGAGACTGAGCAAGTTGAAAGCTTAGGGAAAAGCGGGGGCAAGTTTGCATGCAGAGAGAAAGTGTGCGCCAAGGTGAGTTCAAGTTACATTGACTAAATCTCAGGAGGGAAAACACAGTCGACACCCAATACATTAGGGTTTGCAGAGGAATCAAAGGTCGAAGCCTTTGACACTTAGAAATTATTTCAAGTCGGGAGAAAGTGAAAGCTCTGGAGGAGGAGATACAACTATTGTCATATCAATTGCAAAGGAAGGGATTTGGGTCGTTGAATCTCACGTCCAGATAGGAAGAACGTGTAGGAGAGGAACAGATCCCATCTGTCGTATCTGAGCGCGTGGACCAACAGTTGTTTGATCCAGAGGTAAGTGCACAAGGATTAAACCCTTCTAAGTGAATAGGATAATATACGAAGAGTCAGGAATGACAACAATCCTGACCGTCCATCGAGAAGGGACATGTGGCGAGAGATCAGCATTTCGTTGACTCGCAGATCGAGAAATCAGAGATAGGAGAAGTGAGAATTTGCGAAGTCTAAGATCATTATTAGATCTCAGTCGTTGGATCACGGAGAAATATGGACCATATATTTGGTCCCGAAGAACTCGCTAGTTCAGGAATTGGAAGAAGAGAGGTGAGCAGTTCTCCAACTTTGTGAAACACGAAATCCCGATTCGTGAAGGGGAGATTAGGATCGTTGGATCGCGGGGAGTCATGGACCATTGATCTGAGGTGAGTGGAGTTTAGAAATTCGAACTTCGAGAAAATAAAGGTGAGCTAATTTCCAACTTCGTGAAATGTGAAGTCGCAAAGCACTCAAAAATTGGGCCTCGGGTCATAGACGGAGGTCACATCGTTGAAGGTCAAAGGAATGGAGCTAGTGCTCACTAGGCTCTTAGTTCAGAGTTTGGGAGTTGGGAGAGTCAAGGTGACTCACAGCAGAATACCTGAGGTCTGAGGTCTTAAAGCACCTTTTGGTTAGGCATGTGGTCACAACCAGTGGTCATGTGGAGGAGGTTTGCGCCTAGTGCTTATTCACATGGGTGCATTCTACAAGGACCTGTGGAATTGTTTCATTGAGGTTCCAGCAGGAACCAAAGAGTTATTCCAACTCAGAGAATTGGAGAGATCCTAGACTGAGAGATCAGCAGACCCTGCTAAGGTAGGGGCTCCTTCTCGTGGTTTCATATGCTCTGCTGTTGAGATCCTCCAGGGTCCCATACCTTCTCTTGGAGCTGCCATCTACTCCTTTTTCTTTTTGCCTCTTCTTCCCTATTGCTTCTGCAGGTCCTCTTATGTTCCATACTTCTCTGATGACTTCTTCTTGTACTACTTCCAACATCAATCTCTTTATCTCCTCTATTTCTTTGTCCAGCTAGTCCATTGGTTGGTTTTCCCCTTGCAATATGCTTTGTTGCTTCTTTTGTCCATAAATTCCCAACTTGACTTGTTGGATAAGATTCTTTTGCATTTTTACCATTCTCTCCAGGGCCTCCATCTCTTCACACAAAACAACAAGATCCATGTTATCTATTTCTCCCTCCTCTGATGTAGGTTCGCATTCTACATTTATCTCTTGCTCAGCTCCTTGGCTGAAAATTTTGAGTTGACCTCCCGATCTAGGATCATTCCAATTCTATGAGCTGGAACAACTCTTTGGTCCCTACTGGAACCTCCACAAAACAATTCCACAGGTCCTTGCGAAATGCACCCACGCGAACAAGCACTAGGCGCAAGCCTCCTCCATGTGACCACTGGTTGTGACCATGCACCTAACCAAAAGGTGCTTCGCGACCTCGGGCCTCAGGTATTCTACTGCGATTCACCCCGACTCTCCTAACTCCCAAACTCTGAACTAAGAGCCTAGCCAGTGCTAGCTCCGTTCCTTTGACCTCCAATGATGTGACCTCCGGCTATGACCCGGGGCCCAATTTCTGAGCACTTCGCATTTCGTGAAGTTGGAAATTATCTCACCTCCATTTTCTCAAAGTATGAATTTTCAAAATTCCCTCACCTCACATCAACGGTCCACGACTCCCTGTGATCCAACAGTTCTGATCTCCCCTTCGCGAATTGGGATTTCGCGTTTCGTGAAGATGGAGAACTGCTCACCTCTCTTCTTTCGATACTCAAAATAGCGAGTTCTTTGGGACCACATCTATGGTCCAGATCTCTCTATGATACAATGACTGAGATTTAATCATGATCTCGGACTTCGTGATCAAAATCTGGACCAGGGGTCAAATTTTAGCTCAAAAATCAACGTTCTCAGAATTGCCTCAAAACGAACGGCTGTGTATCCCTCGTCATCACGAACCCAACGTAACTCATTTGGGTTCAAACGGACGCCGAGAGCGAGAGATATCGCGATCTGTTTGAATCGTCAAACAGGTAAAAAAAGGGGACATTGACTGTGCAGTCCGTACAGTCCGTACAGATGCTCACATGGCATGATCGTACGCTGACGTGGCATGACCATACACTGATGTGGCAGAGCTGAATTGGCATATGCTGACGTGGAAATTTCGGATTGGCTGACAGTTGGACAAGTCATGTTGTGACACGTGGCATGGTTTTGGCAAATTATGAGGTGCCACGTGGCCCAATCATGGGCTGCCACATGGCACCATTGTATTGGTTGTTTGTTCAAAATTTTATTAAGTCCACCGGAATCGAACCCTAGACCTCCACCATAGACCGAGCGCTTTGGCAATGGCTGCCCAACCGGCGTGCCATACGTTGGTTCTTATTAACTATATGGGTTTGTATTTATTTGAATTGGATTTGTTTAATAGTTGGCAGGGATTCGGGCTAGGGCTTAGCCCCAACCCCCGGTTATACAATCCATTACATATGACCACCGCCCAATTGCCACATGGAACGCACGTGCATTTTAAATGGAGTCCATCTCCGGTCGTATGTTTTAGCACATGACCCATATATATATATATATATATATATATATATATATATATATATATATATATATATATATATACGGAGGGCGCATTTACAATGATATAAACCACGGTTATATTATGTGTTTAATATATGGCCACAGTTAAAACAAATGCGTGGGGTTTTGGATTCGGTTTATGAAATAGTTATACAACCATATGCCGACACTTGTTGGATATTTATTCGCAAATGTAAACTCAACCCTTTTCCTATTTTGCGTGTGGTCACATGGTGACCTTGTGACCGTGGTTTTGGCAGTTAGGGGCTGGCGCGCCCATAACCATCCTACAGTTTGGAAAGTTTTGCAGTTGTGCGCGTGTTCTGGGTTTAAGCACGCATTTTGGAGTGTTTTCTTGGTTCAACGTACAGGAGGTGCGTTTTGGCGAACTAGAGCCAGCAAGCTTAAAGGAAGAGAATGGTAGGAGGCCTATCTTTTTCATTTTTTGGCTGAATGAGGTGCCGTAAAAGCCCATCTAGGGGTTTTTGGATGTTCTGAATCCATTGGCACTATTATCATGGCCATTTGAATACTTCTTATGCAGTTTTTTCACCATTGAAGTCTCAAGAAACTCTAGGGAGCTTGAAGCCCTCATTGATTGAGGTCATTGTTTGGTGAGTCCAAGTTTGCTTTCTATGACTGAATAGTCATTTTTGGCTAATTGTTATGCTATGAACACATTGGGACAGGTTTCATAGGATTTTGAGGACTTTTATAGGTGTTTTTTCCACAAGGAATCTCAGGGAAGCTTTAGGCCACATGTAGAAGAGGTCATGCCCGGATGAGCCATGATCCGTTTTCAGAGTTTTATTAGTCATTTTTGGGGGTTTTTATGTGTTCTAATCCCAATGGTATAGTCAGAATTTCCATTGGAGTTGAGCAGTAGCTTGTAAAAGAACTTTTGACAAATTAATCCCAGAAAGCCAAGTCCATTAATGGAGGCTCAAGGAGATGTAGCCCAGAGAGGGGTGAACTCCTTTATCATATTGTTCTTGTTGTGAGTTTGATGGTTTATTTGCTGCAAGTTGTGTTGTTGTGTATTTATTTAAAGTACATATTTAACCATCTAAAAGAACATTTCCTCACACATAAACATTCAAAAGAAGATTCATAAACTTGGCACATAATTTTATCTTGCATATTTTAACACATGAAGCAAGGT
>ML777503.1:248501-303104 GCA_009831015.1 Picea engelmannii
TGGAGGACGTGTTTACAATGATATAAACCACGGTTTTATTATGTGTTTAATATATGACCACGGTTAAAACAAATGCATGGGGTTTTAGATTCGGTTTATGAAACAATTATACAACCATATGCCGACACTTGTCAGATATTTATTCACCAATGTAAACTCAGCCCTTTTCCTATTTTGCGCGTGGTCACATGGTGACCTTGTGACCGTGGTTTTGGCAGTTAGGGGCTGGCGCGCCCATAACCATCCTACAGTTTGGAAAGTTTTGTGGTTGTGCGCGTGTGCTAGGTTTAAGCACGCATTTTGGAGCGTGTTCTTGGTTCAACGTACAAGAGGTGTGTTTTGGCGAACCAGAGCCAGCAAGCTTGAAGGAAGAGAATGGCAGGAGGCCTATCTTCTTCATTTTTTGGCCGAATGAGGTGCTATAAAATCCCAGCTAGGGGTTTTTGGATGTTCTGAATTCATTTTCACTATTTTCACAGCCATTTGAAGACTTCTTATGCAGTTTTTTCACCATTGAAGTCTCAAGAAGCTCTAGGGAGCTTGAAGCCCTCATTGATTGAGGTCATTGTTTGGTGAGTCCAAGTTTGTTTTCTGTGACTGAATAGTCATGTTTGGCTAATTGTTATGCTCTGAACACAGTGGGATAGGTTTTAGAGGATTTTGAGGACTTTTACAGGTGTTTTTTCCACAAGGAAGCTCAGGGAAGCTTTAGGCCACATGTAGAAGAGGTCATGCCCGGATGAGCCATGATTCGTTTTCAGAGTTTTATTAGTCATTTTTGGGGTTTTTTATGTGTTCTGATCCCAATGGTATAGTCAAAATTTCCATTGGATTTGAGCAGTAGCTTGTAAAATAACTTTTGACAAATTAATCCCAGAGAGCCAAGTCCATTAATGGAGGCTCAAGGAGATGTAGCCCAGAGAGGGGTGAACTCCTTTATCATCTTGTTCTTGTTGTGAGTTTGATGGTTTATTTACTGCAAGTTTTGTTTCTGTGTATTTATTTAAAGTACATATTTAACCATCTAAAAGAACATTTCCTCACACATAAACATTCAAAAGAAGATTCATAAACTTGGCACATAATTTTATCTTGCATATTTTAACACATGAAGCAAGGTCCTGTAAAGTTTATTTTAATGATGTAGAGGGTGTTTGCATAGCATAACAAGTTGGATTTATATTTTCAGATCACTTCGCAAATTCTTACTTCTCCTATCTCTGATTTCTCGATCTACGAGTCAATGAAATGTTGATCTCTTTCCACATGTCCCTTCTCGATGGATGGTTAGGATTGTTGTGGCTCCAGACTCTTTAGGTATTCTTCTATGCACTTAGAAGGGTTCAAGCCTCGTGCACTTACCTCTAGATCCAACGGTTGTTGGTCCACACACTCAGATCCAACGAATGGGATTTGTTCCTCTCCTGTGCATTCTTCTTATATGGACATGAGATTCAATGAACCATATCCCTTCCTCCGCAGCTGATCTAATGACAGTTGTCGCTCCTCCTCCTGAGCTTTCACTTTCTCCTGACTTGAAAGAATTTCTAAGTGTCAAAGGCTTCGACCTTTGATTCCTCTATGAGCCCTGATGTATTGGGTCTCCACGGTGTATTCCCTCCTGTTCTTTCGTCAATGTAACTTGACCTCGCCCTGGTGCACACTTTCTCTCTACATGAAAACTTGTCCCACTTCTCCCTAATATTTCAACTTGCTCAATCTCTAAGGGACTCGACCCTTCCATGTCTTCCAAGAGATTTCTTGGTGCCCGCCTGGCATGTTCAACACTCAACCTCCTAAGCTTATGAACTTGAATGAAGTTCTCCTCTATGCACACTCTTTGTGCTTGATCGGCCTTCAATTGGTTGTCTTTCAACACTTTGTCTGAGTGTTGCCCTAGTACATTCCTTGCACAGGTCTTCCTCCAGAGTGTTCAACAACTCTGTTTCACCCCAAGCTTCAACTGTGCAGACCTCAAAAGTCTTTGTCCATTTTTCTCCTTGAAGGGATCTAAGTGCTCTCTTGGCAACTTCTACTCAACCACTCCTTGTTGAGATTGCAGAGTGTTTAGTAACTCTATGTCTTATCTGTGACACTCCTCTTCTCGGAACTCGAAATAGAGTTCACCTGTGAACACCTTTCACTCACTTGATGCCCTCCTGGTTGAGCTCTACATAATCTTCAGTAATTATGTTCTCTCCTTGGTGCCTTCTCTGCACAGTCTTTCCTCCAAGGTGTTCAGTAACCTTGAGGCTCCTCCCGATTCTATGAATTCTTCTGGTGTGCCCTCCTAGCACGTTCTTCCCTGAACTTGATTCAAGATTCATATATGCACTCCTTGCGCTGGCTACAGAGTTTCCAATACTTTGTTGTGCACTCCTTGCACAGCCTAAAGAACCCAGAAACGATTCTAGCAAACTCACAAGTAGAGAATTCTATCTATCCCTACAGATGAAATCTAACATGCATCTGCCACATTACTCATAAAATAAACACAAGAAGTTGACATTCATAAAGCATATGCAATACACAGAATCATAGGAAGGAAAAACTTCTTCTGTATTAATCTCAGAATGTCTATACAAATGTTTACAAAGACTGGACTGCAACAGAGTCCCAGTTCCCAAAACAAGTTATTCTACCTCCTATTCAACAATAATACTCCTTCAGCCACCTCATTTGGGCATGCCATGCGTCTACACCTACAGGAAGGTTGCTAGGGTTCCCTCCGATTATCTATCTACTCGAAAACCTAACCTAACTGCTACCTTAGTTCAGTTACATTCGAGAGTAGGAGTGGAAACTCCTACTTCACTCGTGATCATTTAGGCATGGTCCAAAATATTTGCAGTAATTTCCAGCATTTGATATTCATAAATGATTCTCAAGAATTGAGTTGTCCTGCTCTGCGTGCTCGCTAACAATGCTCCTGCATCACTTCTTTCGTGACGTTGAAACATGAACGCAACTTTTCTCCAAATGACATCTTTGGAAGCTTCTTACGACGTTGATCTCTGAAGGTAAGAATGATATGAAGATGAAGGGGCTTTTCTCACACTAAAAAAATCCAAGAGCAAAGGGGCAACAACCAAAAAGTCAAGAACGAAACCAAACAGTACCACAATCACATTTTGGTGATAAAATATGAATTATAAAAGACGTGTAAGGCCTTTGCAGGGTTGATGCTTCAGGCAAGGACAAAGTTATAGAATATATGAAAGATTGAGTTTTTCGTATCTAGAATCCTTACATAGGAAGAACACAGTAAAAGAAATGCAAGTGATTACAATTGGTAAAAAATATTTAGATATGTATTCAATACTCCATATTAGTTTACATCATAACCTAAGGAAAAGTGTAAGGTTCTATAAATTTAAATTGATTAAGGTGAAAGTATAAAGTCAACTTCCATGAAAATCAATACACTCTTGAAGGAGAATTTTTTTTTTTAATTTTAAAAATGTTGCAGAATGTAGAAAATCAAAACACTTTGCACATATTCATACACATCTTTCAAAATAGGTTGCAGAAAAGGAAGAACATAATCATTATGGGTTTGGAAAAAATATTTTGAAAATTTAATATCTCCCACCCAAGTTATGGGAAGGAAATGCACACACTTGTGTGCACAAGGAAAATTTGGCCGGGATTACAGCCTTATATCAACCATCCAAGAAATTTGGGTGGTCTTGCTTATGCATATGTCCCTAAGAAAAAGAGGCCTAAAGTAAAATAATGGGACAATATTTACATATGGCCAAAAGCGTCCAAAAAATTTGGTTGGTCTTGCTTATGCAGTTGTCCCTAAGAAAAAGAGGTATAAAGTAGAATAATGAGACAATATTTACATATTGCCAAAAGCGTCCAAGAAATTTGGTTGGTCTTGCTTATGCAGTTGTCCCTCAGAAAAAGAGGCATAAAGTAGAATAATGAGACAATATTTACCTATTGCCAAATAGATTTGTCCCTAAGAAAAAGAGGCATAAAGTAGAAAAATGAAACAATATTTACCTTTTGCCAAATAGAGATGATGATATTTGAAGTATGGATTTAATAGTATTAATTTACATCCTAACCTTAAAAAAGTTCAAGGGTGTATAAATGTTTAATATCCTTAAGGTGAAAATATAAAAGTCAACTGTGAAGAAAATCAATCCATTGCAAGATATATTAAGGATTATTTTTATATATCAAGTTTGAAAATGTTACAAAATCACTCATACTGATCACACATTCATTAACATCTTTGAAAATGGGTTGCAAAAAAGGAAGAACATAATTATTATGAATTTGGGAAAAAAATATATATTAAAAAGATAACAACTAGTGGGAAGGCAATGTACATACTTTTCAACTTCAAAGAAAATATGGTTTTAAATAAAGCTTTAAGTCAAAGCATCCAATAAATTATAAATTTTGATGGTCTTGCTTACTGATATGTTCTGATATGTTCTTAAGAAAAAGAGAAAGATATATAAAATAAAATAATCAAATGATATTTACATATTTATTAAATATAATTATTTTTTTTAAACATATATCTTATCTAATTTAAATAATAAGAATATAATTAATTATTCAATAGAGAATATGTTAAAGATTTAAAAATAAGGAAATTAATTATTTTGAAATTAAAATTAATCAAAATAAATATGTTATTAAAAAATGTTAAATAGTTAAATTAGAATAAGGAATAGAAGTAAAATTTGGTACTATTATAATTTTAGTCTAAGTTCTTTTAAAAATGCGTTGAAATTGTTGTTTTCAAAAAAAATTAGAATTTTCAAAATGTAAAATTAGGTAAAATTAGATTTCCAATGTATCAATATTGAATTTTAAGATTGTGAACTTGAATTTAAAAGGTATAGAACTAGCACAGTCATATATATAATTTATGACTGATAAACGTCGAAAGACTATAATAGGTAAAGGAAGATTCTGAAAACCGTAACTACTATAACTTTAAAACTTAATTGTAAACTTTACATGTAACCCTAACTCTAAAACAGTGAAAGAAAACCCTAACTGTAACTATTTCTCTCATGCGTCTGCCATAGTTTTCTCTCCTGCATGTGGCACAATGGTTTTCTAAATAACATTTACATGGCATTAAAATAATATGCGCAACTGTTTTCTCTCGTGCCCGAGTGGCACAACGGTTTTCTTTGTTGTGGTATATGTTGTCTACTCTATGGAAGAGACGATTTTCAGTTGCGCGACTTGGCACAATCGTCTGCTCTATGGAGGACTTTGTTTTCGTGTTCCCAACGTGGCACACTAGTTTTCAATTGATCAATGGTTCAAGTTATGAACGGTTTTCATGTGATAATTGCAGTATCGAAACATAACAGAGATTGGAACATTGTTATTGAAGTTGAAAGGTGGACACTAATAATTTAAACGTGGTAATCCCAAAAGTGGCAATCATGTGGTGCTATAGTAATTTATTAATATGATTAGGTAAATGTTAAAAAGTAAACAGATTAACAGATGCATTCAAAAATTCAAGGAAGTTATGAAGAGTAAATCACATTCATTGATTTAGGAGGACGACTAAGAATATGCCAACATCTTCAATTGTTAGCCATCAAATTAGAATTTAGATTAAAAGGTGATTAATTGTGCCCATCTCGAATAGGTATACGCCTTTCGGCATAGTTAAATTTCAAAAATGTGAAATCAAATTCAAGAAATGCAAATATGAAATCCCAATATTGAATTATAAGATTGTGAACTTGGATTTAAAAGGTGTAGAATTAAATTCCAAAAACGTGAAATCAAATTCAAAAAATGCAAATATTAAATCCCAATAAGTTCTTGATTCATTGTTAATAGTTTTTCATGATTATATACTCTAACAAATGATGAAATATTGAAAATAAAAAATATATTTAAAGATACATAAATATTGGATTTCAAAACATTCACCATATGTAAATGGATGCTTTTCAAATTCTCAGAATTCTTAATTTAATAAGTTCTATTAACCAATAATATATCAAACACTTTTCGATTATGGAGAATTGCATATTAATAAGTTCTATTAACCAATAATATATGAAACACTTTTCGATTATGGAGAATTGCATATTGATAATACAAATCTCTTATAAAAAAAAATGGTAGAAATTTTCCATCTCATTTAATTTACATCTTTTAAAAATTTTAAAATGTCTTTCACATCATCCATGTATAAGTTTTTGTAATAATGACAAGGTCTACACAGAGCTACCTACATAGGCCTAGCAATTCTTGGCCCATTGAAAGAAAAAATAAATCAAGAAACATAGGGGTTGGCTCAAGGAAAAATAGCCTAGAAAAAAAATATGGTGGACACCAACACTAAAAAACAATTTTGTATATCAAGTCCCAACAAGAAAGGGGATCAGGTGTCGACAAAGGAGATTCATTATAGATTGAGTCCCAATAGGAGGGATGTTCAATATTCAACTCATGAGCTTCAATATGCAACACATAGGGCTCAAGCATAGGATCTTAGGATATAAAAATTCATGAGAGGGCTTGTTCAACTACCTAGAATTCCCTTCCTTAACCATATTTGCATTGGGTCATGTTGTATATTCTTATGAAGTCTCTTGTGAAGTGTTTGAAAAAAGGATTATATGGGAAGTATTGGCAGGACTAAAATTCAATGACTCAAGTTTTGGGTGCATGGTATATGTTTGATGAAATGATTTCATGTCAAGTGTTTGAAGAAAGCCTCGTACGAAGAAAAAAAAATGGTGCAAATCCTCATACCAAAATAGAGTTTCATATTATGATCATATTTATAGGAAAACTTTATGCATGTGGATCAATCTGCACAACTATGTGGTGGATTTAAAGTAGATATTGGGGAATAAAGTAGGGATTCCTATTGACTAGAAACACCTTCTTTATGATGGTAAACGATTGGAGGATCTCTCTCAACCAATTGAATCATAATTGAAAATATTCCACTCTTATCATGACACTAAGATTACACAGAGGAGAAGTGAGCATTGGGATTTATTTTAATGTGCAATGAAAAATGAATATGCCTCTCCAATTGATTCAAATTATTCTCCTCTTTCTAGTGCCTACATCATGGAATATGTTGAAGAGGTTCTCATGGTAGAAATAATAAGAAAATAGGTCACACAACTACTTTCATTATATGAAAATGATTCAATTATTTGCATATTTAATTGGTATTATCCTACTACATCAACGTTGTTCTAGTGGACCCACATGACTTAGACAAAGATATGTGAGATATCTTTATGTTCCAAAGGTTTTTATTGGTCATTTATATGATCGTGCTAATATCAATAGGTGTTTGAGAAGGTTCCATGGTTCTAAGGAAACATGTGGAATTTTATAACCCCTTGGTTTCCATATTTTGATCCTAACACTATTCCCATTACTAGAATGTTAGTTTGGATTCATATTGCCAATTTGATATTACATTTTTGGTGTTTATCAATGTTTGAGGATATTTGGAATAATTTGGTTACTTATATAAAATTATATATTGTGAGATATTTAATGGTTTTATGTACATATGCATGTATATGTGTTGAGATAGACCTTAATAAGGGTCTTCAAAACAAAAATATTCTCAAATGAAAAAAATTTAAGTACACACATGTTTTTTATTATGAGAACACATCATTTAGGTGAAGGATATGGAATATTCCAAGTCATAATCTATTTTTCCCCATTCCTAAGCTCAGCCTCCTAGGGAAAAAATCAACAAAACCAAAATAAAAAAAGGTGGAATTTTTTGGATGAACCAAGTTCATAAACTATCCTCGATCCATATGAGTGGATGATAAATTGACCACTGACATTAATCCAAATGAGGTTAATAAACAACTAAATGTTCCAATTTTTTAATCCACTCCATTTTTGAGGAATATAATGGAATAAATGGATATAGGGATTTCCTCTTTGTGAGAGGTCATGGTAGCTAAAGCCCCTCTAGGTGGCATGAAAATACATCATGAAATTGGTACCTTTGTTTCAAGTAAGTAACTAGTTCGTTCTAAGCATCATGATGTCTTAACTTCTGATTCATAGTTTGTTTCTCTTCCTCCTTTGGTAGGGTGGAAAGAGGTTCAAAAGAAGAAAGGAAAAAGGGGAATATTGTTGATTGTTTTTCTAAGGGAATGAAATGGCATGTACATTACTATTGTAATTTTAATCTAGTAAGTTTAGTTTGCACCCGCACTCACATAAGTGCACTATGCACATGTACTTGTTTTACTATATATTTTGTTAGAAAAATAGGATTGTGGAATAAAAAAATAAAACAAATGTGAAAATAAAACATGAAAGATACACAATACAATAGATACACAAATATATGTGGTTCACCCAGTGTGGGATACGCCCACCAGAGAAATTTTTAGGTCCTTCCTTTTTATTATCCAGCAAAATGAAGGGATACAACCTACAACACACCTCTCGTAACTTCCTCTTCTTTCTCTCACATTATCCTCTCTCAAAATACAATATTCGCAATGATACACAGTCACAATACAATTCCCTCAAAAAATAGGGTTCCCTTCTAGGAAAAAAAACCCTAACATAACTTCTACCATCATATCTGCGACCTTATAATGAACAATCTAGATTTACAATGAAATTACAATATAAATTTACAAGGAAAAATTTCCTTCGAGGGCTTCACCCCCATCGGGGGCCCGCTTTCCCCCTGACCCCCCAGCCGGGGGGATGAACCCCTTGGACCCCACAAGGGGGGAAATCCCCCGATGAAACCCCCCCACATGGATGGGTGTATAGTCTTCATGGGGTATAAACATGGTTGAAAACAAAGAACTCTGAATCAGGAAGATAATCAAGCTCCATAACCAACAATCTCCCACTTGGAGACTGATCACAACAACTCCATTGTTGTTGTGTATGTTGGACTATGATCCTTTTTGGACCTGGAAAATTTCTAATCTTCACCTTCATGCTTGAAGAACAACAGAAATTGAGAAGGAACTCGGTTTCTCCCTAGTTACTCCCTTTATTAACATGTCTGTAGGATTTTGGATAGTATGTATCTTTTCCAACTTCAAATGTCCATATTCCAAGACAAATCGTATGAAATGGTACCTGAGTTGTATATTCTTAGTCTTTTAATGGAAGGCTGAGTTTTTTTCAAGATGGATGTCACTCTCACTATCACGGTACGACCTATTATTCTTTTTCTTCTTTCCCAATTCCTCCATAAACCTTTGTAACCAAATCATTTATTTACTAGCCTCAGTAGCAGCAACATACTCTGCTTCTGTTGTTGAAAGTGAAACAACATTTTGCAGTTTTGAAATCCAACTTACTGTTGTTCCACCTACAGTAAGAACATATCCTGTGGTGCTCCTTGTGCAATATTTATCACATGTCATATCTGAATCAACATATCCCTGTAGAACAGTGTCTAAAACTCCAAAACAAAATGCATGAGTAGAATTACCTCTCAAATACCTGAGAATCCACTTTACTACCTCCCAATGTTCTTTACCTGGATTCTTCATATACTTGATCACAACTCCCACTGCATGTGCAATATCTGGTCTTGTGCAAACCACCGCATACATCAAGCTGCCAACTGCTAATGAATAAGGGACCCTGGACATGTATTTTATCTCCTCTTGTGTCTTGGGAAACATTTCCTTGGTTAATTTGAAATGGATGGCCAAAGGTGTACTAACTGGTTTTGCATTCTGCATTCTAAACCTCTCCAACACCTTCTCTATGTACTCACCCTGAGACAATGTCAATTTGCTATTTTTCCTATCTCTTATTATTCTCATACCAAGGAATTTCTTTGCAGCACCCAAATCCTTCATCGCAAATGAATTAGATTATTTATTCTTAAACGCATTTATATCATGCATATTAGACCCTGGAACAATCATGTCATCTACATACAATAGAAAGATAATATAGCTTCCATTTTCTATCATTTTAAAATAAACACAGTGATCAGAATGACATCTACTATAACCTTGTTATGCCATAAACCTGTCAAAATTCAAATACCATTGTCTTGGAGCTTTCTTTAGGCCATAAAAGCTATTCTTCAGCCTGCATACCAAATTTTATTTCCCTTTGACCTCATACCTCTGTGGTTGCTGCATATAAATCTCTTCATCCAAATCCCCATGGTTAAAAGTTGTTTTTACATCTAATTGTTCAAGATGCAAATCTTCTACTGCCACAAGACTTAAAATAGTCTTAATTGAAGTCATCTTAACAACAAGAGAAAATATTTCATCAAAATATATACCTTTCTTTTGTGCAAACCCCTTTACAACAAGTATATCATTGTACTGTTGTTTTCCTACATCTTCTTCCTTCAACTTGTAAACCCATTTATTCTGCAATGCCCTTTTCATTGTAGAAAATTAAACCAAATCCCAAGTCTGGTTATTTACCAAGGAATCCATTTCCTCTTTCATACCTTGCTCCCACTTCTTTTTAGTGTCTATGTGCATTGCCTCTTCATAACGTTTCGGTTCACCAGAATAAGTGAACAATAAATAATACAATGAAGGAGAGTATCATTCAGGGGTCTGCTTAACCTGGTAGATATTATAACAACACTTGTAGGAGTTTGAGGCACATGATGCTCCTATTTTTGTACATTTTGATTTTCTGGTACCTTTGGAATTTATTTTTCAGTGATTTCATCAAGCACTGTGTATTCTAGTTTTTCTTTTTCCTATTTCTTTCCCTACAACTGATCTTTGTACATGACCTTCTCATTGAATATGGCATCTCTAATCCTAATTATTTTGTGATTTTCATAATCCCATAAGCGATAACAAAAATAATTAGCAATAAAGGTACACTTCTTGGATTTTTCCTTAAGCTTTGTTCTATTTTCTTTATCAATATGGACAAATTCTTCACAACCAAAAGTCTTAAAGAATAATAGTTTACCCTTTTACCTGTCCATGCCTCCTCTGGAATTCCACCATCCAAAGAGCTTGAAGTTCCTATGTTTATTAATTAAACAACAATATTTACAACATCTTCCCAAAACTATAAGGGAAACCTAGCATATAATCTCATACTCGTTGCACGCTCCATGATTGTCATGTTCATCCTTTCTGACACACCATTTTCTTGTGGTGTTCTTGGAACTATTTTCTCTCTACAAATCCCATGGTATGAACAGTAATCATCAAACTCCTTGTTGCAATATTCACCTGCAATGTCTAATCTGAGACACTTCAACCTTTTTCCTGTCTCATTCTCAACCAAATATTTCCATTTCTTAAAAGTATCAAAAACATCATATTTTTTTCAAATGCAATAAACCCAAGTTTTTCTAGTTGCATAATCAATAAAAGTAACATAATAATGAAAGCCACCAAGAGATGATACCTGAGTTGGTCCCCATACATTTGTATGCACAAGATCTAACCTTTCGCTCTTCTTTTCTTTTCCAACTCTGAGAAATTTGTCTCTCTTTTGTTTTCCATAAACACAGTGCTCACAGAAATCCAAATCAATTTGTTTAAAATCTCGCAACAAATTTCTTTTGTGAAGTATCTACATCCCCTTCTCACTCATGTGTCCAAGCCTATCATTCCACAATGTTGTATCTACTCCTTTAGAAGCTAAATATATAGAAGAGTCAGTATTACCAAATGTAAGAGCCCCTCTTTACGACTACAAGCGAAGCAGAAGTGCAAAGATATATATTTTTTTTTTGCAAGAAGGCAACAATGGCAATAGTTAACCACACAACTGACGATGAATGCAAGCACGCAGTCTAGGAAACAGGCTACTATGACTCCACGCACTGGCACAAGAGCATCAGGGAGAAACGTGTGTAGAACAATAAGGAGAAAAAGACTACCCGCCTGACGAAAACATGACCACGCCTACAAGCTAAGGGACAATATCCCCCTCTTGACACAATGGCCTTGATGAACAATACTAGAACATCAAGGCGCATGAACCAAACGCATGAAGGCGTTCAACCCATGTGCCAAAAACAAACTTACAATGCTTGATAACTCTCACATGGAAGACACCGACTCCGGCCAAGTTATCATTTTCCGCTATCTAACAGGGTGCGCCATGGTCCCCTCATCCAGAACCATGTCATCCCCATGTGATATACACGTCAATAACCTTGGTGCAACACTTCCTACCTAGACCCAGGACTCTAGATAACTCTGACGTGCTAGGAGTTGCACTGACAAGAAGGTTACACACATACCCCAGGCAACAGGTCGACGAGATGCAGCATGATGTCGACCAGAAAATGCAAGCTATTACACAACTTCCCCAACAACTTCACTTATTCATAAAGTCTAATGCTAATGATTACAAATCTAATTTAACATTAGTTGCACTCTAATTTAGAAAGTATAATTTACAGTGTAGTCAAAACTCACCAATCTCATTTAATCATTAATTACAATTTACTTCAGCAAGTTCAATCTACAATTTGGTCAATACTCACTAATCTCATTTAATCATTAATCACCATCTAAATGGGCAATTCTAAATAAATATGAAAATCACAATCTAACTATCAATCAACAATATATAACCACATTAGCCATATCAATGCAGAATGTTGCAATTATAACACTTGCAACCAATTAAATTACACATGTCATCTATCTATAGTAACCGTACCAAATAACTAGTTGTTTATTAACATTAAGAAGGAAAATGTTGACCATTAACATCGTTGTAGCATTTATCATCGTTGTAGCATTTAACATGGCAATTAATATAGAAATTAACATAGCAATTAACATGGCAATTAACATAACCAGTAACGTTGCTATAGCAATTATCAACGTTGTAGCAATTAACATGGCAATTAACATGGAAATTAACATGGCAAATAACGTGACAATTAACATAGCAATTAACATGGTGATTAACATAACTATTGACCATTAATGCAATCTATTCTCAAAATTACCAAAATAATAAAAGAACATTCTCAGTATCATGAATAAAGCTTATGATTAAGGTGCTAATTAATGAAAAATCTTCTGAAAAGCTATCTAGCCAAAATAAAAGTGTTAAGGTCAAAACGGTTGTCCATGACTAAACTGGAGGTGTGGGAATGCTATCATCTAGCCACTAAAAGGGGGTTGTCCCAATTAATGTTCCACTATCCAAGGTTGTACCAGCAGGTGAGTGTTATTAACGTCAAACTTAGGAATTGCATAATCAAAAGTAATGTTTTGTTGTCAAGTCAAAACGCAGGTACTTTACAGATGACAACGCACCCTACGTGAGCCATTAAAACATGAAAACACACTCCTAGAGAGGGTAATCACTCAAACCTAGGGTAAGTCAGTAACAAGGTGCAAACCAAGGGCAGTAATTACATGTAATGAAGCGCCTTCAAGTAAAAATAAAAGAAAAGGTTCAGGCTAGGAAACCTCTTCAAAAAATCACAGGGCAATAAATTCACCAATCCAAGACAATCAAGGTAGCAATCGAATCACATAGCCTCAAAATTTTTGGGAATGAGTTGTGGAATACAAACTTGGACAAATCCTGATGTGAACAAGCAAGGCAGAAGGGTTAACCAAATTCGAACGACTATTTAGAAGAGAATCTAACTGTCTAAATATACAAAAATCATCGAGTCAAAATAGGGGTCAAGTAAGTTGCATGAGTGTTGAGTTGATCAAGGTAACTCGTTGGGTTAATTTCACGGTTTTAAAAGAGAGAAAACAGGAACAGGAATGCGGGGGTGGGATTTGCTGTAAAAATGAATTATCACAGGATAAGTACCAGGCATACTCAAACGCTATTGGAGCATCAACTAAAAATGCATTCACACTCTGTACCGGAAAATACCCCGTCACCATTACATCAAAATTGTTGTCAACATTTAGATACACAGTCATGCTAGGTTAATATTTACTTTCCAAAACAACACCATCATACAGGTGATTAAGATTTACTTTCCTAAGACACAGTCCCTCGAATTGGTTTTGTTTCATCAAGAAGGCAGACACACAAAAAAAATCAGATGTACGATTTCCCAATGTTAGATTCATTGACTAAAACATGTAACACAATTGACAAAAGAATGGTTGGGTTGTGGGTATTGTTTTCCAAACCATGAGACAACAGTCTGATTGATAATCCCTCACCTCTTTGTCCATCAAAATAATAAAACAAAGTCACCTTCAACGTGGTCTCACATAATAGTAGTCCAAGGTGATCAACACAGAGCAAGGATTTATCCAGCAAGATATAAAAATGAGGTATAAAACGAGATAACAAACGAGATATAAAAATGCCGAGTTTAAAGAAAACTTTGCCATCAATCAAATTTTGCAAGGTTAATTAAATGCATCGAGGTGCAAGACCAACAATCAACCAAGGACAAAAAACAGAGGTAGACAACTGAAAGGAACATCCTTCGCTCATCATCCACACATAGAAAAGCAGGGCATTGAGATCCATAGATCTATTAATGTTGAAGCGACGATCGTAGATCAGGATCCTAGCTGACTGCTCAGGCACATACTGATGAGCTAGGGATGAAGGAAAAAATGAACCGCAATCATCGCAATCAATAAACCTCGGGACGGTCAAGACAAGTAGGGATCGAAGGCCATGGAAAATCAATCAACATCAAGCTAAGGCTATTGATAAATTTCAGTCATCAACTAGAACGCTAAGACTATCATATTATTTACCTGATTAAGCATACAGAATTGAAAGCATAAATCCTACTAACAATCTACCATGCAGAAATAAAGGAAGTGTATCGTTGCCTAATCGCACGCTCTAAGTTGATGTCCCGTGCGCTCTATGCAACTCCCACTTGTCAACTGATGAGACTTCACCAGTACCTCCCAGCCAACGCTAGGGGTACTCTTCTTCACCCTTATCTCGTTGAGCTGCAAAGGGGCCACGCACACTAACCAAAGAATCAACTAGCTCCCAGTTCACCTCGCAAGGCCGAGCTACCACTCCTCACCAACCTGGGTATCCCAACTCCCACAAGCTAATTCAGTCAAGTATAATTTTTTGTAGCATAACGTTATGCATCATAGAAGAGATCCATCATCCTTCTCCTCCCTCCATTATATAGAGTTTTGAAGTCCTTTATTTTCCCCAAATCCCATTTAATTAAATGTTTAATATTTTAATTCATAAAAAATCATCCCCGTACATGTGTCACCCATCCCCTACATTCCTCCATAAATTAAATTCATTATCCCTATTTCCCTTACTCACCTAAAGACACTCCTAGAATCGCTCCTAGGTGTCCCCATATCCCCTTACAAGTTTTAATGACTTTCCCCTTATTAATTTACTAGTTGAGCTTAAATTAGAAAGTTCTTAAATGCTAGATACCTTACTAAGTTAGACTATTTGTTTTTTCCTTGTGTTTCCCCTTTCTTTTTATGTTTCCCGCTTTTTCCTAGTTTCCTAATTATTTTAGATTTCCCTCTTTCCCCTTTTTATTTAAACTCAAAAAGGCATGTGCAGAAACTTACCCTTTTTCCCTTTTCCTTTTAATGAATAAATTTTTAATTAGCAAAATATAGTAAAAAAATTATTTCCCCTTTTTAAATTTTATCCCAAAAGATTTGTATAAATCAATTTAATTGCTTACCCCCTTCTTGTCACAAGATTAATGAAGATTATCATTTTTATTTATTTTATTTTTATTTTATGTATGTTCCTAGTTTCCTAATTATTTTAGATTTCCCTCTTTCCCCTTTTTATTTAAACTCAAAAAGGCATGTGCAGAAACTTACCCTTTTTTCCTTTTTCCTTTTAATGAATAAATTTTTAATTAGCAAAATATAGTAAAACAATTATTTCCCCTTTTTAAATTTTATCCCAAAAGATTTTTATAAATCAATTTAATTGCTTACCCCCTTCTTGTCACAAGATTAATGAAGATTATTGTTTTTATTTATTTTATTTTTATTTTATATATATATATATATATATATATATATATATTGTTTAATAAATAGATAAAAAAATTATCACAAGTATAATTTAGACCTGGACTTTATTTTTCTAGGTTGGGCGACATTTTATTAGGGGAAAAGTTTGAAATCTTCCTTAACATGTTATTCATCCTAAATCCATCTAGATTTATCCAATTATTAAATAACAACACGACGTGCCCTTCAAGATGCACTAAGTGCTCCAAGGGTGCCACTCACCTCTTTCCATTTTTCTTGCATGACATGCCCTTCAGGACGCACCATGTGCTCCAAGGGTGCCACTCGCCTCTTGACTGACTTGGTATACATCAAAAGCCCCTGGATTCAATACTCAGACAGGTGATCTTGTGGGAGACTAAGGGCCTCTAGGGAATAAGGCCCCTGCCTTATTGTGCGCCCTTTAGAATCATCATGAGCGACTGTCGCAGTCGGCCCTCATGGAATTGTGGGTCTTCTCGAAATAGGTAGTCGTTAACCTACAGTTCAAGCCACAGCAGGAGTGCTAGAAGGTTGTGGCAAGGTTGTTTTCCACACCTCTCCCTCAACATCTCTGGTAGCCATGCATGACCCCTCTACTCCACATGTGAGTCTGGTCAGCAAGCTATCGTCAGCCTGCATCATCAACGAATCATGTCAAAAATATATCCATATTCATATCATCTAATTCGATGCACTAATATCACATATAAAACAATCAAACCCCAATAGTTCACTCCCTGACTCGATCCAGAGTCCTAGGGGTTCCATCAATGCCTCTGTATCCTTAAGGTCCAAAATCCTGCACACTCAGTAAAATCAAGTCAATAGCACTTGTCTAAGTCAATGCAGCAAAACAACATGTCATCAAACCATAACACCTCAAAATTAAAATCAAATGTTTAATAGTATAATAATCTGGATCACTTGCAAGCAAGTGTCCTCAAAGAATATGTTCGCTCAGTGTGTGCAAGAGCAGGATGTTATATACACCCCCTCTTGGTCTAAACTTCATCCCAAAGTTTCACAGTATAAGTGACAAAATAATGTGTATCACAGTGTCATAAGTCTATCTATCAAACAAAAATGGAAACTGCTAGCGCATATCATATGCATCCTCCTAGGTCGTCAAGTGAAGACTATAGTTGTCCCACTAGACCTTGACCTGATCTAATATTCGACATCATAGATGTCAAACGCGATGGTCCAAGATGCAGATCAGCACAACTGTGAGCGCCCCCTCGTCCGATACCTGCAAGGAAATCATGTCAATAACGTGTGTGGGATCACTAATATAATGTCTCAAAACAGATATGTGAAAAACATTGTGCATACGCCTCAAAGAATTAGGCAAGGCTAGTCGATAGGCCACGGGCCCCTTCCTCTCCACAATCTCAGGTCCCACAAAAATAGGAGACATTTTATCTCCCTTTCCAAACTTGATCAAACTCGTATGTGGTTTAACCCACAAGAAGACTCGATCACCAACCACATAACGATAGTCGACATGGTGCGCATCGGCATAACTCTTTTGCAGATCATGTGCTTCTTTAATCCTTTGTATTATTGTTTGCATTTTCTCTTCCATTTCTTGGATCACTTCTAGTCCCACCAGGACCCTATCCTCAAGTCAAACCCAACTCAAAGGCGTCCTACATGGTCGCCCGTAAAGAAACTCAAAAGGCGCCATCTCAATGGTGCTTTGGTAACTGTTGTTATAAGCGAATTCTATCAAAGGAAAGAATTATTCCCAATGCTTTTTTTGGTCCATCACGTACATGCACAACATGTCCTCCAAGGTCTAGTTCGTTCATTCAGTCTACCCGTCAGTCTCCGGGTGATACGCAGTACTGAAGTTAAGTTGGGTTCCCAAGGCCTCTTGGAAACTCATCTAGAATTGTCTAGTAAACATCGATCCTCGATCGGATATAATCCTCTTAGGAACACCATGCAGCCTCACAATCTCACTGATGAAAACTCTAGATATGTCAGGTGCCTGATATGTCATATGCATAGGAATAAAGTGAGAATTCTCGTCAAAGTGTCTACTACTACGAAAATCGAGTCGTGTCTCCTTGCCATCAGTGGCAATCCAACAATAAAATCCATCAAAACAATCTCCCATTTCGATTTTGGAATAGCATGTGGCTATAGTAATCCTGTTGGATGTCTATGTTCAACCTTTACCTGCTGACATTCTAGACATCTGGCCACATAGTTTACTATGTCTGCCTTCATTCCCTTCTAGAAGAATAAGGTTTTAAGGTCCGCCCTCATCTTCATGACTCTCAGGTGAGCCATGTAGACTGCTCTATGAGCCTCGCTTAGGATCAAGCTCCTCAACTCGTAATTAGGTGGTACGTAAATCTAATTTTTAAACCTCAATCATCCATCGTCGTCAAATGTAAATCCTTCAAATATTGGTACCATCATTGTGTTTTGTCTGATAAAACCCTCAACCTCTTTGTACCAGTCATCGTCACGCTATAAAGTTAGAATATTTTCATGTAGATTCATCTGAAGAGGAAACACCAAAAAGATGCATGGTCTCCGACTCAATGCATCTTCCACTCGGTTCACTGTTCCTTTTATGTAAGTAATCTCAAAGTCGTACTTGCTAAGCAATTATGACAAACAATGTTGTCGTGCGTTCAGGTCGCTTTGCATAAATATGTGTTGTACTCCACAGTGGTCTATCTTTAGTTCAATTTTTCGTCCAACAAAGTAGTGTCTCCAAACCTTCAAGGCATATACGATGGATAATAACTCCAAATCGTGTGTCGCGTAGTTCTCCTCATGCCTTCTCAGTTTCCTCGAGATGTATGTGATCACTCACTCGTCTTGCATCAAGACTCTGCCTAAGCCTTCCTTGGATGTGTTAGTGCATACCAAGAAGTCCGCATCCATGTCAGGGACCTTTAGTATCGGTGTTGTTGTCAAAAGCTCCCTGAGCCTCCGAAATTCTACCGCACATTTCTCGGTCCAAACAAACTTCTTGTTCTTCTTCTGCAATTCCATTATCGGATTTTCTATCTTCGAAAATCCCTCGACGAACCATCGATAGTATCCTACTAGACCCATGAAGCTACGTACTTTTGGGATGTTTTTCGGTGCAGGACATTCCATAATATCTTCAACCTTCGTTGCATCCATGACGATACCTTCACCGGAGATGACATGCCCTAAGTAGTGAGTCTTTGATTGATAAAATCATAATTTGGACAACTTCCCATACAATTTTTTCTCTCACAGACACTATAGTACCAAGTGCAAGTCCTCGTCATGCTCCTCTGTCGTCTGAGAGTAGATCAAAATATCGTCAATGAATACTTGGACGAACTTGTCCAAGTACTCATGGAACACCCCGTTCATCACACTCATAAATACCCTTGGGGCGTTTGTCAGTCCAAACAGTAAAACAATAAACTCGTAATGTCCAAACCTCCTCTTAAAAGCAGTCTTAGGGACATCATCCTCCTTGATCTGCAACCGATGATACTCTGATCGCAAATAAATCTTTGAGAACACCGTCACACCCTTCATTTGATCGAACAGATCATCAATCCTTGGCAATGGATATTGATTCTTGATCATTGCCTTGTTCAATTAACGGTATCCAATGCAAAGCCTCTACGACCCATCCTTCTTTCGTATGAAAATAATTGGTGCACCCCACGGTGACACACTTGGATGTATCAGTCCTAGGTCCAACAATTCCTTTAGTTGCATTCTCAACTCCTGTAACTCCAAGGTCAACATCCGATAAGGCGTTCTCACTATCGGTTCAGTCCTCAATTTTAGGTCTATAGTAAACTCCAATTCCCTCTATGGTGGCATCCTAGGTAACTCCTCTAGAAAGATGTCTGCAAACTCTCTCACCACTGGAAGGTGTTCTAGACCTTCCACTACTCCCTTCTCGTTTAACACAAGGATCACATATAGCTTGCACCCCTTCCACATGCTCTTTCGTAGCTGCACAGAAGAGATGAACCTTAGGGAAACTCCCTGGTTCCAACCTACAGTTGACTAAGCTCAATCGTTTAGTATTACAGTTGACTATCGCCTCATGCAATTCCAACCAGTCCATATCGATCACGACGTCATAAGATCCTAAGATCGTGATGTACAGGTTGGACCTAGTGACAAACTCTCCCAGGTTGAGGGTGCATCGCGTAACCTTTCCTCCAACCTTTTGTTTGGCTCCAGAAGCCATCTCTATGAAGCTAAAATCATCCTGTTCGAATGCATTTACCTTAATCCTTTTTAGCACTGCACCAGAAATGAAACTCTCGGTAGCACCAGTATCTATCAAAATACTAAGGGTCTGGTCAACAACGGTACCTAACATCTCGAGCACAGTCAACTGGTGCTCTACCTGGCGGTTATTCACCACTGCATGAATTCGATGGGTCTTGCCTAAATCTCCCACGGTGGTGGGTTTGGCTGATCTAGGTGCTATAGTCCTCTCCACAGGGTAGTCGCGTTGGTAGTGTGGCTCCCCACACATCCAACACCCCTTCTTCAGTCTAGTACTCTTGGTACACGAAGTAGAATATGATGGCCCACCGATGTGGAATACTGGTCTTTTCTACTAAACAGGCCTAAACTGATGTTGTTGCGGTCGACGTTGTTGTTGATTATGTGGTCCCCGATAAGGTGTCCATTGTTGAGGCATCGGTCACCGAGGTGTAGTGAAAGTGGATCCCCTCTGGAAGCCACGATATCCTAGAGTATGTATGGCTGGTGTCTAATGTTGTTGCGCACTAGTTGACACCTTCCCTATTGGTCTTGCTAGAGTCCTACTCTGACCCCCATTGACAAGCTCCTCCTCTGCTATGAGGGCCTTCTAGGCGACATCATGCAAGGTTTGAGGCATCAGAATCCTAAACTTTGCACGTATGTTTCCATTAAGGCCGAACACGAACCTATTGACCTTAAGTTTCTCAGTATTAAGATGTGAAGCATACTGAAGCAGCCCCATAAAACAGGCCTCGTGCTCAGGCACTGTACCACTGCCCTGTCGTAAGGCCCTGAACTCATTGATCTGATGCTCAATGAATTCCTCTGACAGGTACCTCTCTTGGAACCATTCCTCGAATAGTTCCCATGACACGTCTTCGAATACCATGTTCAGTTGTGGCAGGAGCGTCTTCCACCATAGAAGAGCACTCCCCTTTAGTTGAAATACCGCCATGCAGACCTTCATGTTGAAGGTATAGTTGCAAAGTGCAAAGCACATCGTCATATTTTCCAACCATGCCTCGATGGCTGCACCGTCCGGTGCACCAAAGAACTCAATAAATTTTACCTTCTCAAGTTCACGGTGAATGCTGCCCATACCAACCGGAGCGCGGTGGACCCTCAGGGAGTGACAGTGCCCTGGCATCATCTCTGCCCAAACGACTGATCAGTGCCTTAAAAATACGCTGAAAAATACCTCATCAACCCAACCACATCACCCACCACTATCTTCTCCTACCCGACAACCTATTCGTCTCCCTGGGGGTTGGACCCCTTAGGTGTGGATGTTGTTGGAGGCGTTGTGCCTCCTCGCCTAGCACTCTGTCATTTGCCTCTGTGACGTCCTCTAACCATGATTACCTGCATGGATACAAGTCAACTCAATTAGCAACATTATAATAAAATTATAACAATGAAAGCCGTAGTGATCCCAAGTCACGGGTTGAACCCACTCTAATACCAAATGTAAGAACCCCTCTTTACGACTACAAGTGAAGCAAAAGTGAAAAGGGTTTTTTTTTTTTTTTTTTTGCAAGAAGGCGACGGCAACAATAGTTAACCACACAACTAATGATAAATGCAAGCATGCATTCTAGAAAACATGCTATTATGACTCCACGCACTGGCATAAGAGCATCTGGGCAAAACATGTGTAGAAAAACAAAGGGAAAAAGACTACCCACCCGACAAATACACAACCATGCCTACAAGCTAAGGGACAATATCCCTCGCCCAACACAATGACCTTGACGAACAAGACTAGAACCTCAAGTCACGCGAACCAAAGGCATGAAGGCATTCAACCCATGCACCAAAAACAAACTTACAACGCTCTACAACTCTCACATGGAAGACACTGACTCCAACCAAGTTATCATTCGTCACTATCCAATAAGGTGCGCCATGATCCCCTCATTAGGAATCATGTCGTCCCTAGGTGATAGACATGTCAATAACCTTGGTGCAACACTTCCTACCTGGACCCAGGACTCTAGATAACTCTGACGCACTAGGAGTCGCACTGACAAGAAGGTTACACACATACCCCAAGCAACAAGTTGACGAGACATAGGATGACGTCAACAAGAAAACCTAAGCTATTACACGACTTCGCCAACAACTTCACTTATTCATCAAGTCTAATGCTAATGATTACAAATCTAATTTAACATTAGTTGCACTCTAATTTAGGAAGTACAATTTACAGTGTAGTCAAAACTCACCAATCTCATTTAATCATTAATTACAAATTAATTCAGAAAGTTCAATCTACAATTTGGTCAATACTCACTAATCTCATTTAATCATTAATCTCCATCTAATTGGGAAATTCTAAATAAATCCCAAAATTACAATCAAACTATCAATCAACAATATATAACCACATTAGCCATATCAATGTAGAATGCTACAATTATAACACTTGCAACCAATTAAATTACACATGTCATCTATCTATAGTAATCATACCAAATAACTAGTTTTCTATTAACATTAAGAAGGAAACTACTGACCATTAACATCACTGTAGCATTTATCATCGTTGTAGAATTTAACATGGAAATTAACATGGCAATTGATATAGCAAATAACATAGCAATTAACATGGAAATTAACATAACCAGTAACGTTGTTGTAGCAATTATCATCGTTGTAGCAATTAACATGGCAATTAACATAGCAATTAACATTGCAATTAACATGGCGATTAACATAACTGCTGACCATTAATGCAATCTATTCTCAGAATTACCAAAATAATATAAGAACATTCTCATTATCATGCATAAAGCTTATGATTAAGGTGCCAATTAACAATAAATCTTTCAAAAAGCTATCTAGAAAAAATAAAAGTGTTAAGGTCGAAACAGTTGTCCATGACTAAATTGGAGGTCTGGGAATGCTATCATCTAGCCACTAAAAGCGGTTTGTCCCAATTAATGTTCCATTGTCCAAGGTTGTACCAACAGATGAGTGTTATTACCGTAAAACTCGGGAATTTCATGATCGAAATTAACATTTTACTGTCAAGTCAAAATGCAGGTATTGTATAGATGACAAATCACCCTTCGCAGGCCATTAAAACATGAAAATACACTCCTAGAGAGGGTAATCACACAGACCCAGGGTAAGTCAGTAACGAGGTGCAGACCAAGGGCAATTGTTAGGCACTCAGGCCACTAGAGATGTCTTTAAAAGAAAAATTATCATAGCAGTAATTACATGCAATGAAGTGCCTTCAAGTAAAAATCAAAGCAAAGGTTCAGGCTGGGAAACCTCTTCAAAAAATCACAGGGCAATAAATTCACCAACCCAACACAATCAAGGCTACAATCGAATCGTGCGGCTTCAAAATTTTTGGGAATGAGTTGTGGAATACAAACTTGGACAAATCGTGATGTGAACAAGCAAGGCGGAAGGGACTTCTTAACCAAATTCGAGTGATTGTTTAGAAGAGAATCTAACTATCTAAATATATAGAAATCGCAGAGTTAAAATAGGGGTCAAGTAAGCTGCGTGAGCACTGAGTTGAGCAGGGTAACTCATTGGGTTAATTTCACGGTTTTAAAAGAGAGAAAATAGGAACAAGAATGCGGGGGTGGGATTTGTTGTAAAAATGAATCATCACAAGATAAGTACTAGGCATACTCAAGCGCTATCAGAGAATCAACTAAAAATGAATTCACACTCTGTACAGGAAAACACCCCGTCACCATTACATGAAAATTGTTGTCAACATTTAGATATGAAGTCATGCTAGGTTAATATTTATTGTCCAAAATATCACCATCATACAGGTGATTAAGATTTACTATCCTAAGATGCAATCCCTCAGATTGGTTGTGTTTCATCAAGAAGGTAGACACGCAAAAAAATGCAGATGTATGATTTTGCAATGTTAGGTTCGTTGACTAAAACATGTAACACAACTGACAAAAGAATGGTTGGGTTGTGGGTATTGCTATCCAAACCATGAGACAACAGTCTGAGCAATAATCCCTCACCTCGTTGTCCATCAAAATATTAAAACACAATCACCTTGAACTCAGTATCACATAATACCAGTCCAAGGTGATTAATGCAGAGCAATGATTTATCCAGCAAGATATAAAAACGAGGCATAAAACGAGATATCAAATGTGAGTTTAAAGAAAACTTCGCCATCAATCAAATTTTGTAGGGTTAATTAAACGCATCGAGCTACAATACCAACAATCAACCAAGGACAAACAACAGAGGTATACGGCTGACAGGAACATCCTTCACTCATCATCCACGCATAGAAAAGAAGGACGTTGAGATCCATAGGTCTAGCAACACTGAAGAGACGAATGTAGATCAGGCTCCTGGCTGACTGCTCAGGCGCGGAGTGATGAGCTAGGGATGAAGGAAAAAATGAACTGCAATCATCGCAAACAATAAACCTCAGGACGGTCAAGACATGCAGGGATCAAAGGCCATGGGAAATCAATCAACATCAAGATAAGGCTATGGGGAAATTTCAGTCATCAAATAGAACGTTAAGACTATCATATTATTTACCTGATTAAGCATAAATAACTCAAATCATAAATCCTACTAACAATCTAACATGCAGAAATAAAGGAAGCGTATCGTTGCCCAATCGCCCGCTCTGATTTGATGTCCTGTGTGCTCTGTGAAACTCTTGCTTGCCAACTGATGAGACTTCATTGGTACCTCCCAACCAATGCTAGGGGTACTCTTCTTCCCCATTAGCCTCCCGAGCCACAAAGGGGCCACGCACACTAACCAGAGAATCAGCTAGCTCCCAACTCACCTTGCAAGGCCAAGCTACCACTCCTCACTGAGTTGGGTATCCCAACTCCCACAAGCTAAGTCAGTCAAGTATAAATTTTTATAGCGTAAAGTTACACATCACAGAAGAGATCCATCATCCTTCTCCTCTCTCCATTATATAGAGTTTTGAAGTCCTTTATTTTCCCCAAATCCAATTTAATTAAATGTTTAATATTTTAATTCATAAAAAATCCTCCCCGTACATGTGTCACCCATCCCCTACATTCTTCCATAAATTAAATTCATTATTTAATTAATTATCCCTATTTCCCTTACTCACCTAAAGGAACTCGTAGAATCGTTCCTAGGTGTCCCCATATCCCCTTACAAGTTTTAATGACTTTCCCCCTTATTAATTTACTGGTTGAGTTTAAATTAGAAAGTTCTTAAATGCTAGATACATTTCTAAGTTAGACTATCTGCTTTTTCCTTGTGTTTTCCCTTTCTTTTTATGTTTCCCGTTTTTTCCTAGTTTCCTAATTATTTTAGATTTCCCTCTTTCCCCTTTTTATTTAAACTCAAAAAGGCATGTGCAAAAACTTACCCTTTTCCCTTTTTCTTTTTAATGAATAAATTTTTAATTAGAAAAATATAGTAAAACAACTATTTCCCCTTTTTTAATTTTATCCCAAAAGATTTTTATAAATCAATTTAATTACTTACCCCCTTCTTGTCACAAGATTAATGAAGATTATCATTTTTATTTATTTTATTTTTATTTTATGTATATATATAAAAATAATAATAATAATAAATAGATAAAAAAATTATCACAAGTTTAATTTAGACCTAGACTTTATTTTCCTAGGCTGGGCAACATTTTATTAGGGAAAAAATTTTAAATCTTCCATAGCACGTTATTCGTCCTAAATCCATCTAGGTTTATCCAATTATTAAATAACAACACGATGTGCCCTTCAGGACGCACTAGGTGCTCCAAGGGTGCCACTCGCCTCTTTCTGTTTCTCTTGTGCGATGTGCCCTTCAGGACGCACTACATGCTCCAAGGGTGCCACTCACCTCTTTCTATTTTTCTTGCACGATGTGCCCTTCAGGATGCACCACGTTCTCCAAGGGTTCCACTCGCCTCTTGACTGACTTGCTAGACATCAAAAACCCTTGGAGTCAATACTCCGCCAGGTGATCTTGTGGGAGACTAAGGGCCTCTAAGGAATAAGGCCCATGCCTTATTGCGTGCCCCTTAGAATCATCGTGAGTGACTATCCTAGTCGACCCTCATGACATCGTGGGTCTTCTCGAACTAAGTAGTCGTTGACCTACAGTTCAAGCCACAGCAGGAGTGCTAGTAGGTTGTGGCAGGGTTGTTGTCCACACCTCTTCCTCACCATCTCTAGTATTCATGCGTGACCCCTCTAATCCATATTTGAGTCTGGTTGGCAAGTTATCGTCAACTTGCATCATTAACGAATCATGTCAGAAATATATCCATAATCATATCATCTAATCTGATGCACTAATATCACATATAAAACAAGCAAACCCCAATAGTTCACTCCCCGATTCAATCTGGAGTCCTAGGGGTTCCATCGATGCCTCTGCATCCTTGAGGTCCAAAATCCTGCACACTCAGTAAAACCAAGCTAGTAGCACCTGTCTAAGTCAATGTAGCAAAACAACATGTCATCAAACCATAATGCCTCATAATCAAAATCAAATGTTTAATAGTATAATAATCTGGATCACTTGCGAGTAAGTGTCCTCAAAGAATAAGTTTGCTCAGCCTGTGCAAGAGTGGGATGTTACATACACCCCTCTTGGTCTAAACTTCATTCGGAAATTTCACAAGTGCCGAAAAAATGTGTATCAAAGTATCATAAGTCTATCTATCAAACAAAAATGGAAATTGTTGGTGCATATCATATACATCCTACCAAGTCGTCGAGTGTGGACTATAGTTTTCCCACTGGACCTTGACCTAATCTACTATTCAACATTGTAGATTTCGAATGCAATGATCCAAGATGCAGATCAACTCAGTCGTGAGCACCCCCTCGTCTGATACCTACAAGGAACTCATGTCAATAATGTGTGTGGGATCACTAATATAATGTCTCAAAACAAATACGTGAAAAACATCATGCATATGCCTCAAAGAATCAGGCAAGGCTAGTCGATAGGCCATGGGCCCCTTCCTCTCCACAATCTTGAAAGGTCCCACAAACCTAGGAGAGAATTTATCTCCCTTTCCAAACTTGATCGAACTCTTATGCAGTTTAACCCGCAAGAAGACTTGATTGCCAACCACGTAACTATGGTCGACACGGTGCACATCGACATAACTCTTCTATCGATCCTATGCTTCTTTAATCCTTGGCTTATTGTTTGCATTTTCTCTTCCATTTATTGATCGCTTTTGGTCCCACCAGGACCCTATCCTCAAGTCAATCCCAACTCAAAGGCATCTGAAAAGGTTGCCCATAAAGAAACTCGAAAGGCGCCATCTTAATGGTGCTTTGGCAACTATTTTTATAAGTGAATTCTATCAGAGGCAAGAATTCTTCCCAATGCTTTTGTTGCTCCATCACGTACATGCGCAACATGTCCTCCAAAGTATGGTTCATTCGTTCATTCTACCCATCAATCTCCAGGAGATACGTAGTACTGAAGTTAAATTGGGTTCCGAGGGCCTCTTGGAAACTCATCCAAAATCATCCAGTAAACACCAATTCTCGATCGGATATAATCCTCATAGGCATGCCATGCAGCCTCACAATCTCACTAATGAAAACTCTAGCTATTTAAGGTGCCTGATACATCGTATGCACAGGAATAAAGTGAGCACTCTTCGTCAGAGCATCTACTACTATGAAAATTGATTCATGTCTCCCATTTCGATTTCGGAATAGTGTGTGACTGTAGTAATCCTGCTGGATGTCTATGTTAAGCCTTTACCTACTGACATTCTAGACATCTTGCCACATAATTTACTATGTCTACCTTCATTCCCTTCCAGAAGAATAAGGATTTAAGGTTCTCCCTCATCTTCGTGACACCTAGGTGAGCCATGTAGACTGCTCTATGAGCCTCGCTTAGGATCATGCTCCTCAACTCGTCGTTCGATCGTACATAAATCCGATTTTTAAACCTCAATAATCCATCATTGTCAAATGTAAATCCTTCAAATCTTGGTACCATCATTGTGTTTTGTCCGATAAAACCCTTGACCTCTTTGTACCAGTCATCGTCACGCTGTAAAGTTAGAATCTTTTCACTTAGATTCGTCTAAAGAGGCAACACCAAAAATATGTGTGGTCTCCGACTCAATGCATCTACCACTCAATTCATTGTTTCTTTAATTTAAGTAATCTCAAAGTGGTACTCGCTAATCA
Organism: Picea engelmannii; assembly: GCA_009831015.1. NCBI lineage: Eukaryota > Viridiplantae > Streptophyta > Pinopsida > Pinales > Pinaceae > Picea > Picea engelmannii. The sequence goes on from ML777503.1 coordinate 276,850, forward strand.
ATTCTGACCAACGTCGTTGCTGCGCGTTCAGGTCACTTTGCATAAAGATGTGTTGTAGTCCACAATGTTTGTCTTTAGTTCAATTTTTTGTCCAAAAAGGTAGTGTCTCCAAACCTTCAAGGCATATACGATGGTTAACAACTCCAAATCGTGTGTCACATAGTTCTCCTCATGCCTTCGTAGTTTACTTGAGATGTATGCGATCACTCGCCCATCCTGCATCAAGACTACGCCTAAGCCTTCCTTGGATGCATCAGTGCATGTCAAGAATTCCACATCCATGCCAGGGACCTTTAGTATCAGTGTTGTTTTCAAAAGCTCCTTGAGCCTCCTAACTTCTACCGTGCATTTCTCAATCCAAACAAACTTCTTATTCTTCTTCTTCAATTCCATGATTGGATTTGCTATCTTCGAAAATCCATCGACAAACCATCAATAGTATCCTGCTAGATACATGAAGCTACGTACTTCTGGGACATTCATCGGCACAGGCCATTCCATAATAGCCTCGACCTTCATTGGATCCACGAAGATACCTTCACCGGAGATGACATGCCCTAAGTAGTGAATCTTTGATTGATAAAATGAGCATTTGGACAACTCCCCATACAATTTGTGCTCTTGTAGACATTGTAGTACCAAGCACAAGTGCTCGTCATGCTCCTCTGTCATCCGAGAGTAGATCAAAATATCGTCAATGAATACTTGGATGAACTTTTCCAAGTACTCACGGAACACCCCATTCATCAAACTCATAAATACCCCTGGGGCATTTGTCAATCCAAATGGTAAAACAATAAACTTGTAATTTCCAAACCACGTCTTAAAGGCGGTCTTAGGGACATCATCCTCCATGATCCGCAACTAGTGATACCCTGATCACAAATCGATCTTTGAGAACATCGTCCCCCCCTTTGTACCAGTCATCGTCACGCTGTAAAGTTAGAATATTTTCATGTAGATTCATCTGAAGAGGAAACACCAAAAATATGTGTGGTATTTGACTTAGTGCATCTGCCACTCGTTTCACTATTCCTTTTATGTAAGTAATCTCAAAGTCGTACTTACTAAGCAATTCCAACCAATAATGTTTCCACGTGTTCAGGTCGCTTTGCGTAAAGATGTGTTGTAGTCCACAGTGGTATGTCTTTAGTTCAATTTTTCATCCAACAAGGTAGTGTCTCCAAACCTTCAAGGCATATACGATGGCTAATAACTCCAAATCGTGCATCACGTAGTTCTCCTCATGCCTTCTTAATTTCATCAAGATGTATGTGATCACTCGCCCGTCTTGCATCAAGACTCCGCCTCAACCTTCCTTGGATGTGTCAGTTCATACCAAGAAGTCTGTGTCCATGTTAGGGACCTTTAGTATCGGTATTGTTGTCAAAAGCTCCTTGAGCCTCTGAAATTATACCACGCATTTCTCGGTCCAAACAAACTTCTTGCTCTTCTTCTGCAATTCCATTATCGGATTTTCTATCTTTGAAAATCCCTCGACAAACCATTGATAGTATCATGCTAGACCCATGAAGCTACGTACTTCTGGGATGTTTGTCGGTGTATGACATTCCATAATATCTTCAACCTTCGCTGGATCCACGACGATACCTTCACCAGAAATGACATGCCCTAAGTAGTGAATATTTGATTGATAAAATCATAATTTGGACAACTTCCCATACAATTTTTTATCTTGTAGACACTGTAGTACCAAGCGCAAGTTCTCATCATGCTCCTTCATCGTCCGAGAGTAGATCAAAATATCATCAATGAATACTTGGACGAACTTGTCCAAGTACTCGTGAAACACCCCATTCATCACACTCATAAATACCCCTGGGGCGTTTGTCAGTCCAAACGGTAAAACAATAAACTCATAATTTCCAAACCTCATCTTAAAGGCAGTCTTAGGGACATCATCCTCCTTGATATGCAACTGGTGATACCCTGATCGCAAATCAATCTTTGAGAACACCATCACACCCTTCATTTGATCGAATAGATCATCAATCCTTGGCAACGGATATTAATTATTGATCGTTGCCTTGTTCAATTGACGGTAGTTAATGCAGAGACTCCACGACCCATCCTTCTTTCGTATGAAAATAACTAGCGCACCCCATGTTGACACACTTGGATGTATCAGTCCCAGGTCCAGCAATTCCTTCAGTTGCATTCTCAACTCATGTAACTCCAAGGTCAACATCCGATAAGGCGTTCTCATTATCGGTTCAGTCCTCGGTTTTAGGTCTATAGTAAACTCCAATTCCCTCTATGGAGGCATCCCAGGTAACTCCTTTGGAAAGATGTTTGCAAACTCTCTCACCATCAGAAGGTGTTCTAGACCTTCCGCTACTCCCTTATCATTTAACGCAAGGATCACATACAACTTGCACCCTTCCACATGCTCTTTCATAGCTGCACGGAATAGATGAACCTTAGGGAAACTCCCTAGTTTCAACCTACAATCAGGCGTCTTTGTCCCTCATCATTGACCAAGATCAATCATTTAGTCTTACAGTTGAGTATCACCTCATGCGATTCCAACCAATCCATATCTATCATGACGTCATAAGATCCTAAGATCGTGATGTACAGGTTGGCCCTAGTGACAAACTCTTCCAGGTTGAGGGTGCATCACGTAACCTTTCCTCCAACCTTTTGTTTGGCTCTAGAAGCCATCTCTATGAAGTTAAACTCATCCTGTTTGAATTCCTTTACCTTAATCCTTTTTAGTGCTGCACCAGAAATAAAACTCTGGGTAGCACCAGTATTTATCAAAATACTAAGGGTATAGTCAGCGATGGTACCTAACGTCTCAAGAAAAGTCGACTGGTGCTCTGTCTGGCGGTTATTCACCATTGCATGAATCCAATGGTTCTTGCCCAAATCTCCCACGGTGGTGGGTTCAACTGATATAGGTTCTCTAGTCCTCTCCATGGGGAAATCACGTTGGTAGTGTCGCTCCCCACACATCCAACACCCCTTCTTCGGTCTAGTACTCTTGGTACACGAAGTAGAATATGATGGCCCATCGACCTGGAATCCTGGTCTGTTCTGTTGAAAAGGCCTAAATTGTTGCTACTGTGGTCGACGTTACTGTTGATTATGTGGTCCCCGATAGGGTGTCCATTTTTTAGGCGTTGGTCATCGAGGTGTAGTGAAAGTAGATACATTCTGGAAGCCACGATATCCTAGCATATGTATGGCTAGTGTCTGATGTTGTTGCACACCAGATGACACCTTCCCTGCTGGTCTCGCTGCAGTCCTACTCTAACCCCCATTGATAAGCTCCTCCTCTTCTATGAGGGCCTTCTAGACGACATCATGCAAGGTTTGAGGCATCAGAATCCTAACCTTTGCACGTATGCTTCCATTAAGTCTGAACACGAACCTGTTGACCTTAAGTTTCTCAGTATTAAGATACGGAGCATACTGAAGCAGAAGTGAAAATGTTTCTTTTTTTTTTCACAAGAAGGCGATGATGACAACAGTCAACCACACAACTAATGATAAAAGCAATCACGCATTCCAAGAAATGGGCTACTATGACTCCACGCACTAGAATAAGAGCATCTGGGTGAAATGTGCGTAGAAAAATAAGGAGAAAAAGACTACCCACCCAACGAAAACACAACCACGCCTACAAGCTAAGGGACAATATCCCTCGCTCGACACAACGACCTTGACGAAAAATACTAGAACCTCAAGGCACGTGAACCAAAGGCATGAAGGCGTTCAACCCATGTACCAAAAACAAACTTACAACACTCGACAACTCTCACACGGAAGACACTGACTCTAGCCAAGTTATCATTCGTCGCTATCCAATAGGGTGTTCCATGATCCCCTCATCAGAAATCATGTCATCCCCAGGTGATACATGTGTCAATAACCTTGGTGCAGCACTTCCTACCTGGACCTAGGACTCTAGATAACTCCAACGCACTAGGAGTCACACTGACAAGAAGGATACACACATACCCCAGGCAATAGGTCGATGAGACATAGCATGACGTCAACAAGAAAATGAAATCTATTACACGACTTCGCCAATAAATTCTCTTATTCATCAAGTCTAATTCTAATGATTACAAATCTAATTTAACATTAGTTGCACTCTAATTTAGCAAGCACAATTTACAGTCTAGTCAAAACTCACCAATCTCATTTAATCATTAATTACAATTTAATTCGGCAAGTTCAATCTACAATTTGGTCAATACTCACCAATCTTATTTAATCATTAATCGCCATCTAATTGGGAAATTCTAAATAAATCCCAAAATTACAATCAAACTATCAATCAACAATATATAACCACATTAGCCATATCAATGTAGAATGTTACAATTATAACACCTACAACCAATTAAATTACACATGTCGTCTATCTATAGTAACCAAACCAAATAACTAGTTGTATATTAATATTAAGAAGGAAATTGTTGACCATTAACATCGTTGTAGCATTTATCATCATTGTAGCATTTAACATGGAAATTAACATGGCAATTGATATAGCAAATAACATAGCAATTAACATGGAAATTAACATAACCAGTAGCGTTGTTGTAGCAATTATCATCGTTGTAGCAATTAACATAGCAATTAACATTGCAATTAACATGGCGATTAACATAACTTCTAACCATTAATGCAATCTATTCTCATAATTACCAAAATAATATAAGAACATTCTCATTATCATGCATAAAGCTTATGATTAAGGTGCTAATTAATGAAAAATCTTTTGAAAATCTATCTATAAAAAATAAAAGTGTTAAGGTCGAAACAATTGTCCATGACTAAATTGGAGGTATGGGAATGGTATCATCTAGCCACTAAAAGCGGGTTGTCCCAATTAATGTTCCACTGTCCAAGGTTGTACCAGCAGGTGAGTGTTATTACCATCAAACTCAGGAATTTCATAATCAAAATTAACATTTTATTGTCAAGTCAAAATGCAATTATTGTACAGATGAAAAAGCACCCTTCGCAGGCCATTAAAACATGAAAACTCACTCCTAGAGAGGGTAATCATGCAGACCCAAGGTAAGTCAGTAACGAGGCGCAAACCAAGGGCAATTTTTAGGAGCTCAGGCCACTAGAGATGTCTTTAAAAGAAAAAAATATCAGAGCAGTAATTACATGCAATGAAGTGCCTTCAAGTAAAAAGAAAAGAAAAGGTTCAGGCTAGGAAACCTCCTCAAAAAATCATAGGGCAATAAATTCACCAACCCAACACAATCAAGTCTACAATCGAATCGCACAGCTTCAAAAATTTTGGGAATGAGTTGTGGAATACAAACTTGGACAAATCGTGATGTGAACAAGCAAGGCGAAAGTGACTGCTTAACCAAATTCGAGTGACTATTTAGAAGAGAATCTAACTATCTAAATATACAGAAATCACAGAGTCAAAATAGGGGTCAGGTAAGTTGTGTGAGCACTAAGTTGAGCAGGGTAACTCAATGGGTTAATTTCACAGTTTTAAAAGAGAGAAAATAGAAATAGGAATGCGGGGGTGGGATTTGTTGTAAAAATGAATTATCACACGATAAGTACCAAGCATACTCAAATGCTATCAAAGCATCAACTAAAAATGCATTCACACTCTGTACAGGAAAATACCCCATCACTGTTACATGAAAATTGTTGTCAACATTTAGATACGCAGTCCTGCTAGGTTAATATTTATTGTCCAAAACAACACCATCATACAGGTGATTAAGATTTATTGTCCTAAGATGCAATCCCTCATATTGGTTGTGTTTCATCAAGATGGTAGACACACAAAAAAAAATGCAAATGTATGATTTCGCAATGTTAGATTCATTGTCTAAAACATGTAACACAACTAACAAAAGAATGGTTGGGTTGTGGGTATCGCTATCCAAACCATGAGACAACAGTCTAAGAAATAATCCCTCACCTTGTTGTCCATCAAAATAATAAAACATAGTCACCTTCAACGCAGTATCACATAATAGCAATCCAAGGCAATCAATGCAGAACAATGATTTATCCAATAAGATATAAAAATGAGGTATAAAACGAGATAACAAACGAGATATAAAACATTGAGTTTAAAGAAAACTTCGCCATCAATCAAATTTTGCAGGGTTAATTAAACGCATCGAGGTGCAATACCAACAATCAGCCAAGGACAAACAACAGAGGTATACGGTTGATAGGAACATCCTTCGCTCATCATCCACGCACAGAAAAGCAGGGCGTTGAGATCCATAGGTCTAATAACGTCAAAGAGATGAATGTAGATCAGGCTCATGGACGACTGCTCAGGCTCAGAGTGATGAGCTAGGGACAAAGGAAAAAATGAACCGCAATCATCACAAACAATAAACCTCAGGATGGTCAAGACATGCAGGGATCGAAGGCCATGGGAAATCAATCAACATCAAGCTAAGGCTATGGGGAAATTTCAGTCTTCAAATAGAATGCTAAGACTATCATATTATTTACCTAATTAAGCATACATAACTGAAAGCATAAATCCTACTAACAATCTAACATGCAGAAATAAAGGAAGCATATCGTTTCCCAATCACCCGCTCTGAGTTGATGTCCTGCGTGCTCCGTGCAACTCCCGCTTGTCGACTGATGAGACTTCACCGGTACCTCCCAAACAATGCTAGGAGTACTCTTATTCCCCCTTAGCCCCCCGAGCTACAAAGGGGCCATGCACACTAACCAGAGAATCAGCTAGCTCCCAGCTCGCCTCGCAAGGTCGAGCTACCACTTCTCACTAAGTTGGGTATCCCAACTCCCACAAGCTAAGTCAGTCAAGTATAAATTTTTATAGCGTAAAGTTACACATCACAAAAGATATCCATTATCCTTCTCCTCCCTCTATTATATAGAGTTTCGAAGTCCTTTATTTTCCCCAAATCCCATTTAATTAAATGTTTAATATTTTAATTCATAAAAAATCCTCCCCGTACATGTGTCACCCATACCCTACATTCTTCCATAAATTAAATTCATTAATTAATTAATTATCCCTATTTCCCTTACTCACCTAAAGGAACTCGTAGAATCACTCCTAGGTGTCCTCATATCCCCTTCCAAGTTTTAATGACTTTCCCCCTTATTAATTTACTAGTTGAGTTTCAATTAGAAAGTTCTTAAATGCTAGATACCTTACTAAGTTAGACTATCTGCTTTTTCCTTGTGTTTCCCCTTTCTTTTTATGTTTCCCTCTTTTTCCTAGTTTCCTAATTATTTTAGATTTCCCTCTTTCCCCTTTTTATTTAAACTCAAAAAGGCATGTGAAAAAACTTACCCTTTTTCCCTTTTCTTTTTAATGAATAAATATTTAATTAGAAAAATATAGTAAAAAAATTATTTCCCCTTTTTTAATTTTATCCCAAAAGATTTTTATAAATCAATTTAATTACTTGCCCCCTTCTTGTCACAAGATTAATGAAGATTATCATTTATATATATATATAGATAAAAAAATTATCACAAGTATAATTTAGACCTAGACTTTATTTTCCTAGGCCGAGCAACATTTTATTAGGGGAAAAGTTTTAAATCTTCCTTAACACGTTATTCATCCTAAATCCATCTAGGTTGATCCAATTATTAAATAACAACGCAACGTGACCTTCAGGATGCATTACGTGCTCCAAGGGTGCCACTCGCCTCCTTCTGTTTCTCTTGTGCGACATGCCCTTTAGGATGCACTACATGCTCCAAGGGTGCCACTCACCTCTTTCTATTTTTCATGCGCGATGTTCCCTTCAGGACGCACCACGTGCTCCAAGGGTGCCACTCGCCTCTTGACTAACTTGGTAGACATCAAAAACCCCTAGAGTCAATACTCTGCCAGGTGATCTTGTGGGAGACTAAGGGCCTCTAAGGAATAAGTCCCATGCCTTATTGCGTACCCCTTATAATCATCATGAGTGACTGTCCCAGTCGAGGCTCGCGGCATCGTGGGTCTTCTCGAACTAGGTAGCCGTTAACCTACAGTTCGAACCACAACGAGAGTTCTAGTAGGTTGTGGCAGGGTTGTTTTCCACACCTCTCCCTCACCATCCCTGGTAGTTGTGCTTGACCCCTCTACTCCGCATGTGAGTCTAGTCAGCAAGCTATCGTCAACCTGCATCATCAACAAATCATGTCAGAAATATATCCATAATCATATCATTTAATCTGATGCACTAATATCACATATAAAACAATCCAACGCCAATAGTTCACTCCCCGACTCAATCTGGAGTCCTAGGGGTTCCATCGATGTCTCTGCATCCTTAAGGTCCAAAATCTAGCACACTTAGTAAAACTGAGTCAATAGCACCTGTCTAAGTCAATGCAGCAAAACTACATGTCATCAACCCATAACACCTCATAATCAAAATCAAATGTTTAATAGTATAATAATCTGGTTCATTTGCGAGAAAGTGTCCTCAAAGAATAAGTTCACTCAGCATGTGAAAGAGTGGGATGTTTCAAGTGTGGGATGTTACACACACCCCTCTTGGTCTAAACTTCGTCTGGAAATTTCACAGTATAAGTGCCAAAAAAATGTGTATCAAAGTATCATAAGTATATCTATCAAACAAAAATGGAAACTTCTAGCGAATATCATATGCGTCCTCCCAAGTCGCCAAGTGTGGACTATAGTTGTCCCACTAGACCTTGACCTAATCTACTATTTGACACCATAGATTTCGAATGTGATGATCCAAGATGCGGATTGGCTCAGCTATGAGAACCTCCTCATCTGATACCATCAAGGAACTCGTGTCAATAACGTGTGTGGGATCACTAATATAATGTCTCAAAACAACTACGTGAAAAACATCGTGCATATGCCTCAAAGAATCAGGCAAGGCTAGTCGATAGGCCATGGGCCCCTTCCTCTCCACAATCTCGAAAGGTCCCATGAACCTAGGAGATAATTTAGCTCCCTTTCCAAACTTGATCAAACTCTTATGCAGTTTAACCTGCAAGAAGACTTGATTTCCAGCCACGTAACTATGGTCGACACGGTGCACATCGACATAACTCTTATGTCGATCCTATGCTTCTTTAATCCTTGGCTTATTGTTTGCATTTTCTCTTCCATTTCTTGATCATTTTTGGTCCCACCAGAACCCTATCCTCAATTCAATCCCAACTCAAAGGTGTCTGACAAGGTCGCCCATAAAGAAACTCGAAAGGCGCCATCTTAATGGTGCTTTGGTAACTATTGTTATAAGCGAATTCTATCAGAGGAAAGAATTCTTCCAAATGCTTTTGTTGCTCCATCACATACATGTGCAACATGTCCTCCAAGGTTTGGTTCATTCGTTTAGTCTGCCCTTCAGTCTCCAGGAGATACGCAGTACTGAAGTTAAGTTGGGTTCCCAGGGCCTCTAGGAAACTCGTCCAGAATCATCCAGTAAACATCGATCCTTGATCGGATATAATCCTCTTAGGCATGCCATGCAGCCTCACAATATCACTAATGAAAAATCTAGCTATTTAAGGTGCCTGATACGTCATACACACAGGAATAAAGTGAGCACTCTTCGTCAGAGTGTCTACTACTACGAAAATCGAGTCATGTCTCCTTGTCGTCAATGGAAATCCAACAATAAAATCCATCGAAATAATCTCTCGTTTCAATTCTGGAATAACATGCGGATGTAGTAATCCTGTTGGATGTATATCTTAAGCCTTTACCTACTGACATTCTAGACATATGTCCACATAGTTTACTATGTTTGCCTTCATTCCCTTCCAGAAGAATAAGGGTTTAAGGTTCTCCCTCATCTTCGTGACACCCGGGTGAGCCATGTAGACTGCTCTATGAGCGTCGCCTAGGATCAAGCTCCTCAACTCGTCGTTCGATGGTACGTAAATCCAATTTTTAAACCTCAATAATCCATCGTTGTCAAACATAAATCCTTCAAATCTTAGTACCATCATTGTGTTTTGTTCGATAAAACCCTCGACCTCTTTGTACCAGTCATCATCATGTTGTAAGTTTAGAATCTTTTCACTTAGATTTGTCTAAAGAGGCAACACCGAAAAGATGTGTGGTCTCCGACTCAATGCATCTACCACTCAGTTCATTATTTCTTTTATGTAAGTAATCTCGAAGTCGTACTCGCTAATCAATTCTGACCAATGTCACTACTGCGTGTTCAGGTCTCTTTGCGTAAAGATGTGTTGCAGTCCACAATGGTCTGTATCTAGTTCAAATTTTCATCCAACAAGGTAGTGTCTCCAAACCTTCAAGGCATATACAATGGCTAACAACTCCAAATCATGCGTCACGTAGTTCTCCTCGTGCCTTCTCAATTTACTCGAGATGTATGTGATCACTCGCCCATCTTGCATCAAGACTACGCCTAAGCCTTCCTTGGATGTGTCAGTGCATACCAAGAATTATGCGTCCATGTCAGGGGCCTTTAGTATCAGTGTTGTTGTCAACAGCTCCTTGAACCTCCTAAATGCTACCGTGCATTTCTTCTTCCAAACAAACTTCTTGTTCTTCTTCTACAATTCCGTGATCAGATTTTCTATCTTCGAAAATCCCTCGACGAACTATCGATAATATCCTACTAGACACATGAAGCTATGTATTTCTGGGACGTTCATCGGCACAGGCCATTCCATAATAGCCTCGACCTTCGTTGGATCCACAACGATACCTTCACCGGAGATGACATGCCCTAAGTAGTGAATCTTTGATTGATAAAATGAGCATTTGGACAACTCCCCACACAATTTGTGCTCTTGCAAACATTGTAGTACCAAGCGCAAGTGCTCATCATGCTCCTCCGTCATCCGAGAGTAGATCAAAATATCGTCAATGAATGCTTGGACGAACTTGTCCAAGTACACATGGAACACCTCGTTCATCAAACTCATAAATACCCCTAGGGAGTTTGTCAGTCCAAATGATAAAACAATAAACTCGTAATGTCCAAAACTCGTCTTAAAGGAGGTCTTAGGGACATCATCCTCCTTGATCCGAAACTAAGTGATACTCTGATCGCAAATCGATCTTTGAGAACACTGTTGCACCCTTCATTTGATCGAACAGTTCATCAATCCTTGGCAATGGATATTGATTCTTGATTGTTTCCTTGTTCAATTGGCAATAGTCAATGCAAAACCTCCATGACCCATCCTTATTTCGTGTGAAAATAATCGATGCACCCCACGGTGACACACTTGGAAGTATCAGTCCCAGGTCCAACAATTCCTTTAGTTGCATTCTCAACTCCTGTAACTCGGGAGTCGACATCTGATAAGGCATTCTAGATATTGGTTCAGTCCTCATTTTTAGGTCTATAGTAAACTCAAATTCCCTCTCCGACGGCATCCCAGGTAACTCCTCTAGAAAGACGTCTACAAAATCTCTCTCCACCAGAAGTTGTTCTAGACCTTCCGCTACACCCTTCTCGTTTAACGCAAGGACCGCATACAGCTTGCACCCCTTTTGCATGCTCTTCCATAGCTGCAAGGAAGACTCAGGGAAACTCCCTGGTTCCTACCTACAATCACGTGTATTTTTCCCTCATCATTGACCAAGCTCAAGCATTTTGTCTTACAGTTGAGTATCACCTCATGTGATTCCAACCAGTCCATACTGATCATGACATCATAAGATCCTAAGATCATGACGTATAGGTTGGCCTCGGTGACAAACTCTCCCAGGTTGAAGGTGCATCCCGTAACCTTTCCTCCAACCTTTTGTTTGGCTCCATAAGCCATCTCTACAAAGTTAAACTCATCATATTTGAATGCCTTTACCTTAATCCTTTTTAGTGTTGCACCAGAAATGAAACTCTCGGTAGCACCAGGATCTATCAAAATACTAAGGGTTTGGTCAGCGACAGTACCTGACGACTCGAGAACAGTCGATTGGTGCTCTACCTTGTGGTTATTCACCGCTACATGAATATGATGGGTCTTGCCCAAATATCCCATGGTGGTGGGTCCAACTGATCCAGGTGCTCTAGTCCTCTCCAATGGGTAGTCATGCTGGTAGTGTGGCTCCCCACACATCCAACACCCCTTCTTCGGTCCATTACTCCTGGTACCTAAAGTAGAAGATGACAACCAACTAGCTTGGAATCCTGGTCTGTTCTGCTAAACAGGCCTAAACTATTGTTGCAGCGGTCGACGTTGTTGTTGATGTTGTAGTCCCCAATAAGGTGTATGTTGTTGAGGTGTTAGTCGTCGAGGTGTAGTGAAATTGGATCCCCTCTGGAAGCCATGATGTCCTGGTGTATGTTTGGCTGGTGTCTGATGTTGTTGTGCACCAGATGACACCTGCCCTGTTGGTCTCATTGGAGTCCTGCTCTGACTCACGCTGATAAGCTCCTCCTCTGCTATGAGGGCCTTATGGATGGCATCATGCAAGGTTTGAGGCATAAAAATTCTAACCTTTTCATGTATGCTTCCATTAAGGCCGAACATGAACCTGTTGACCTTAAGTTTCTCACTATTAAGATGGGGAGCATACAGAAACATCTCCATAAAATGGGCCTCGTACTCTGGCACTGTACGACTGCCTTGTCATAAGTCATTGAACTCGTTGAGTTGACTCTCAATGAATTCCTCTAATAGGTACCTCTCTCAGAACAGTTCCCATGACACGTCTTCGACGACCATGTTTAGTTGTTGCAGGAGCATCTTCCACCATAGAAGAGTGATGCCCTTTAGTTGAAAGACCATCATGCAGACCTTCATGTTGGAGGTATAGTCACAAAGCGCAAAGAACATCACCATATTCTCCAACCATGCCTTGGTGGCTACGTCATCCAGGGCACCAAATAACTTGGGAAATTTGACCTTATCGAGTTCACAGTGAATGTTACCCGTACCAACCGGAGCACGAGGTGGACCATTAGGGGGTTTCGGCGCCCTAGCCTCATCTCTGTCCAAATGGCTGATCAGTGCCTCATACATCCATTGAAAATACCTCATCAGCCCAACCACATCACCCACTGCTATCTTCTCCTGCCCGACAAAATGTTCTTCTCTCTGGGGGTTGGACCCCTTAGGTGTGGATGTTGTTGGAGGCGTCGTGCCTCCTCCCCTAGAACCCCGTCGTCTACCTCTGTGACGTCCTCTAACCATGATTACCTACACGGAAACAAGTCAACTCAATTAGCAACATTATAATAAAATCATAACAACAAAATCCATAGTGATCCCAAGTCGCGGGTTGAACCCACTCTGATACCAAATGTAAGAACCCCTCTTTACGACTACAAGCGAAGCAGAAGTGCAAAGGTTTTTTTTTTTTTTTTTTTTTTTNTTTGCAAGAAGGAGATGGCTGTAACAGTTAACCACACAACTGATGACAGACACAAGCACGCATTCTAGGAAACAGGCTACTATGACTCCATGCACTGGCATAAGAGCGTATGGACAAAACGTGTGTAGAACAACAAGGAGTAAAAGACTACCCACCCGACAAAAAAAGGACCACACCTACAAGCTAAGGGACAATATCCCCCTCCCGATACAACAGCCTTAATGAATAAGATTAGAACCTCAAGGCGCATGAATAAAATGCACGAAGGCGTTCAACCCATGCACCAAAAAAACACTTACAATGCTCGACAACTCTCACATGAAAGACACCGACTACGGCCAAGTTATCATCCGCCGCTATCCAACAGGGTGCGCCATGATCCCCTCATCAGGAATCATGTCGTCCCCAAGTGATAGACACGTCAATAACCTTGGTGCAACACTTCTTACCTAGACCTGGGACTCTAGATAACTCTGATGTGCTAGGAGTCGCACTGACAAGAAGGTTACACACATACCCCATGCAACAAGTCGACGAGACGCAGGATGATGTCAACAAGAAAACGCAAGCTATTACACGACTTCGCCAACAACTTCACCTATTCATCAAGTCTAATGCTAATGATTACAAATCTAATTTAACATTAGTTGCACTCTAATTTAGCAAGTATAATTTACATCTTAGTCAAAACTCACCAATCTCATTTAATCATTACTTAAAATTTAATTCAACAAGTTCAATCTATAATTTGTTCAATACTAACTAATCTCATTTAATCATTAATCACCATCTAATTGGGCAATTCTAAATAAATCCAAAAATTACAATCTAACTATCAATCAACAATATATAACCACATTAGCCATATCAATGTAGAATGCTACAATTATAACACTTGCAACCAATTAAATTATGCATGTCGTCTATCTATAGTAACCGTACCAAATAACTAGTTGTCTATTAACATTAAGAAGGAAATTGCTGACCATTAACATCGTTGTAGCATTTAACATGGCAATTAATATAGGAATTAACATAGCAATTAACATGGCAATTAATATAGGAATTAACATAGCAATTAACATGGCAATTAACATAACCAGTAACATTGTTGTAGCAATTATCATCGTTGTAGCAATTAACATGGCAAATAACATGGCAATTAACATAGCAATTAACATTGCAATTAACATGGAGATTAACATAATTGTTGACCATTAATGCAATCTATTCTCAGAATTACCAAAATAATAAAAGAACATTCTCATTATCATGCATAAAGCTTATGATTAAGGTGTTAATTAACGAAAAATCTTCCGAAAATCTATCTAGCCAAAATAAAATTGTTAAGGTCGAAACGGTTTTCCATGACTAAACTGGAGGTATGGGAATGCTATCATCTAGCCACTAAAAGGGGGTTTTCCCAATTAATGTTCCATTGTCCAAGGTTATACCAACAAGTGGGTGTTATTACCGTCAAACTCAAGAATTGCATAATCGAAATTAACATTTTACTCTCAAGTCAAAAAGCAGGTACTATACATATGACAACGCACCCTACACAGGCCATTAAAACATGAAAATGCACTCCTAGAGAGGGTAATCATGCAGACCCAGGGTAAGTCAGTAACGAGGTGCAGACCAAGGGAAATTGCCAGGCACTTAGGCCACTAGAGTTGTCTTTAAAAGAAAAAAATATCAGAGCAGTAATTACATGCAATGAAGCACTTTCAATTGAAAAGAAAAGCAAAGGTTCAGTCTAGGAAAACTCTTCAAAAAATCACAAGGCAATAAATTCACCAACCCAACACAATCAAGGAAGCAATTGAATCGTGCGACTTCAAAAATTTTGGGAATGAGCTGTGGAATACAAACTTGGACAAATTGTGATGTGAACAAGCAAGGCAAAAGGGACTGGTTAACCAAATTCGAATGACTATTTAAAAGATAATGTAACTGTCTAAATATACAGAAATCGTAGAGTCAAAATATGGGTCAGGTAAGTTGCGTGAGCATTGAGTTGAGAAAGGTAACTCGTTGGGTTAATTTTGTGGTTTTAAAAGAGAGAAAACAGGAACAGGAATGCGAGGGTGGGATTTGTTGTAAAAATGAATTATCACAAGACAAGTACCAGGCATACTCAAATGCTATCAGAGCATCAACTAAGAATGAATTCACACTCTATACAGGAAAATACTCCGTCATCGTTACATGAAAATTGTTGTCAACATTTAGATACGCAATCATGCTAGGTTAATATTTATTGTCCAAAACAATGTCATCATACAAGTGATTAAGATTTACTATCCTAAGATGCAATCCCTCATATTTTTTTGGTTTCATCAAGAAGGCAGACACACACAAAAAACGCAGATGTACGATTTTGCAATGTTAGATTCATTGACTAAACCATGTAACACAACTGACAAAAGAATGGTTGGGTTGTGGGTTTTGTTGTCCAAACCATGAGACAACAGTCTGAGTGATAAGCCCTCACCTTGATGTCCATCAAAAGAATAAAACACAATCACCTTCAATGCAGTCTCACATAATAGCAGTACAAGGTTATGAATGCAGAGCAAGGATTTATCCAACAAGATATAAAAATGAGGTATAAAACGAGATAACAAACAAGATATAAAAACGTCGAGTTTAAAGAAAACTTCGACATCAATCAAATTTTGTAGGGTTAATTAAATGCATCGAGGCACAAGACCAACAATCAGCCAAGGAAAAACAACAGAGTTAGACAGCTGACATGAACATCCTTCGCTCATCATCCATGCACAGAAAAGAAGGGTGTTGAGATCCATAGGTCTATTAACGTCAAAGATATGACCATAGATCAAGCTCTTGGCCGACTTCTCAGGCACGGACTGATGATCTAGGGATGAAGGAAAAAATGAACCGCAATCATTGCAATCAATAAACCTCAGGACGGTCAAGATATACAAGGATCGAAGTCCATGGGAAATCAATCAACATCAAGTTAAGGCTATGGGGAAATTTCAGTCATCAACTAGAACTCTAAGACTACATATTCTTTACCTGATTAAGCATACAGAACTGAAAGCATAAATCCTACTAACAATCTACCACGCAGAAATAAAGGAAGTGTACCATTTCCCAATCACCCGCTCTAAGTTGATATCCCACATGCTTTGTGCAACTCCCGCTTGTCGACCAATGAGACTTCACCGGTACCTCCCAGCCAATGCTAGGGTTACTCTTCTTCCCCCTTAGCCCTCCAAGCCGCAAAGGGTCCACGCACACTAACCAGAGAATCAACTATATCCTAGCTCGTGTCGCAAGGCCAAGCTACCACTCCTCACCGAGTTGGGTATCCCAACTCCCACAAGCTAAGTATGTCAAGTATAAATTTTTGCAGTGTAACATTACGCATCATAGAAGAGATCCATCATCCTTCTCCTCTCTCCATTATATAGAGTTTCAAATTCCTTTATTTTCCCCAAATCCCATTTAATTAAATGTTTAATATTTTAATTCATAAAAAATCCTCCCCGTACATGTGTCACCCATCCCCTACATTCCTCCATAAATTAAATTCATTAATTAATCAATTATCCCTATTTCCCTTATTCACCTAAAGGCACTCCTAGAATCTCTCCTAGGTGTCCCCATATCCCCTTGCAAGTTTTAATGACTTTCCCCCTTATTAATTTACTAGTTGAGTTTAAATTAGAAAGTTCTTAAATGCTAGATACCTTACTAAGTTAGACTATCTGCTTTTTCCTTGTGTTTCCCCTTTCTTTTTATGTTTCCCACTTTTTCCTAGTTTCCTAATTATTTTATATTTCCCTCTTTCCCCTTTTTATTTAAACTCAAAAAGACATGTGCATAAATTTACCCTTTTCCCTTTTTCTTTTTAATGAATAAATTTTGAATAAGCAAAATATAGTAAAACAATTATTTCCCCTTTTTTAATTTTATCCCAAAAGATTTTTATAAATCAATTTAATTACTTACCCCCTTCTTGTCACAAGATTAATGAAGATTATCATTTTTAATTATTTTATTTTTATTTTATGTATATATATATATATATATATATATATATATATATATATAATAAATAGATAAAAAAATTATCACAAGTATAATTTAGACCTAGACTTTATTTCCCTAGGTTGGGTGACATTTTATTAGGGGAAAAGTTTTAAATCCTCCTTAACACGTTATTCGTCCTAAAGCCATCTAGGTTTATCCAATTATTAAATAACAACGCGACGTGCCCTTCAGGATGTACTAGGTGCTCCATGGGTGCCACTTGCCTCTTTATATTTCTCTTGCGCGACATGCCCTTCAAAAAGCACTACGTGCTCCAAGGGTCCCACTCGCCTCTTTCCATTTTTCTTGTGTGGTGTGCCCTTCAGGACACACCATGTGCTCCAAGGGTGCCACTCGCCTCTTGAATAACTTGGTAGACATCAAAATCCCCTGGAGTCAATACTCTTCGAAGTTATCTTGTGGGATACTAAGGGCCTCTAAGGAATAAGGCCCCTGCCTTATTGCGTGCCCCTTAGAATCATCGTGAGAAACTGTCACAGTCGGCCCTCACGGAATCATGGGTCTTCTCGAACTAGGTAGTCGTTAACCTATAGTTCGATCCATGGCATGAGTGCTAGTAGGCTGTGGCATGGATGTTATCCACACCTCTCCCTCAACGTCTTTGGTAGTCATGTGTGACCCCTCTACTCCACATGTCGGCAAGCTATCATCAACCTGCATCATCAATGAATCATGCCAGAAATATATCCATAATCATATCATTTAATCTGATGCACTAATATCACATATAAAACAATCAAACCCCAATAGTTCACTCCTCAACTCGATCCGGAGTCCTAGGGGTTCCATCGATGGCTCTGCATCCTTGAGTTCTAAAATCCTGCACACTCAATAAAATCGAGTCAATATCACTTGTGTAAGTCAATGCAGCAAAACAACATGTCATCAAACCATAACACCTCATAATCAAAATCAAATGTTTAATAGTATAATAATATGGATCACTTGCGAGCAAGTTTCCTCAAAGAATAAGTTCGCTCAACGTGCGTAAGAGCAGGATGTTACATCATCAAACTCCTTGCTGCAATATTCACCTGCATTGTCTGATCTGAGACACTTCAACCTTTTTCCTGTCTCATTCTCAACCAAATATTTCAATTTCTTAAAAGTATCAAAAACATCATATTTTTTTCGAATGCAATAAACCCAAGTTTTTCTAGTTGCATCATCAATAAAAGTAACATAATAACGAGAGCCACCAAGAGATGATACCTGAGTTGGTCCCCATACATTTGTATGCACAAGCTCTAACCTTTCACTCTTCTTTTCTTTTCCAACTCTGAGAAATCTGACTCTCTTGTGTTTTCCATAAACACAGTGCTCACATAAATCCAAATCAATTTGTTTAAGATCTGGAAACAAATTTATTTTGTGAAGTATCTACATCCCCTTCTCACTCATGTGTCGATGCCTATGATTCCACAGTGTTGTATCAACTCCTTTAGAAGCTAAAGATATATAAGAGTCAATATTACCAATACATAAATACAATGTACCTACCTTCTCTCCTTTTTCTATCACCAATGATCCTTTGGTGACCTTCCACATATTACCTGTAAATATGGATATACAACCTTCACCTTCCAATTGCCCTGTTGAAATTATATTTTTCCTTAGATATGGAACATGCCTTACCTCTTTCAATAACCATTAGTTTACATTCTTTTTCTTTATTTTTACCTTTCCCATTCCAACAATTTTGCATGGTGCATCATTGCCCAAATGAACCTATCCAAAATCACCTTGAACATAATCTAGAAAATGTTTCCTATGGGGTTTGGCATGAAATGAAGCCCATGAATCTAGTACCTAATACTTAGAAATATTATCTACAGAAATAATCAAAGCATCTTGTAACACATGACCTCTTACATTTGTTTCCTTATTTTTCTCTTATTGTCCATCTCTTTGTTTCTTTGCAGCTTTTCCATCTTTCTTGTTGGTGCAAAATTGATTAGACCAGGGTCATTCTTAGGTTACCAAAAAAAGGAACCGAGTAGTCTATACCATTGGAATTTTCATCTCCTCCGAAGAGAAGAAATCTCACTCGAAGGACAACCACAATAAAAATATAGGGAAGGGCAAGGAGAATACTTAGGTGGGTTTCCAAAATCTTCAAGATTCACCATGATCTTGTACAAGATAGACTAACCACATAACAGATCTGAACTCATTCATATTGGAAATAAAGATAATCAAGTTGCGTAATCAGTTGTAAACAGAGACAACATATTGATCTTATCAAGCATAAAGAAGTATTGTAAGGAGACAATTCATAAGCATAAACACAGAATGACACAGTAATTTCAAAATTTTAGGTCCTTCCTTGCATATTATCAAAAGAGCTTCTTGGATACAATCTCAGAGATACAAATCAGTACTCTGTTACAAGATTATGGTTCCAGACTCATGTTCCATACTCATGTCATAGAGCTCTAACTACCCTTTTTCCCCAAAATGTATACAAGTTACAGTCACAGAACCTTTTGTCTGTCTGTGCACTCTATACCATCTATGACAAAACCCTACAAACAAGAAATTACAACCAACCATTCCCAATAGTAAAAACCAACCAACCCTTTTACAATAATATGCATCTCATATATATGATGAGTGGGATATTCTAGATTCAAGCTCCACATTCTTTCTTATTCTTGTTCTGTTGTAACTGTTTTTTCCTTCCTAGCGTTGCGCTATCCCTTTTCGCAACCATTTTTCATTTCTTTGCTTGCTTCACTATCCATCTTTTTTGTAGCTTACGCAACTCATGTTTGACCAAAATTGGGACTATAGTCCTCCTTTTACAATCTTAAAACCAAAAACGAAGGGCCCAAGAGGCTCTAACCACAATCCTTGACTCACCCTCGAGTCGAGTACTTGGCTCTTTCGTGGCTTCTAGGAGTGCCTATTTATTTCCTTTGTCTTCCTTCTCCAATTTGCTTTCATCTTTTTCTTTCACTTTTTCCTTTTCTACCTCTTCAAATGAAGGGCCCAACTCTAGGACCAACTCTAAGGCCCACTTCCTGACTTCTTGGAAACTTACAATTTTGTCCTGCCACTTCCTGGCAAGGAGTGAGGCTTCAGCTACAAACTATTGAGTCACATTTATGATGCATCCTTTAGGCTTGGATGTGACTAGAGATTTTCATTTAGAATCAGTTGTAGCATCTACATGTAAATTTTCTATATGATAGGTAGAAATTCACGCAACTCTTTCTTGGCTACTGATTGCACTTCAAACAAAGTGTTCATCTCATTGTCTTCTTGTTGGATCTGATCAAATTTTTCTTGTTGCTTCAGCAGATCCATGGTGACCGCAACTTCCTCATTGAGCAATTGTATTCTTGCGCACACATACTCCATAGTTTGGTTGGTCCTTGCGATAATTCCCATCTAGTCACTGACTTCATGAAAGATCCTTTTGCATTCGGATGTTCACTTGTGTAGTGTTGCTCGAGCATTGTTACCTTCGAGCACTATTTTATCCATCTTCTCCTGTAGCTTCCAAGGTTGTTGTTCTGCTTCATGTTGACTCTCCCTCAACTTTACTTCTATCTTCTTTGCGCAAATGGTCAGTTGTGACCATGCTCCCTGAAGTAGCTCAATCTTATGCTCAGGCTCTCCTACGACATTAGACTCTAGTAGTTGTGGTGCTACCTTCCTTATTTCTGGCCAGGCTTTAGAAAGCTTCTCCTGGACTCTTTCCAGTTTCTGCTCTGCCTGGATCTTGGTGCATTATTCCTATGTTATGAGTGCTTGAGCAAGGAGTGATCCCTCCCTTACAAAATCTGCATTCCTTTCGGCCTGCAAGAGCCTCTGCTCCAGTTGATCAATTGAGGCTCTGATCATCCTGAATAGTTGTGTTGTTGGCCATTGTGCAAGGTCAGCAGAAGAATGGGTGGCTTCTCTGGGTACTCGGACCTACAGTGGGAGTCCACTGGCCATTGAATTCTCTGAAGGTGTCTCCACCTTTTCTTCTCTTGTAGATGGTCCTGGTGCAAACCTTAACCTCAACATTGATGGCAGGAATGTTAGTACTTTTGTTCTAGCCAGGCAGAGTTGCAACAACTTTGTGCACTGTTGTGGGTTTTGGAGGACTAGCTCCATTTGTTCCTGTATTGATGTTGCACTTTTTCCTGAGGTTGTATCAAGTTCCTTATGAACCTCTGGTGCCTCTACCTCTTTGTGGACCTCAGCTTCCAAGGTTTCACTTCCAATAGCACACTCAACCTTCGTCATTGAGGAAGTGCATTGGGGACTTAGGACCTGTGGCTTTAGCATTTTTTTCATCTCCATTGAGGATGGAGTGTTATGAATTGGAACAAAGGGTATGATTTGTTGGCCCTAGGCTTCATGGTTTGGTCCAGTGAGTTCTAGCCTCTACTCGGGTATTTCTTGGTTTGGACCAGTGAGTTTTGGTCTCTGGTCGGGTATCTCTGGGGGATCCAACTGCATGGGTTCTAGGTTGATGGTTTGGGATGGAATCATGGTTTCTTGGGGCGGTGACTAGGGTTTTGGTGGTGATGGATGTTTTTCAATGATGATGGTGCTGGATGGAGTGGTGTCAGGCTCAGGTTCGTCCTGGATATCTATAATGTGGGATGCTTGATCCGTTGAGCGAGTGCAAGGAACGGTGGATGAAATGGGATGGGAGTTTAGAACCTTACTTGGGTAGATCCCCATCCAGGGTTTCTTATCCATCGGGTCTTCGATGAAGGCAACACTAATAATTTCGTTGACATCCTTACCTGTCAACATGGCTTCCTTCGAAATCTACAGGAACATGGGTAATGTTCTCTTTTTGCGCTCCAATGGCTGCGTCGCTTCCTCCTCATATGAATCCATCTGTACTGGGGATTATTTCTTTTGTACCTTCAGTCCCGAGCTCAATCCTACCCCTACTTCCTGACCCCTCTTCTTTAGCAGCTACACAGGTAGAAGGTAATGCATCCCCGACTTGTGTGGGTCGTGTTTTACTCTAGGCCATGACATAACCTCCTTGTCGAAAGCCTCCTCGTCTAAGTAAAATGGCAGCATGTGCGAGTGGAATTCCTCTCTATTGGCATACCTTGGTCATATGAATGTATGGTGGCGGTTCATGTTGAATGAAATTTTTCTTGTATTGAGATTGGGAAATTCTTGCAGAATGCGCAACCTCTAAGTTGCGTCGCGAAACATGTTGTACCATTTGGAGAACATTGTGTTGTTGAAGAAAGTGTTCTCCAAGTCTGACCTTGAGTGTCAAGGCTCGAACATCTTTGTCAATTGCCCCTTATATGCTGGTGAAAGTGGTCTTCCTACGGGTGGAGTCCACTTCAGCATTACAAACACAAACAACAAGTAGTCGTAGGTGAAAGTGCCACCCTTCTCCCGTGCTTCCTCGAAAGCCACCAGTAGCTCCTCCAGTAAATAGTTGCATCAGTTGAAGAGAGCGCCATTGGTGCAAAAATATGCCACTGATAGGGTATCCAGTGTACACTCTCCTTTGTAATAATACCGCATGACCTTTCTAGCAATTACATAGCAACTGGTCCTGACCGTCTCGGGTAGAATGGGGTCTATTTTGGATGTGCACCCTCCCCTTTGCATATGAAACCTCTCATATAAAATGGGTCCCCCCTTCTTCTTGCCATGCTTGTTGGGACCCTGAAAACCTTTGGACACATCCTCACCTTTGATGGATAGTCCAGTAAGCTAGTGGATGTCCTCTACGTGAATTGGATATCTTCTATCCAACCATAGTTTTATGTCGTGTACCCTACTAATGAGAAACTTGGTACACCTCACAACTTCTCCAGTGGTGCCGAAAACTAGAAAATCCCTGAGGTTCATAATTTTAGAGTTAAACAAGTTGATGAACTCTGGCTTCGGCACAAACTGCATGCCTCCCAATGCATCTGAAGCAACACTCAAGAAGACATCAATGTTCATCTATGGAAATAGAACATGGTCTGTCAGGTCAAGTTCAAGGATCTTAACTTGCTCGACCTTCCCTTTGAGATTGCCCATGATCTTGACCCAGGGGTCACATGGCTTTTATGGTACTACATCCTTCGAAATGACACTTCTACTCCCTGTATCTCCCGACATGGTGATTCTGAACTGTCAAAAAATTCAACAGGATATACTAGGATTGGGGATCATGACTAAGGGCTGAGGGATTTCACATGCTTGTTTACAATTCAGAATTCACAAATCACTAAGTTCTCTCTGGGAAACAATTTGTCCTACACCGAGTTATCATAACCTTATACTTAGGCTTAGCTGGAAATTTATGTGATAACTGCTAAGGCTATTCATCATTAACCCTATAGACACAACTTGGATCTGAGTTGTCCGACGGGACTGGTTAATGGGGTAAATCTATTGGGTGATCTTGGCATTTACTGGGTAAGTTGGTCAAGGATGTGGCTAAATCTAGACTTTACCATTTAACGGATGAGAATCCTGATGTGAATATCGATGGAATCTTCCCGTATTGCGGCTTTATGGTTTAACATAATTCAGACGGATTACTATAGTGGTAATAAAGGCTATGACTGGACTGGGTTTGTGTGGTACATGGACAATGATTGTGTCTGGATTCTCTCTCCCTCCGACTACAAAGGGGTCACCGTCATATTTAATGACTATCATTAATAGATTTGTGGATCTTTTGATCCTACGTTGCTAAGTAAGCAGTTCTGCATCAAAACAACACCTAGACAAAAAAATGAAATACATGTCACGGCACAACAATGCACTCTTCAACTTTATTAACTGAACTCACAGAATTTGCAAAAACTAAAATATAAATACTATACATGCTCCTTCGAACTAGAGAAATATTCCTTTATTTCAATTCTATGACATATAGGGTTTTATGCGAGTGTCATTCCCCCATCCTAGTTGAAGTATACCATCCAGTTGCGTGAGTCTGACTGCTCCAGAAGGTTGGATATCCGCAACTATAAATGTTCCCAACCAATGCATGCGCAACTTGCCTAGATGTTTCTAGTATCGAATGTCATAAAATATGACCTTATCTCCTTGCGCAAATTCTTTGGTCTTAATGTGTTTGTCATGCCAAGCTTTCTGCCTTGCTTTCTCAACTAATTGATGGAAGTCTGCTAAAAAACTGGTCTCTTCAAGTTCTTGCAATTCCATGAGCCTCTGCACAACTAATTCATCCTCTGACATGTGTGTAATCTGTGAAATATATAAACTCAGTAATGAATTCTGCAGGTACCACAACCTCTTTCCCATAAAATAGCTAAAATGGAGTGTACTTTTAGAGTTTCTTTGTGTTTGTCCTGTAAGCCCATAAAATTGTTGGGACTCTATCATCCCAATCCTCCCTATTTGCGCAGCAAACCTTCGTTAATCTCCTATCCAAAATCTTGTTAAATGTCTCTATTATTCCATTGGCTTGAGGATGGTAGGGGATAATTTTTTGATGTTGGATCAAGAACTTTGTTGTAATATTTTCTATTGTACTACTAATAAAATGTTGGACACACCTACCACACTTAGAGGGGGGGTGAATGAGTGTGGGGATCTTTTTCCCAAAAATTTCCTCTTACAAAAAAACTCCTTAGTTAACATTCAACATTTTCTCATTACTCATTGTTTTCATTTATAATCAATTATATGTGAATACATATCAGCAACATATCATCAACAAATCATCTCCACAAGGAACACAAAGAACACAAGATGTATGTACAATTTTTCTTTTTATTATGGACTTCAATCTGGAGGTTTTTCAACAACAACTGAATAGAGTACAACTCTACAAGAGCACCAGATATATATGCAAGACTCATCTTACATTGTCAGCACCAACTAAGATGAGGCAACAATCCTCAATAGATATCAATCTGTCAACATAAACAAGTGCATCAACCATGCACCAACTTGTCCCAAACAACCTATAATCAACCTGTACCATAGACAAGTGCATCCAACCATGTACCAAGTATATACCAATAATGTGTCAACTAATTATCAACAAAGACTCATCAATATGTACCAACATCATCAACTATACACCTCTTGTATGTGCCAACTCATCAACTTCTTGTCTCAACCATGACTAGTTTTGGATTAGTCAACAACCCCAACTTGAAATAATCATAACTTTGTACCTGTAATGAATAAAGATCTAAAATTGATACACAATGTTATTCAGTTTGTTTTATACAATTCCTCCAAGTTTCACTACTTGGAACCTCTCATAAAAGGAGTTATAGCAAAAATGGCATACCTTGCTGAATTCTAGCTTATTCTAGAGAGAGACCTTATAGAGCATGCCACGCATGGAATATTTGTTGAATATATTTGAAAATGTTACAAAGAATACTACAGACTGTAATATAACCAACACAATTGGTCTCACTCAATTTGGATCTGTTATGAAGAAGTTATTACGTTTTTACCCAAGACACCTGTTTTAGACTAGTTTTAGGACTAGCCACAAACCCTATTTTCCACGGAGTGTATCACCAAAACTACAACGACCCACAAGATGAATTTTTTAACACATATACTTGGATATGTTTCCTCAATTTATATCAATCCCATGGTCTGAATCATTATAGAAAACAATTTATAGTGAAAATGATGAGATGACCTATAAATAGCATACCTTAGAAAACATCATGAAAAGAATTTATCCTCCCTTCAATTTTGGCCCTCTTTTCTTCACCTTCCTTATGAAATTCGACTTTTATATCCTTGGTTACCTCATTCACCTATATATATTCAATATTCTCAAGTGTTCCACACCAAAAATTCTCAAGAAGCTCTCACAAGAAGCTCTCCATCAATACTCCAAAATATATTCTCACAAGAAGCTCTCCATTGATCCACAAAAAGGATGATCTACAAG
>ML777503.1:312987-391530 GCA_009831015.1 Picea engelmannii
TTAAAACAATCTAGGCAGCATAACATTACTTTGAATTCCTTGAGAAAATGAGGTGCATTCATGGCTTTTTATAGCGTTGCATTGGGTTATTGTGTAACTACTTTGTAGTGTGAAAAGAGGCCATTTAGGGCATTATTAGGTCTTTGACCAGCCCACCATTTGGATCCAGCCTGGATTTGGAGGTCAAATCAGCTTGGGAGCTGAACCATAAGTGGTTGGGAGGCCGACCACATTCATAAATGTGCCATTTAGCAGGTGCGTGGATTTTTGCGCTAACATCCATGCATCGTGTGCTTATGCGCACATTCTACGCTCCTGTTCCGTGCATGTGCGTGCGCACCCAATGTCTGCAAAGAACTCTTCAATTTTGCACTACTTTGTATAGTTTTTTCCCTTTTTTTGAATGCCGTGAGATTAATTCAGGGCCATGAATGACTTCATTACTGTTTGACGATGCTGAGTTCTTGTAACCATGTGCGGATGAAATTTCAGTGATAACAGAGTCTTATTGCTCTCTTTGAGCACATCCTTTAACATCAAGATGTACCTTTGACTCCTCCTAAGAAACTTTTTAGTGTTATCCGAAAGATAGTTATAGTGTGTATAAAAATGATCACTTCTATATCTATATAAACCCTCTTCAATTTCCTTTTGAAGTTCTAATAGATTTTCTTCTATTCTTTCCATGGGATAGCTATCATCAAACTATACACAAACTATTTCTAGATCATCTTCTTCACTTGAGAAAAATTCAACATCATCACATTTTGAATCAATGCAATCAAAAGTCTTTGGAGATTCTTTACCTTCATTTGAAGTATCTTCAATATCTTTATTCTTTCCAACATCATCACATGATTATTTTCCTTTAAAATAATCGCATATGAAATCAAGAGTTAGAGATTATTTACCTTTGATAATCTTTACGGAGTGGTATTGAACATCTTCTTTCTTTTTTTGATATGTCTCCTCTAGCTTTAGCCATAGATCCTCAGTGGAAGTGCATTATCCCATGCTCTCTTTTACAGGGATTGAAAGTCCACTAAGAATAGTCTTCATAGACAATGCATGATT
This sequence comes from Picea engelmannii, assembly GCA_009831015.1. Taxonomy (NCBI): domain Eukaryota; kingdom Viridiplantae; phylum Streptophyta; class Pinopsida; order Pinales; family Pinaceae; genus Picea; species Picea engelmannii. The sequence continues at coordinate 314,062 of ML777503.1, forward strand.
CTTCTTTCCTTCCCTTTGAGCTGCAAACTTTGACTTGTTCTTCAACGGAACTAATCCACCAATGGTTGCCTTCCAAATAGTTGCTCCCATTGTCTTCAAATACACTCTCATCTCTATTATCCAAGTAGAATAGTTTTTCTCATCAAGGATTGGTATTTCATCATCCATTTGTGTGTCTATGGATCTCCTTCAATATTGTTAAGGCTTGTAGTGAAGGCATGCTCTGATACCAATCGTTGGACACACCTACCACACTTAGAGGGGGGGGGGTGAATGAGTGTGGGGATCTTTTTCCCAAAACATCCCTCTTACAAAAAAATTCCTTAGTTAACATTCAACATTTTCTCTTTACTCATTGTTGTCATTTATAATCAGTTAGATGTGAATACATATCAACAAAATATATCAGAAACATATCATCAATAAATCATCTCCACAAGGAACACAAAGAACACAAGATGTATGTACAATTTTTCTTTTTATTATGGACTTCAATCCGGGGGTTTTTCAACAACAACTGAATAGAGTACAACTCTACAAGAGAACTAGATCTATATGCAAGACTCAACTTACATTCTCAACACCAACTGAGATGAGGCAACAATCCTCAACATATATCAATCTGTCAACATAAACAAGTGCATCAACCATGCACCAACCTATGTCAAACAACCTGTAATCAACCTGTACCATAAACAAGTGCATCCAACCATGTACCAAGTATATACCAACAATGTTTCAACCAATAATCAAAAATGACTCATCAATATGTACCAACATCATCAACTATACACCTCATGTATGTGCCAACTCATCAACTGCTTGTCTCAGCCATGACTAGTTTTGGATTAGTCAACAACCCTAACTTGAAATAATCATAACTTTGTACCTATAATGAATAAAGATATAAAAATGATACAAAATTCTATTCAATGTGTTTTATTCAATTCCTCCAGGTTCCACTACTTGGAACCTCTCGGAAAAGGAGTTATAGCAAAAATAGCATACCTTGCTTAATTCTAGCTTATTCTAGAGAGAGACCTTATAGAGCATGCCCCTCATGGGATATTTGTTGAATATATCTAAAATGGTTACAAAGAATACTACATACTGTAATATAATCAATACAATTGGTCTCACTCAATTTGGATCTGTTATGAATAATTTATGACGTTTTTACCCTAGACACATGTTTTAGACTAGTTTCGGGACTAGCCAGAAATCCTATTTTCCACGGAGTGTATATCCAAAACTACATCGACCCACAAGCTGAATTTTTTAAAAAATATACCTGGATATGTTTCCTCAATGGAATATCAATCTCATGGTCTGAATCATTATATAAAAAATGTTATAGAAAAAATGATGAGATGACCTATAAATAACATACCTTAGAAAGCATCATGAAAAGAATTTATCCTCCCTTCAATTATGACCCTCTTTTCTTCACCTTCCTTCTGAAATTTAGCTTAGATATCCTTGTTTGCCTCAATCACCTATAGATATTCAATATTCTCAAGTGTTCCACATCAAAAATTCACAATAATCTCTCACAAGAAGCTCTCCATCAATACTCCAAAAGATATTCTCACAAGAAGCTCTTCATTGATCCACAAAAAGGATGATCTACAAGAGACCATCACTATCTTATTTATAATTTCACCCTCTAGGTCACTTAACCCATTTTTAGGTCACTAACCCATTTCTAGGTCACTTAACCTATTTTCCTTATTTTAGGGTTAACCACTTTCCATAAATAGAAAGTTCTCCAATACTTTATCATTTAAATATTCCTTCTTGATTTTGTCACCTTAATTTATCATTTCTTGATTTTGTCACTTCTCTTGATTATTTCAATAATACACCTTGACTTTGTCACCTTACTTTATCATTTAAATAATGATTTCTTCTTTTAGGTCACTTAACCCATTTTTAGGTCACTTAACCTATTTTCCTTATTTTTAGGGTTAACCACTTTCCATAAATATTCCTTCTTGATTTTGTCACCTTACTTTATCATTTCCTGATTTTGTCACTTCTCTTTATTATTTAAATAATCCACCTTGACTTTGTCACTTTAATTTATCATTTAAATAATGATTTCTTCTTTTAGGTCACTTTGACTTCTTTGACCTTGGGGGCTTCAAGCCTTCATGTGGGGGTCCTTCATCTTCGTAAGGCCATAACTCTCAAACCATGAGGAGTTATGTGACATTCCACATACCATCAGAAATGGAATGACAAGAACTATCCATCTAGGATAGTTTCACCAACAATTTCGTTGATCTTCATCTCGTTATTCCACATACAAGCATGGGTCCTCCAACCATTCTTCTAGGATAATTCAATCCACAGAGAATATTCTTGTGAGGTCTTTCACCATAAGGGAACCACTTTGGAGTTCATCCATTTGTGCACCTTATCAATCATGATAAGACAATAATGAGAGCATGGTTCCTCCAACCATTCTTCTAGGATAACTCAATCCGCAAAGCATTTTCCCGTGAGGGATTTCACCATAAGGGGACCACTTTGGAGTTCATCCATTTGTGCACCTTATCAATCATGATAAGACAATAATTATTCATCTATACATTTTTCCAACAATGCATCATATACCAATGAAACCACATCAATCCATCTTCATCATGTATCAATGACAACTCATTGATCCATCTTCATCTATGCATTCTCATCAAGGACAATACATATTATATTACATCAATCATCAATCAATCAATCATTTGACATCAATCAATCAAACCATTGGCATCAATGACAACATGATACAACATAAAATGACCACCCTGATCACTGGTTAGACTCCTAGGACATCCAAACCAAGTGATAATATTTTCAAAAATGAACCTAGAAGCAGTATCAGTTGAACAATTCTGAACAGTTGTTGCCACAGCACAATGTGTAAGGTAATCAGTTGTGATAATAATATACCTGGACTTTGAATGCTTAGTTGTAGGGTTGATCAGCCCAATGAAGTCAACCGCCCATTTCTCAAATGCTTATAGAGCTTGAACTGGAGAAAGAGAAAATTCATCTCGTCGTGATGGCTTTCCCACTCTTTGACAGACATCACAAGATCTAGCATATGCCTTTGCATCCTTGAAGAGCGTGGCCCACCATAGTCCATCTTGGAGGACCTTCTTCACAGTGTCCTTTCCTCCAACATGCCCTCTCCCACAACTCAACTGTGGCACTCCCACAGTATGTCTTGTCTTTCATGATCTAAGACACATCTCCTAAGGATGTTATCTAGGCCCAACTTATACAATTTCCCCACAATCAATTGATAGTCTGCTTCCCTAACAACCATATGATGTTTCTGAGTTGTGGAGTATGTTGTTGGGAAGGCCCATGTACTTAAGAAGACTGTTATGTATTCTAGGTATTCTGGTATGGCCTCAACCCGGAATAGGTCTGCATCTAGGAGTTGATCATCGACTTCTCTGCCACTTTCTCTTGAATCTAATCTAGACATGTGATTAGGCCCTACATTTTATATTCTAGGTTTAATGATCACCTCAAATGAAATTTCCTGAAACAGTTACAACCATCGACAAATTCTTCCTTCCAGAACAGGTTTGTTAACTAGATATTTTAACGTAGAATGATTAGTAAATAACTTAAAATGAGATCCTAACAAATAATGTCTAAACTTTTGGAAAGCATAAATCATAGCTAAACCCTTCCTTTCTGTGGTTGTATAGTTGCACTCAGCTTGCAACAATTTCCTACTAGCAAAATAGATAGGATGATCCATGGCTCCATCTCCTAGTTGTACTAAGATGGCTCCCAAGACAATACCTGATTCATCCATGTGCACATGAAATTCATTTTCCCAGTTCAGAAATATCAGAATAGGTGTTTTTCTTATCTTTTCCTTTAGGATATTGAACACTTTATCACACTCTGGGGTCCACTGGAACCCTTATGAATTCTTTAATAGACTCTCCAGAGGTGCAGTAATGTTTGCATATCTTCTGATAAACCTGCGATACTATCCTATGTGCCCCAGTGTGGAGCACAATTGTTTAGCACTCGTAGGTGGTGGCATGTTCATAATAACCACAACTTTTGTTTGGGTCTACCAGTACTCCTTCTTGGCATACTATGTGGCCTAACAAATCTCCATGCGGCACACATAAGATACACTTTCTAAGGTTTAACGATATCTGCAAGTATCTACATATATTAAACATCAGGCATATCAACGCTACATGTTCCTTGAGTAGATTGTATACCATCCAATCATCCATATAAACTTCTATAAATTTGTGAATAAATTCTCGAAAATTTTCTATTACAATCCAGGAAAAAACTACAGGGGAGTTCTTTAGGACGAAGGACATCAAATTATATGAAAATGACCCCAATTCTATTATGAATGTGTTCTTCTTTTTGTCTTCTTCAACAATCCTTACTTGGTGATACCCCAAAAATCCATCTGTAAATGAGTAAGATTCTTTCCCTTCAACCTTTTCTAGCACCTCATCAATAAAAGGTGTTGGGAAAAGGTCATGTACATAGGCATAATTAAGGCTTTTGTAGTCTACATAGACCCTAATGTCCTATGTGTCTTTATTGCTCTGGATGACTATTGGGCTAACCCATTCTGCTTCTTCCACTGCAAAAATAAGTCTAGCTTCTAACATCTTGTCTATTTCCCTCTTAACCTTCTCTTTCACTCTTGGGTTAAGGTCATATGGTCTATGCCTTACAGGCTTTGATCCTGGTTTTAGTTCCATTTTCATCTCTCCCATAGCTCCTTTAATCCCTTTTAGCTCTAAAAATGTCTTTGGGAACAATTCCTCATACTATCGCAACAGGATATGTATTTCTTGGCTAGTTTTTTCATATGAGTAATCTCCCACCATAGTTATCTTAGGTTTCTCTATGGTCCCTATATTGAATTTAAGCAAATTCAATGGATAATTATCAGAACCATCAGTCTGGATGGGTACAATGTTCTGGATTTCTCTACTTCCTTTTGTTTCCTTAATGGCTAAGTTTCTCAATTCTTCTAAATCATCTGGACTTTCCAAATCCTTCTCAATTTTATAGCATTCTATAGGTCTCTTGTCCAAGTTTAGGTGAAGGTTAGACTGAAGTTCTTGGCTATGCTTTGCGCATAACACTAGGTCTGATTTTTGTTCACCAGTATCTGTAAAAAGGAATTCTTTAATTCTTTGCGGGACTACTTTATGCTCAGGGCACTTACTTGTAAACAAGAACTCCTTGCAAAATTGATCTACCAACATTCTCCAGTCATTGGTCTGTCTCCTAGTTTCTTCATGCATGCACCAAGCTTTCGGAATTGGACCTAGTGAATGGGGAAATACTTGAACCCAGAAGCGAGATGGTATTTTTGCAAATTGACATTGTCTCACACATTGTTCAATATGCGCTTTAGGATCAGACTGTCCATTGAACAGTTGTACAACATGGAAATCTATTCACATCTCTGATTCCAATTGCTCCTTATCTTGAAACATATATCGGATAGTTTGCTATACATCTTCCCAATTCTCAACTAAGGATTTGTGATTAGTCCACCATCTAGCAGGGGTGTCCTGGAGGGCTAAATCCAACACTGAGATCATTTGATCCTCCACTATATTTTCTTCCATGCTAACTAGAAAATTGTCAAGTTCTGAGGTACCATCATATATTAGGTGTTCTCTAAACTCGGTTCCAACCCATCTAGTTGCTCTAACATTTGTGCATCTTCTTGAAAATATTTTATATGAACCTTGTTGCCAACTATCAAATGTTAGTTCTGAATCTTTGTTCGTTGATTGTATTCCCCTCCAACTTATTGATCCATCAGCAATAGGATTTATGAAGTCTTCTCTCATTATTGTTGTTACAGTGTACAACTAGTCCAAGTATTCTCCCTCCATATTTTTTTCCATTGGCTCTATGTATCGAGGGCCTACATACGGATCCAAGGGTTTAACTACTTTTATTCCATCTGCCTCAAATTTCATAGTGTCTTTCTTTAGGTCAATCATTACATAGTTGTTGTAAGCCCAATCAATAATAAGTAATGCAAGATAAGGGTCCTTATCCCCCATGATTTCGATCACCTCAAAATCAGCTATACTCTTCACTCCCACAACATCTATTTCCACATTCTCCGATCTTCCTATTGGAAAAATACAATATTGATTGGCCATTCGTAGCTGAATTGGGGAATATGTCAACTAGGATTTTCCTAAAGCTTCCCAAGTCTTTTTAGGAAGTATATTAACATCAGATCCTAGATCTAACATAACTTCCTTAATCTCAAACTCATCTAGCTAAGCTTGTAATCTAAACTCTTTTCCAGTCTGTAATTTCCTTCTCTGCACTCTCTGAGTATTCTTCTCAGGAATATTAGTCCTTATTCTTTTTTCTGGAGATTCTTCAGTTCCTAGGAATAGGTACAGTGCATTGCACAACTTTTCTTTCAACTGGTCATTCTCGAGAATATCATAACATAACTGAAACCAAAGGTCAACTACATTTTGTGGCTACTCAAGTTGTCTCATCAGGACTACAGGGTTTCTGGGCACAGGGGGTCAAGCAGGGTCTTATGCGATCTAGGGTAAACAATAAGATGAGGGGGTTTCTCTTGCATCTCAAGGATAAGGATATTCTAAAATACTTCTATGGCATTTTTAAATAATATCTTATGTCTCATAGGATCATACATGTCCTCCTTAGGTGTTTCTTTCTGGATCTGAGGAAAATTGTCAGCATCTACGCTAGTATTTTCCCCTCCTTGAGTAAAAATATTAAGGTTGGGCAGTTTTCCTATAATAAATATCTTTATATTTGAACTGATGAGATTAGTTCCTCATTTACGTAATCGATCCTCCCATTTTTCAATTAGTTCTGGGTAGTCTTCAGTTGCATGCCCATTGATTTTGCAATGAGAGCACCATGGTCACCTTGGGTGAGGAAAATCTCTAGCCATGTGGCCTTTCTCATCATAGATGTATAATCTACTTGGTCCTCTTCCCCTGATTCTTCCTCCTTTGAAGTCTCCTCCAGCTCCACCTCCTCGACCTCTTCCTAGTCCCTGGGGGGTTTCATTCACCCTGAATGATGTTCGATCCAGTCTGTCTGCAAGTGCATCCAATGCTCTACACTGATTGGTAGAATGTGTGGTAGATGTACAAAACTCACAATGCACAGTATTCGATACTATTGAATACTTCTGATTAATGGGGAACTTTCTTGGCCCATTCCCATGGATTCAAGAAATCTCACAATACTCAACTGATGGCGCTACTTGATTACCTGGAAAAGCATGGTATGGGGTTGGGGTATGGAATGGTAAATTCTTGGATACTTGTCCAACTCCTCTCGTGGGTCCTAGTGAGGGTCCCATCGGATTCTGAGGAGGTCTCATTCCCCTCATCTCTGGACATTCATTTACCATGTGTCCTTCTTTGTAACATCTGGTACACCAGACTTGCCGTCGTCCTGGTCTAGGTATCATCAATTCTTGAATCTTCTCTGTAAGCGTTGATATTTTCCCTTGTAGTTGCACCAAATTTTCATCTGTTGGGGGTCTGGTCACTCTCAAGATCCCCTGATATCCTGCCATGGCTTCAATATTCATTGATTGTTCCAAGGCATCTGTCAAAGTGGCTATCCATTGTTGCATTAATGGAATCTGTGTTAGAGGTAGAAATCCTTTGATATACCATTCTCTTTGATGTTCCTCATGAATTGGATACACTAACCTCCCTATAGAATCTTTAAACTTCTGGTTATATTCCTAGGCCAATTCACCTTCCCTTTGTTGAATTTTATGCAACTCAGACAGAGCTTGTTGTTCTGACTGAGGTAGCTTAAACTCCGTTGTGAACTTTTTCCATACCTGGTCAAGTGTGAACGCTTGAACTTGCACTCTTGGTACTCCTGGCTCAATGGCCTTCATGTACCATTTGAGAGCACAACCTCTCAAAGTAGTATGGAAATTAACCAATTTATTCGCATCCAAAGTCCCTTTGGACCTCCAGATTTCTTCGCATAAGAACCAATGCTACTCAACATCCTGGTCTCCCTTACCCCAAAATTTTGGGTTTCGAGCAATCGAACCTCCTGCATTACTAGCCATTATTGATGTTACTGCTCCTACCAAAATAAAACCTAACGGTCCTAATTGTGATCTACTAGGGGATCCCAATATCCTCCAAGTATTTGCGCTTCTCAGTTGTGACTAACTGACTAACTGACTGTAATGGAACAGGAATAACATAAGAAGGTATTATAGAATTTACCACTTTTATAGAAGACACTTGGGGTATGGGTGATTTGGGGCTGGTTCCACTAGCTTCGAGGTGGGTTTCTTTGATCTGGGGGGTCTCATTATCATCCTCTGGAGCGGTCTCTTTAGCTGAATTCTCGATCTTTCTTTGCATCGGGGATGAATCTTCTCTTTCTTCTTCAAGATCCATGTCGGCTTCCTTTTCCCGTGTTTCTACACCTTCTTCTCCTTGTCCACCCTTCTGGGGACTTATTTCTCTCCGTGCTTCTCTCTCACTTAATCTTTGACTGGTCAGTCTTTCCTATCTTCTCATATTTCGCAACTCTTCTATCTGTCCTTCCTCTACTTCTCCTAGTATGACTTCTTTCCGCAACTTCTCGGATTGTTTTACTGCTTTCTTTATCTTACCATGCCACCACTTCTCAACTATGGCAGCTCTTTTCAGGGCTCGCTCATCTCTTGAGTCCATTTGGTTTTGCTCCCCCATTTTTCAAAGAACCCTCTCCCCTCTCTCAGGACATGAATCCACCACAAACTCACCCCACCCCAAGCGAGAGTGTTTACGTTGCCATCTCAGTTGGGGACATAGTTAACACCCCCTCCTCCATCAAGAAAACCTTAATCCACAGGGGGATTTCTCTCAACAGTTTTCCCCTTGCGTATTTCTTGAAATACGCTTCTTCCCATGAAAAATATTAGTGATTCTCAGTTGCAAACTCAATAATGTATCATTCTAATGTTGTATTGACCCAGAAATTGATCTCTCATGTCACCAGATGATCTAGCCAATGAATTTCTATGATCTTTTATGTGTCCCAAGCACAGGTCTTCTTGACTCGTTCTTGGAATTCTGGAGCTTCTTGGAGCCTATCTATCCAGTGGAAAATTTCTTCCGAGAACTTAACCCAAAATATCTCGTACTAGTCACTCGATCTTTCTGAGTAACATAATACCTCCCATGTATCTTTCACTAATTTTCCTCTCATTTCCACTTCTTTCCATATGAAGGAATTCCAATTTCTCTCCCACCACTGATGAATATCAGATCTGTGAATCTTCAAAATCATTCTCCCTACAGGTTCCCTTTTAACACAGGTCCTGGCAATGGAACCATTTTGTTGGCGCAGAATTGATCAGACCAAGGTCCTTCTCAGGTTACCAACAAAAGGCACCGAGTAGTCTAGAGCGCTCTCATTTTCATCTCTTCCGAAGAGAAGAATTCTCACTGGAAGCACAACCAAGAGAGAAAGATAGGGAAGGGAAAGGATAATACTTAGGTGGGTTTCTAGAATATTTAAGATTCACCATGATATTGCGTAAGATAGACTAACCACAAAACAGATATGAACTCATTCATACTGGAAACAAAGACACTCAAGTTGTGGAATCATTTGTAAACAAAGACAACATATTGATCTTATCAAGCATAAAGAAGTATTGTAAGGAGACAATTCATAAGCATAAACATAGAATGACATAGAAATTTCAAAATTTTAGGTCCTCCCTTGCATATTATCAAAAGGTCTTCTCGGATACAATCTCAGAGATGCATATTAGTACTCTATTACAAGCTTCTGGCTCCGGACTCATGTTACAGATCTCTAACTACCATTTTCCCCCAAAATGTATACAAGTTACAGTCACATAACCTTTTGTCTATCTACGCACTTTATACCATCTATGACAAAACCCTACAACCAAGACTCTATACCCAACCATACCCAACAGTGACATCCAACCAACCCTTTTACAATAATATCCATCTCATATATAGGTTGAGTGGGATCTTCTAGCTTTAGGATTCGCATGCTTTCTTATTCTTGTTCTATTGTAACTTATTTTTCCTTGTTGGCATTGCGTTGTCCCTTTTCGCAATCGTTTTCCATTTCTTTTCTTGCTCCACTGTCTAGCTCTTTTGTAGTTTGTGCAACTCGTGTTTGACCAAAATTGGGACTGTAGTCCTCCTTGCACAATATTCAAACCAAAAATGAAGGGCCCAACATTTCTTCAGATGTCCTTTCTTCCCACAAGTCCAACATTCTATCTTTCCCAGTCTGGATTTGGATATACCCTTCCTAGAATTCTTGCGACTCCCTAATCCCTTTCCTTTATCCTTTTGCATTCCCATGTTCTCCATGTTTAATGCATTACCTGATGTCTCACCTATCTTTTTCTGTCGTATTTCCTCGCTAAGTATAACACCAACAACATCATAAAATTTTAGAGTTTTTGAACCAGAGACAAAGTTACTTACAACCATGACCAAGCCATTCCAGCTTTTTTGCAATGAGCACAATATTAGAAGAGGCATGACCTCATCATCAAAGTCCACTTTTACATAACTTAGTTGATTAGTAATAGTATTAAATTCATTTAAATGATATGCAACAGACCCACCTTCTGACATATTCATATTAAATAATCTCGTCATTAGAAATACCTTATTGGATGCTGAGGATTTTTCATGCAGTTTAGCCAATGCATCCATCATCTCCTTTGTTGTCTTTTCTTTTGAAATATTGAAATCTACCAATGCTCCCAGCTCAACTATATTGTTCCTAGTGCCTTTCTTTCAAGAACCTCCCATTCTTAGTCCTTCATGGTTGTCGGCTTCTTTTCTATTCCACCCAATGTTAGGAATAGATCCTTCTAATATAAATAATCTTCCATCTACATCTTCCATAACTGGTAGTTTTGGCCATTAAATTTCTCGACCGTAAACTTTCCATCTATCGTCATTACTCCCACTAGAACCAAGAACCCTATTTTCCTGCGAGTTACCTTTCTCTCTGATACTAGTTGTTAGAAAAACAGGATCGTGGAACAATAAAATAAAATGAAATGTGGACATAAAACATAGAAAATACACAATACAATAAAGACACAGATATACGTGGTTCACCCAGTGTGGGTTGCGTCCACCAAAGAAATTGTCAGGTCCTTCCTTTTTATTATCCAGAAAAAAAAAAGAGATACAACCTACAGCACACCCAATGTAACTTCCTCTTATTTTTCTCACAGTCTCCTCTCTCAGAATACAATATTTGCAATGATACATAGCTACAATACAATTCCCTCATAAAAGAGGGTTGCCTTATAGGGAAAAAAATCCTAACATAAATTTTACCGTCATATCTGCGACCTTATAATGAATGTTCCAGATTTACTATGAAATTACAATATACATTTACAAGCAAATTTTTCCTTCCGGGGCTTCTCCCCTGAACCCCCGCCGAGGGCCCGCTTTCCCCCGGACCCTGCAAGGGGGACAAGCCCCCCCTGTAAACCCCCCATGTGGAGGGGTGTATAGTCTTCATGGGGTATAAACATGGTTTAAAACAAAGACCTCTGAACGAGAATATAATCAGGCTCCACAACCAACAATATTTTGCTTTGAACACCTAAATAATGTGACTTTCATTATATACTAGAATAAAAATTACAATTTTTTGGGGGAAAAAAAATATTTTCATATCACATATATTACTTTCCTTGAATTATTCCACAAGAATTGTGTTTCTTCAATCATAAATACAATTATATACAATGTTTCAAACTATTTACCCAAATTATTTAATATTCGACACAATTTCAAAGTTATTTTTTTCATGATCATGTTTTCATAAATCCCACTATAATTTTGAGAGAAACAAATACATATCATTGATATATGTTAAATTCTATAATTGAAGTTGCAAATCAATACTTATAAAAATTCTGATTAAAATAAAAATATTATAAAAAGAGTAAAATTACTATTACATTTATATATATATATATATATATATATATATATATATATATATATATATATATATATATATATATATATATATATATATATATATATATATATATATATATATATATATATATATATAACACTCTCACACATAGAAAATATTAGAGTAAAAACTATTTCATTATTTAACTTATTTTCAATCTTTTCATAATAGATCTCACATCATCAACACCATTTAAGTGTAGAAAGATTAACCACATTTATCTAACAAGTGTGTGTCATTCACATCGTCATAATTATAACTTTTTGTAATTACAAAGTTCCCTTCACCATTACAAATATGTTTTTTTTCTTTCGAAACGTCTATAATCACTATGTTTCTAACATCATAAGTAACCTTAAAGATCTCTCAAAATTTATTTAAAGTTTTGAGATATACAGGTGGATTCCCAACACCAACATGACCCATTATAGGTATCGTGTCACCTTCATATTGTACTACAATGACTTTAAATGGATATGTTTTCAATATTGTTCTCTCAAATAAAAATGGCAAAAAACCATTCACATTTTCATGTTACACTATTTCCCATTGACCAAACTGAGAAATACTAAAGCATTGTTCAAATAATTCTCTAACCCCTAGGATTGTAAAATAAATCATTTTTATTGTACAAATGTTTAGAATTATTGGTAATGACTTGTTTTGTAATGATATTTTATGAATTGTGTGTAACAAAAATACAATTATATTGAATATAATCAATGGTTTATTTAATAAATCCCATGTATATACAAACAAATAAATGGAATACATCGATTCATATTGTTACTTGTACATTACAAAACTTTTAAGTAAAGTAAATTTAGTACAAATTGGTTTGCAATTTTCCAAAAATATCAACATTATTTATATATCATTGTAATACCCTTGTTTCCCCTAGTTTGTAGATATAACTATAATTGGCCAAGGGACTATGGCAGACTAAATATGTGTGAATGTTTGATTTGATGAACCTTTGTATAAAAGGGTCAATGTATGAATCTTATGTTATTAATAGAAATTGAATATAATGTGTTGCACAATTGCTAAAAGGGGGGGATTTTCCAAGATAGACCATGGATGCTATGAGAGAGATGGTGAGGGAAACCAAGAATGGTTGAGATGACCCTCACCAAACCAGTACCTACTGGGTGTAATTTCTCAACAGTCCTCTGACCCAGAAATGAATTACCAGTCAGGATGGTAGTTGGAAGGCCATCCTCAAGAGTTAATGAGGAGGAAGTGTACCCATATGTAAGGCTTCCAGGATTGACCATGAGTTGGGGATTCAGACACACACAACCTTGACGAGGAAGGAAAGAAATGAAGTGGTTCGGGGGACAGAGACGGATCTACAAGAAGCAGAGTAGCAAAAAACAATCTCCAGAAGAGAAGAGAGCAGGTTTTCGATTTTGGAGTTGAAAGAAAAGTTAAGAAGCAAGCTTGTTTTTTGCTGTAAGAAGACATGGGTAGGATCCCACTGCAAGCTAATAAATGAGGTTGATGAGTGACGAAGGAAGTTCTCTCGCATACCTCCTTGCTTGGTGTGGAGGAATCTAGTTTCCAAGATCCTGTGGGAGGAGGAGAGTAACCTTCATCCCTAACTGTCATGGAGAAAGGAGGAATAATATCTCTCAAAGAATCATGGTCTAGCTCAGGGGTGGCCAAGGGTAAATCCATCAGGAGTGGTTGTGCCTATGGTTGGGTGGAAACATGCACCCCTTTCAATAGTCTCTTCACATTTTCTAGTTCGGATAAGTATTTTCATACTTTGCGTAATATGTTGGATGCGATGATTGAATGTTTGTGTTTATGGTTAAGTCTTGCAGTGTTTGAACAATTATTAGAAATGCTAATTTTTCTTCTGTAAACTGCTATTTTTACATGGTTTTCAATTTGCCTCAATTAACTGCTAGAGAGTTATGGTATGGGAATCCGCAAAAGAGTCGAGGTAGAATTAACTGAAATGTGTAAGTCTTGCCGACCTTTTGAGTTTACCTTAGAGGGAATGTAAAGTTCAAATTTGTGGGAGAAGGGAATTCCTTCATAACCTCCACACGTGGCCTTAATCAAGTCTCAACTAAGAGCTGAGTGTAGCCCAGAATCCAAATATGATCCCATATGACCCAGGGTTGGAAACCCCTCGCAAAGCTCGAAAGGAGTGAAGATACTTCGGCTTCGAGAGTTTGAGACTTACGATTTTTAAAACCCTTGAAAACAGCCAAAGGTTGGAGTCACAAATAGATGAGGGTTGTAGATCTGAGGATCCACTAGAGATATCTCCCAGTTGTTAGATCAGAGTTAGAAAGGGTAGTGTTAAGTACTTCGGCGAAGTTCCAATTCGGGAGAATAGGAGTGGTCTAGCACCGAAACTCTTGAATGTCCGAGTCGCGAAGTTAATCTGGAACGTTGATAATAGAGGGGCGTGTGTCCACAAATCAATGGTTATCTATAATTTTGGGTATTCAATGATATCAATGTGAAGACATAGGGATGTTCAACGTATAACGTCGAACGTAGAGCATCAATGTTCAATGTAGAATGTCGAATTTATAGAGTGACATGGACTGTCAATCCTCAGATCCTTTGGCATCTCTCTCATTCGTTGATCTAAGGACTCTATTGAGAACATCTCTTAACTTCCCAACTAACCGAGAATGCGTCGTGGAATGACATGTGGCCTCCACTTGTCCCTTGTCAAAATTCTCTAGTTGGACTAGAGTCGTTGGATGAGAGGCCACGTGGCAGGAGATCCTATAGTCTGAAGACTTGGTACTCCACAAGAACTTTTCCAAGAGCCTTCAGAGTGTGGAAACCTTCGAAGTCATGAACAATGAAGGGAATCTCAATTGTTGATTGGATGAGGACACATGGTACTAGATCCGAGAGTTCGGAGACTTGGATCTTCAGGGGATTCACGATGTGAATATTTCATAAGCTCTGAAGCTCGGATTTGTGAAGTAATGGGAGCCATGGATCTATGGACTACGTGGACAGATCTTAACCGTCAAATTTGAAAGAATTTAGAAGGATGTATTTCTAGGGCTAGCGTGGCTCACTGATGTCATCTAGGGTGATGTGGAACCGCAACTAAGGTACCACGTGTCACCGAGATATGGAATTTTCAAAAAATCCTTATGCCTTTTATATCATGACACATGTCATCCCCTAAAGAGAACATGTGTCACCCCTGGCCCTCACCATGTGTTGGCCTCTGGTTCGTGCCCGCCTAGCTAATGTGGTTGGTGACGTGACTGGGACTCTGAGAGTTTGAGACTTCAAGAGTTCAGAAGCTTTTAGGCGTAGTATGGTAGAGGGAAAATCAATGTATGTCGTCGATCACCGAACATTGAATATATAGAACATCGATCATTGATCACCGAACGTCAAAGACGTAGAACGTCGATCGTGGATCACCGAACGTCAAAAATGTAGAACATCGATCGTCGATTGCGGAATGTCAAAGAATTCAACGTCGATCGTTGAATGGCCAAGGCCATGTGGAGAGATTTTGGGACTTTGGGGAGCATGCATGCAGTAAGAAAAGGGATGTTCAGCATTGAATGTCGAAAACCCCAACTAATAATGCCTAGATAACTTTAGGAGATTGTATCTTGCAAACCAGGGATCGGATTTTGAGCCACTAACAGTCGTTAGAAAGTTACAGATGAATAGAAGAGGATGAATACATAAGAGAGATTATTTCATATTATTTGAATGAGCAAAAATTTGATTCCCCGTCCCTAGAAAGGGTATTTAGGGGTCGGGTGTGTTACAATCATTCACATATTTTT
Source organism: Picea engelmannii (assembly GCA_009831015.1). Taxonomy (NCBI): domain Eukaryota; kingdom Viridiplantae; phylum Streptophyta; class Pinopsida; order Pinales; family Pinaceae; genus Picea; species Picea engelmannii. The sequence continues at coordinate 329,919 of ML777503.1, forward strand.
GTTAATAACTAATTTCTAAAACAATTGCAATCATCATCATCATCACTCTTGTATCAAAAATATTAAAAAAAAATTGTGAAAATAGTAATAATTACACACTATATGTATGATTCAACAATGGAAAATATTATTTAATTCGCAATCAAATGACTCATCTTTGGATGAGGCCTCACATTCAGAAAAGAAAAAATATATATATATATATATATATATTTCTATCTCTGTCATATGAAATATCAAATCTCCAACTAGATGATAGTTTGATTTTTTATATATAATATTCATATTATACACAAACATCTTCCAACCATTCATTTTAAATATGCAGGTACCCTCCCATTATATGAGTACAATGGTGAGTGGTGCAATATTTGAATGTGTTATCACCCAAACGTTGATCACCTAGACCAAATGGCTAGGTTTATCGAAATACACAATTCATACTATGGATACCATACGTCTAAACCAACTTTTTCATCATTTCCACTATAATAACTTAAGGAATCACTTTTTCTAAAGTTATTTCCATTTTATAAAGTCATAAAACACTTTTATGACCTTTTCTTCTTGAAATTATCTGGGAAAAAAGAAGTAAAAGAAAAACAAATCAAATCAAAAAACCTAAAAGTAAAGTTTAAAATTGATATGGTGAAATAATAATATTTTATTACCATGACCATATAAAAAATAACCACTATTTTCCTTATAAATTCAAGAGGTCACCTCCATTTTCCATAACTAATCCATTGAAAGTAACTAAGTGTTGCCAAAATTTCCCTAGATATTTTAGCCACATTCACCATCACATTCAACCACAAAGGAGAGGAGCCAAGCTAAGACATGCACTCAGTGAAATTGGGTTGAAATATGCACAAAGAATCTAGGTAGAAACAATGAACAACAAACTTGCAAAATTGAGAGAAAAATTGGAGAGAAATAATAAAGAGTTGTAATAACCACTAATTTCCACACTCAAGGAGTGAATCATTTAAAATGAATATATAATCTACATGCTCCAACTAATTATCGATAGTATTCTTCTAGAGATATGTGAACATACACTTACAGAAACTTGAGTTCTCTGCCACCTAGTCCTAGTTAATCAACCATGTAGTTGTCAATTAACTAGTCTAAACAAGTAGAGTGGAGATAATATCATGCAAGAACATGTAGTCTTCCCTCTGTTGAGGAAAATATATGAAATGATCTTACTCAAGCATTTTCATATTCTACTTGGCTAAAGAAAAATAGATGAGAATATCACCCTATGCTTATATCCATCAAAAATAAAATCCTAACTCACAAGTATTAATTACAAGTTCTTAGGCTAGTCTTTTCATAAGTAAAATCTTGTTGAAAAACTCATTTTTATATAATTTTTTGAATATAACAGTTGTTGAAATAAATGTAGAGACAGAAGTATAGACACCAAGATGATAATCAAGACAGATGAGACATAAAGCAATCCTTTATTTCATTCCAATTCACCAAAGAGTCATCTTCTTTACAAAACTTCATGCAGAAATTTTGAACCAAAGTCAAACTTAGACATCCCCGATGGAACATACAAAAGGATCTCTGAAAGAAAATTAGAAAAACTAAACTCTAAAATCTGGATCATCTTGCCATAGATTTTTGCCCACTCGACTATGCACAATAGCCTTTGTCAGTCATGAAAACTAATTCACAAACAAACAAGTCTACACATACTATCAAAGATAGATCAACACCTCTGAGAAACAAGTGTCTGAATAATGTAATTCAGCCCTGAATCTTGTTGTCTACAATAAGACCCTGCTATCATAAAAAATAATTAGGCTTGTCATAAATTAAGGAATGAATGAAAATTGGACTATCTCAACATAAACTCAAAGAGAAAACCTTAGTATGCTTCTCCTTCTATCCTCCCCTTGTTCCTCCCTTTACTTTTTCCTTTAATAAAATTAGAATTGGTTGAAGTAGTTGAACTACCTCATAAGTTAAGTTAACTAAAGACTCAACCAACTTTTTAGTTAGGGGGGAAAGTAATAATCATAATAAGGGTTATAAATAAATATTAACTAGTAGGTGGGACACCTTGTGACTCCCTTTAGCTCATAAAAATCATAACATAACTAGTTAATTAAGAAAAACACCCCTCCTTGTGACTCCCATCATCACATCAACATTTGACAATTTATCTCATTGATAATTGAAATTATTTTCAAAAACTATATTACTCATATATCCAAAGAAAACATGTTGTCCAAAACTTCTGAAGTCAACTATCATCAACAATAAATAACATAAAAACTCGAAAACCATATTTCCCACTCTAAGATGCAATATTCCCTTGATTGTTGATGTCACCCTTCGATTTTCCTGAATTTGTCTTTGGTTGCGCTGAGCCTTTAGGCCTAATCTCGTTGATCACATGAGAACCAGCATCCCTCAAATGCATCCAAGAAGACATGGATTTATCAGATCCATTGGAGGGTGAGGAACGGGCAGCAGTGGCTTTTCCTTTGTTAAGGGCATAGTGGGCCTCAATTTTCAATCTCTTTCTAGCATGGGAGAACCGCATTGGTGAGTGGGCAGGGGCATATTGGACAATCTAAATGTTAGGTAGGGGAGCAGGCAAGAAAAAATTGGGCCAGCCATGATGTTGGGAGACTGTCGGTTGGACAATCTCTTGTCATCCCTCGTTTTCGAGAACCTCGGGTTAAAATGAGACATGAGGGGACACAAGAATACCAGGGGCTTGTGGAGCTTGGAAAGGAGGTCTTTCGGGCCTAGGTTGGACCACTCCTTGTCAAATCCAATTGAAAAATCCATCATGAAATAATTGACCTAACTCTTGTGAGTTAGCATCAAAGTGTATGGAGAATCTTTGCCTTCTTGGGCCTCTGTTCCAATTATCTCTCCCTAGGTTGCCTCTTCCATGTCTACCTCAGCTGAAAAAACTCATTATTGCATGCATGATTGAGTAGGAAATAGTCCTTTTAACAACCATACATGACAACTCTTTAAAAATATGAAATAGATTTTGGCTCAGCAACATATCAGACTCATGCAATCCAATCCATATAAATTGTTTAATTATTGTCAATGAGCAAGAGGTGAACAAAAGGTCCTGGGATATGCGAGGGGTTTGTATTGAGAGAAACATGGTATAATGAGGGGGAAAAGAAACATGGTTAATTCTCAAAGATAAAAATCAAACAACTATAATGCAAACCAAAGAAAACATCATTGTGATCCAACCAAGAAACTACGGCTTCAAACTGCTTTAATACAGAATTCTTCTTGACTGTAATTAAATTTTAGAACAGGGAGTGAAAAATGAATGTGGGAAGGCAGTGGGGTTGAAATTTATGAAAAGCAAAATAATGGTAGGGAAAGAGAGTGGGTATTGTTCATAAAATTAATCAAGTAATCCATAAAACCATTCTGTAAAAGGAATACAACAACCAAATGACCACTGTGACTCAGAAAAAAACTATTATGTACAGTTCAAACAATTATGTGCATTAACTTGCTCATTGTTTGTAATCAAACATTTAACCCAGTGTCATCAAACAAGATAGAATGCATTCCTCAACAACCTGTAGGGGAGTTATGTTCTTATTATTTATCCATTTAATATTTTAAAACAATTCCCACATGAATACCAGTCACTTAATTCCACTCTGTTTAGTATAAAAAATCAACCACCTTCCATCAACACAGACAGAGAAAGCATTCCCGATTTAATCCCTCGATTCCATCTACAATTAAATTGTAACGATATCATGTTGCCACAGCAACTATGCCTATCACTGTTAAAATGTATGGTATTCATTAAGCATACATAGTGGAAAGTCAAACACAACGATCCATATTTTAATTGCAAAGATCCTGACTTGCCACTTAAACACACAAACAACAATCAGCATTTAAACTCACACTGTGCTTGGAATACGCAGACCATTCGAAAAAATGTGGAGTATTAATGTGATTGTAAGGGTTCAACCACTCTGAATTTAAACATCCATAATGATGGGCTATCGGTCAATATAAAGAGGTAACAATAGTACAGTCGATCTCATAACACAATTGATCGAATTGCAACAAAAACATATTTGAAACCTGTGACCCTCTTTGATGATGCAATCAAATAACCATAACATATACAGTGGATGGAAATTCCATAATCATCACAATTGAAATAACCATTTGGCCATTAAAAACACATGGTTAGAGTAATCATTGACTCATGTAGGAATGCCACACATACCAATTCATCACGCGTGAAGCATCATTAATCAATTGTAAACCAATGTTGAGTTAAAATCTCAATAATCTCAATGAAAAATATAGTGACTGTGTATCAACCCCATTCTTCAATCAACCAATTTCAATGTTGGGCTTATCAATTAGACTGTCATAATAACCAATTGCAGTGACTAAGTACCAATAACCAAAACACTGTAAAGATAATCAATAGAGACGACTTCACAATAGAACATTATTGGCAATGCATTACCAACTTATAACCATCAACCATGTATCCAGTATGACATAATGAGTTTCCTTTATCAAAACTGATCTTTGAGTAATCAAGGATTGGCCATGTGGAACAACACAGGGAGACATGGAGTCGTACCCCAACATCGAGTGAGAACCTCTGAGACCAATGGTGCACACACGGGGTATACCACAAATTTCTTTGTAGACAGGGTGAAAATTCTCATGATAGGAGAGACTATGAACAAAGGAGCCAAGCTCCCTTTTGGCCTTGTAACAAGACTTAGAGCATGCAAGGTATAACCCTTGTGGATTTCCCAATCAAACAACTAGCAATGTTGAGATAAAATAGAGCCAAGGAAAATAATATAACCCACTGTGCGACCATTAGTGGCATGAAAAAACCCATACCTAAGTGAAACAGTGCGCAGTGACACAAGGCGTTTCAAACCCAGTAACCCCATAAGAACAAATGACTCGGTATGGTGATAAGAAAGCGTGGAGATGACTAGCCAATCTAGACCGAATAAAATCCTTCGACCAAGACCAACATAGATGACAGAGGGCCTTCATGATTTTTAACACCTAGAATGATCAATAAAACTATGACTCCAAAATTACTGCAAGGAAACCCACACCAATCGTCCATTCCATAAAAATATCCAATTTACACAGTTGTAATACTTAAGGAAAGAAAAAACCCATACATACCAAGCCACTATCTATTTCATAACCAGAGAAATTTCATGGATGGGAAAAGGCATACCTGTATTAACCAAGAGAACCTTAAAAACACGAGTTGGCCAAGCGGTTCTTCCTCTGCTTGAAAGTCGGAGCCTAACCACATCAAACACAGTTGAACAATAGCCCAACTAGGGTGGCAGCCAGTGGAAAGAGTAAGGGTGACGTGCAGTAAATGCACGTCGCCCCCACCCCAAGTCAATTAATTTCTTAGTACACGCCAGCTAGCTTCCCATTAACTCATTCAATTAAACCATGTATCAAAAACATCACCCACTAATTTCCAATAGCGTGACCCATAATCATATTTATCCATTTCCAACTTATAACATAAATCAACCATGTTCCATATAACTCAACAAATCGCATAACTAGTAGCTTATTTCTAGGGTTAACAATGACCATTTAAATTTCAATGCATGTAGCATAGGAGCATAGTTTGATCTCTTCCTTTTGCATTTTGCTTAGGTTTCTTTTATTTCTTTTCAATTGTTCTTATGTGTTGTTGCTAACATGTTTATTGTGCAGGTGTCACATTAAGGAATCCATGAACATATAGCAATGATAACAATGGATAACATAGGCCATCGTAACATGGAATTAGAGCCTAGAGTGGAGAAACAACACATAACATGCCTTATCCATCATTCAATTGTCCCAATTAGAACCAACACATAATAAGACTAATCCATCACCAATAAAAATTAGATCTCATCAACCATGTAAGAAGTGTCGAACAGTGGCACAAACATCAAATAAGAGCCAAATATTATCTCCCAATCTATAAGGGGGTCCCACCTAATAGTATTACTTATATTGTTGGCCTATAATAATAGGCTTTAGCAATACTTTGCGGGCGAAAAAAACTCATTGTGATTTTAATCATCAACAAACTAGCGACTCCACAGGGAAATTTGTTTTCAACAGATTTAGAACTCAGAACTCATGGTTTCACAGACCAAGAACAGTAGGTCAAGAAGATATAACTAGGAAGATTATGCAACAGTGGGAAGTGAGCGGATTTAATGGAAAAATGACCAGGAGTTTGGGAATAACTCATGAAAGGTGTTAAGTATGAGGGGTTTTACCATTGTATGCATAATCATTCAACCGGAATCTACTCTTTACTTCAAGGAGAAAAATTACGGATTTTCTCTTTAAAATCTCAAACGGATGAAGAAATGGTAAGAAGAAGTGGGAGACAACCAATTCTTTATAAGACAACAACGAAATAATATAACAAACTCAAGTATGCTTCAGGGGAAACATAGTAATAGTTGTGTAAGCTTGATCATTATTGACTAACAATGCTTTGCAGCAGTGTCACTGTGGCAGAACTAATCCAATCATCCTATTTTGACCAATTTAACTAGAAGATGGTAGGAAACAAAATCATGACAGAAGTAAAATTGCAAAAATTAAAACAACAACAACAAAATGACAGAAATGTAAGAGCAGTAGGAAAACTTAAAACAGATAGCACAAGTCAAACTATTGTAAGGCAGAAAATAAAATAGTGCAAAAAATGAAAGCAGAGCTAGGTTACTAGTATACATAAAATCCAAACATCATTAGAACTTTTCACGTTGGTCCCTCGCAATGTTTCAAGCAAGAACCGTTAGTTCTGTAGGAAAACAATTGTTCCTGTAAATCCTTTAGAATGTAAGAGTTAGTATCCAGGACATAAGCAATTTTGAAAGGACCCAGAAATAACACTTGGAACTCTGAGGTAATTTTCATCCCTTTAATGTATATGATTAGATCATCAAGGTAGATATGGATGTTGATCAATTCATCAAGAGTTGTGTGTATAGTTTTTTTAAAAGTGATACTTGTATCAGGTAAGACAAAAGGAAGGCATTTATAAGACATGGTACCCTAATTAGTGATAAGAGTGGTTTTGTGAACATCTTCCCCTTTTACCTTGATTTTCCTGTAACCCAAAAAAATGTCAAGTAAGGGCCTCATCTGTGACCTTACAACCTGCTACATAATCATTTCCATATTAAGAGGAGGAAAAGGATTTCCCATAATATCCTGATTGAAAGTGTGAAAATTAATGCAGGTTATAATATCATCAGTGGTCTTCCAAACAGGTATCCAATTGGAAGCCCATTCAGGGTAGACTGGAAAAATAATCCCAACCTTTAAGAGATATTCCAACTCCTTTTGAAAAGTTTCTTTAAATGCAAAGTTAATAGGCCCTTGTTTTTGCCTAGTTGGTTTCATGTCTTCCTTGATGGAGATACCATGTTGTGTAATACCAGGATCAAAACCATGAAGATCCTCATAGGACCAAGAAAAAACATTTTGAAATCCACCAAGTAGCTTGATAAACTTCGTTTCTTCTTTATCGAAACATTGGGTACTTATTTTAACATTCTTTGAAAATTCGAGTGCCCCAATATTATAGGAGATGGTTTCACCCACTTTCCTTCTTGACCCCTCTTCTCTCTATTTCTCTTTATTTCCTACATCACTCAATGAAAGTGAACTCTCAAGAGGAGTCATGCCCTTATGAATTTTTTTGTTTTCTATGGATGTCATTTCCTTGGGCTTAAGAGGTTCATCTTGAATGAAAGCACAAATTCTCTCATCGTTAGGGAGTACCTGCCAAGATTCTACATTGTCCGGGATATGTGAACGATATAGAGATTGAGAAAAATGATCAGGCCTGTGAGGAAAAGGTTGTTGATTAGGAGAAGTTGCAAAGACAGCTAACCGATCATCCATTGAATTCAACTCCCTCTTAACATGAGTAATGTTGAAAGATAAAAGGTTCGAGATAAGAACCCAAACAGTTTGGGTGTATTGTACCATCATATTGTTGCTAGGAGAGCATATCTTACGTATCAGTTTCACAACAAGATCATAATATCCAAAAACTGAAAGGTGACCACAACCAAGATTAAGGGAGATTTCAATGCCTAATAATAAAGCTTTGAATCCAGTGACATTGTTTGTACAAGCAAACTCCAACCTGTAAGAAAAATTATGAATTTTACCTATAGGGAAAACCAAGATAATGTCAGTCCCATTACCTTCATTAGAGCATGAACCATCAAAGTGCATGTGACACATATCATCATCTAAATTGATTTGTTCCAAAGGAATATTATCCTCCTCAGCAAAGATGGAATACACTCCTAGGTCCTCTTCGATATAGTTTACACTAGATTGTGGAACACTCTCTATGTAGGGTGAAATCCTTCCCTCTATAAGAACTATAATGTTCTTACCATTCTAAGTCACGGATAAATGTGTCTCATTGAGTGAGAGGTATCCACCTGTTAAGGCTTGCCAATATCTTCCCAATATAATTGAGTAATTTCTTACAGGCATATCAATTACCTGGATGTTGAGGGTTGTCCTTATTTCAGGATGAGCACATAAAACTAAGGTCACATCATTAATCTTGCCTATGGTTTTTTGTTGTAGAATATTATATGAGAGCATTCTTCTGGGGTTTTCATTTTTACAAGACAAGCCTATATCTTCTATAATAATCTTTGACATCACAATTGGGCCCGAACCGCCATCAATGAGGCAACAATGAGAAATCTTATCCATAATATTCACAGAAATATAAAAGGGGGGATTTTTTACAGGGTATCTAAAGTTATGTACACCTACTTTATTTACAAATAAATCCTCTTCATTTACCTCTTCAGAAAGATTGGCTACAATGGAAGATTTTCCTTCCATGCATTGTTTCAGATGCATCTGTTGTTCAGGGACAACAACCATGTCCAAAAGGGTTTCATCTTCTTTGATGTTGGCAAACTAGTTCAAGATATTGTATTTGGAAGAGTGGGGGGGGATAATTTGTTCCTTGATTATCAGGAACCTTAGGAACCTGAACAGTAGCAGCAGGTGAGGATGAGCTTGGGCTAGAAGAATTGCAGGGAGGATCAAATTTTCCCTTAGGAGCATAGGTTTTGTTCCTAGTATTGATGACCATGACATCTTATGGCTCTGCAAAATCTAGGACAGCTATAGTAGCTTTTGGTCTCTTACCAAAGATCTTATCTATGGCACTCTTCTTTACCTCACATGTGGTTTCCTCGTGGTGTTCCTCGTAAAAGTTACGCCAACTTCGAGGCAAGATAGCTTTAGGCTGAAAATTATTTTCAACCGGATTTCTAAAGGGGGATGTAGAAGAGGATGAAGCTCTAGGGGTGAGAGGGGAGACAGTTCCTTTCTGCTCATACGCTATCATATGATTGTTCATGTCTTGTACTAGCTATAAAAGGGTGGACATGTTTGTCTGTCTAACTGATTCTCCTTGGAGAAGACCAGTTCTTTCAAGTTGTTCTTCATACTCTAAACAAGCATGCAGATCGGAACCGAGATTATCAATGGATTTTTCCTCAAGCCTATGACGGTAGGGGGAAGGAAATGCATTGTAGTAATGCATGAAATCGGCTTGTTTTTTAGGGTGAATGAGTTCATGGATTTGATTGTATAACTTGGTGAAACACAAGTTGAAAGACTTGATGGTCTCACCATCCTTATAGGTGATGTTATTGTATTCCCTTAACTTCTCGATTGGGCTTTTAGATTGCCCATAAGTGGATCGGAACCAATAGATTAACACCTCCCAAGTAGACAAAATCTTAGGAGGAAGGTGAAAGAAGTTGTTTGCAGCCTTTCCTTCCAAGGAATTGACGAATAAGTGCATGCAAGTATCATTGTTGTTGGCTCCTATGTTATGAAAGGAACTAGAAAATTCCACAAGGTGTTCATTTGTAATGACAGTGTTATTTCCTGAAAACCTAGGAAGATGCTCTTTAAATTTAGGAAGTGGATGAGTAGCAGGTGCTAGGTTAAGAGGAGAGGACACATGCCACGGTGTGGTTGTGGAATGTAATATCCCTCGGTAGTGCCCCATTTTTATTATGAATTGTGATCATGTTTATAGGCTGGTGAGCCAAGTGTATATAATTTTGTGGGCTTATGTGTTTATTAGGCTGGAGAGCCTAAGTGTTAAAGGCCAGGAGCCTGATTTTGTATATGTAATTATGCATATCATTAATAAAATATAAACATCATTGCGTGCAAATCGACCACGAAGAAAGATTGATGGGGGACTAAGATTCTGCAAGGTTGGGTAAGGGAGAAGGCTAAGTGTGTGGGCATAGGGGCTAAGCTAGGGGGCTTACCTCTAAATGGGATAATAATTTATTATTATTTCCTAAAATCTAAGGTGGACAATTGATGAGTGTTGTCATAAGTTCTTGGGAAAGGGGAACGAATGCAAATGTAGTGCATGCAACTCCAGGAAGACAAGTGTCGACCTGGGCGCATGCATTAAAAGATGATGAGTTGAGCCATGTTGGGGGTTGGTTTGGGGGATTCTGGCAATTCTCCATCCACTTTCTAACCGTGAACGGGGACATCCACCAGGGACCCTGGAACGAGTAACCCGTGATTCATTCTTCCAACCTTCGCGTGAGTTCGTAGGTCATTCGGCCATCCGGAGTCTGAACCTGTTTTGCCTCTGCACTTGATCCCTATGTTTTGTCCTCTGGTCACGCATCCTGAAACCATTCTGAACCCGTGGACTGATACGCATCTTCTGTGAAGCTCAGGTATTTTGTATTTGGATGAGTCGTGTGGTGTCATAATTGTGGGTTCTTGTGGCCACGCAGTTCCTAGACTAAATGTGGCTTGCTTCCTTTTGTCATTCCTGTGTGAATGAATGTTGAACCGTTACTATTTTCCTCACTTAGATGGAGTTGCGTCGAGGAGTGTGCTGAAGAAGTGGGTTGGAAGGCCTGTGGTAGAAGAGGCAGGTTTTCAGGACTGTGAGAAACTCTCCCCAATTGAGAGAGTTTGTTGGGAAGTGGTTTTCTCCCAGAGAGAGTCCAACACCAGCTATGGAGCTCTGAAAATTCCTGATCTGACCTATTGCTAAGAGCCAGAGAGGGAGGTCAAGCATCGATGGACTGTTCTTGTGAAGGTGTATACTCCCGAGTGGAACAAGCATGTGGGGAATGAGAGTACTTCAGTAGTGGACGTAAGATGGCTCCTAGAGAGAATTATTCGGGTTGCACTGTGCAGTGTTTCGGTAACCTCATCCTAGTCCAGGATTCCCTTGCCCTGGGTGGAGCTTAGTCCCAGCTCAGGGGTGACCCACTGCTGAGCGTGATGAGTAGCATGGTCTATGGCTGGGAGGTTCATGGAAGGTCTGCACGTAGTTGGTGGTATTCTAATAAAAGATAAGTACCACTTTTATGTTCATTTACATGTTGTGTAATGGTACATATGTTGTAAATGATGAGTATTGCATGTATATGTTGTATATGTTGCATGTGTAAAATTATTGTTATTTCTACATTATTATGCTATATATATGTAGAATGGTCATTCTATGTTTATATGGATGTGTATGTTTTTCCACAAGTATCTCTATGTGGCATAGCCCATTAGTTTAAGTTTGGAGTTGTCATAGATCAGAATAGAGTAATAGAGCTGCAGGAGTAGTGGCATTGCCCAGCCTGTTGGTGGTCAGGGATGTTACAATATGGTATCAGATATTTAAAGGCTAAGTTAAGGTTCTGTAGGTGGCATTGCCCAGCCTTTTGGTGGTCGGGGATGTTACAAAATGGTATCAGAGCATGGTTCCAACACTGATCCTGGATGGGCCATGTTAGTGGAAGTTTAAGAAAAAGTTTCAGAAAGATTTTTTGTCAAAGTAGACAAAATTTGAGTTATGACCCATGGTTTCAATGTTGAGCCTGGATGGGTTGGATAAGTGGTCATTGGACCCGAGTTTTAAGGTGGAAATTGTGTCTAGAGAAACCAATTTCGCACCTCGGAACATTCCTGAGTGCCAAGAGGTTACCTTGGTCATGTTAAAAAGCTCAAGAGGAGTAGAAGTATCGTAAAACCATGACATAAGTGGTGTTGGACCATAGAGTAATGTGTGAACTGGTGAGGTAACGAATAAGTTTCAATTTTTTCTCTCATGTGAGTTGCGAGTGCAAGGAGTGCACATGAAGAACTTTGTGTTGAGTTCAAAGAGAGATAGAGTCACTAAGAACTATGTAGGGATCTACCAGGCGGGCATCAATCAAGTGCAAGTGTGCACAGAGAGAAATATTTGTCGAGTTCAAGGAGAAGAGTATCAGAGGAAGATACTCACAGAGCTGTTGAACACTCTGTAGAAAACGCTCAACAAGGTGTGCTTTGAGCAAAAGGTTTCCAGGAGGGCACAAAGTTTTCCTTTGAAAGGAAACAAAAAGGCCGAGACCCTTAGGAGACTGAGTAACTTGAAAATCTCAGAAGAGATAATACAAGGAGTGCATGGCATATGGACTCATTCTAAGTCCTAAATCTAAGAATAGATAACGCTTACATGAGTGAAGATGAGACCCGATAGATGGACTTGAAGGAGGACAAAAGGTCAAAGCCTTTGAATACTTAGAAAATCTTCTAAGTCAGAAGAGATCTGAACTGTTGGAGGTAGATATCGGTCATCCTTTTAGAAGCATCATCAATATCGTGAGATTGACGGTCGCCTCACATTGCGGGGATAGAAGGTGATTGAGCTTTACGAAGTCGAGGGTGGGTCGCAATCCAAACCACAGTTTTGGAGAAAGGACGCATGTAGGCTCAAGGTGAATTGTGGGATGAAAAGTAGTGAGGCCTCAAACTACCTTTGAGTGTGCCCGCAATCATGTGTTTTTGTGAGGTCACCACCCAATTTCACCTTTAAGGAGGAGCCTGGACCGTTAGATCAGTGTCCAATAGAACAAAGGAAGTGCAGAGGAGAGGAACAGATTCCATATGTTGGGTCTGACTGCGAAGGACCAGCAACCGTTGGATCCGGAGGCAAGTGCATGAGACTTAACCCTTGTGTGCGTAGGAGAGTGGAATTGTCAAATTCCCAAAGTCCCAAACTGATTTGGGACCGTCCATCATCAAGTTTGATGGGTGGAGAAATATCCATAACTCTGGAGTGAACCACTTCGGAAATTTGTGGTTGGGGAAGATACGAAATCGTCGAAGCCCGAAGTGACGAAGCCACTTATGATCATTGATCGTGCAGGAGGGTACGTGTCAACAGATCATGAACTCTAGGTGAAAACACTCCAGAAGAATGTGAAGGATGGAATTTTGAAATCATCAAAGCCCGAAGAGCCGAAGCAGCTGGGAGCTGTTGATCTAGGTTGGACAAGTGTCACCAGATTGTGAACTTCGGAGAATCGTACTCCGGGGTTTTTGTGAAGTTATGTTTCAGAATGTTCCGAAGTGTCGAAGCCCAAAATTTCTAAGGGTCATTGATACGAAGGAAGGAACGAGGACTATTTATCTGGTTGAAAAGACCAAAGTCCCGAAGCAGGAGCAGAGCCGTCGATTTAGAAGGATGTGTGGCAGACGATCTGCCATTTCGTAGAAATCTCTTTGAAAGAAACGAGAGGTTGAGAACTGAAACTCCCAAAGGCCAGATTCGTGGAGGAAATCGTAGCCACACATCTGTAGTGACAAGTTTCATCATATCTTCCACTTCGAAAGATATCTACTGAGGAGGGAGCAAGAGTTGAGAGTTGAAACTCTCGAAGACCGAAAAGTTGGAATGAATCGTAGCCATTGGTTTGAAGGGAGCTACATGCTGACAAATCATGGAGGTCTGGGAAGGCACATGAAAGACAAGAAAGGAGGATAGATAGCAGTTGTTGATCATGGATCATTGCCGAAAGAGAGAGATCGAAGGACGAGCTAGATTGTGGGGCCAGAACTTGCTCGGATGTTAAAAATCTGAGAGCAGGCCGCAATTTATACCACGGTATCGCCGAAGGCATACGTGGCAGCTGGAGGTGAATTGCAGGGCAAAAAGTGGGTTGGCCTAAAACCACTCTTTTCCATGCCCGCAATCACAACTTTCCATGAGGTCATAGCCCACGGTCTTAAGAAGGAAATGGATAATGAAAAAATGGGCTAGCGCCTGAAACTTGGAGTTTTGGAAGCACGCAGAAATAGCCTACGGGTCTATTAGGACCTGTTCCTAAAGGAAAAAGGGGGCCTGTGTATAATTGTTTTGGGTTCAATAAGGATCCCAAAGGGTTGATCCAACTCATAAGGAAGAAATATCCTAGACCTGGAGGTCGTGTAGCCCCGAGGAGAGCAGGGGGGGGTCTGCATCAATATGGATGCGTAATTTTTCATATGTACATGCTTGGATATGCATATAACATGTTGGTGAACTTAGAATAGTCTTTTATTGTGAAATAATGTTTGAGTATGACTAAAGGATGGATTATGTATTTAGGAAAAATGATACAGTAGGTTTAAATATGTGGATGTTGTTGTTTCTTATAATTTCCATCGAGGTGAAGACCCATGGGGATGGAAGGAATGGTGATCAAAATGATGAAGGGGGAAGTCTATGAGATTCTACAAATATCAGTTGGTCAGACAACAACAAGTAGGTTGGTAAAAACCAAGCAAGTATTTATTTAGTTTTTGTTGATGCATACATGTTGAAGGGGATCGAGGCAAGGATTCCCTCAGTTAATTTTCAGTATTTAAATTGATATGCAATGGCCGAAGGCCTAGAGTGTGTAAGTGTTGTTGATGCTAGAATGCACTTAGATCAAATGTCAATTGCATTTTATGCTATGATTGGTTATGGGATCATAACCAAGTCAATTCAGGAGACATACTCCTTATATAACAATGAATACCCCTAGAGCCATGAGTGACAACCCAAGAAGTTGGAGGTATCACTTGAATCTATGATGGTAAGGTAAAAGAATGACTTTCAGTTAGTTCTATGCAGCTAGAAAAAGAGAAGCGGAGAGTACAAGAAAACCTCAAGTACTAAAGTATTATGTTGGGAAGGGGCTAAAGAAGTTCAGTCCTGAAGAGTAACTGGATGTTGAAGAATCTAGAGTCTATAAAACAGTTTGGTGTGGAATTTGATTCATCCAAGTATGAGATTGGGTTAGCTGGACCCAGGAAAATAATGAAAGATGAAGGTTAATATTAGCTTAGTTTGGGACTATAAATGCAAATGCATCCAAGAGTGACTTGTCTAGAAAGTTCTCATGACAAAAAAAGTCATGTACAGTGACTACAATGAGAGCACAAGAAGATTCAAGAATCTGAGAAGAATTGAATACTTCTAGGATCAGCAAGAAAAAAAATTATAGGGAGAAAGAAGTTGTTGCAATTTATGTGGCAGCAAGTATGTTATGGCTTGTTGGGTCAGCCAGAGGAAAGAATGCTCGTATGTTTGCAAGTGTTGTTTGGTGATGTTGCTACATAAGGAGGGAAGCAACAAAAAGTTGAAGTGTTGGTTATCAGTTTGATAAAATAAGTATGAAAGCTTCTACTGTCATCAGACTTTTAGGTAGTATAAAATTTATTAATGGCAGTCATGCAGGTATGAGTTTTTATTACTCTTTTTGCATAATTGTTGAAAGGAAATTTAGGTAAGAATTTCCTCAGCCAGAGTTATTTTATAAAATCACATGATTATATTATCGAATGCATACCACTGAATGTGGTAAAGGCTGGAGGCCTGTATTAATTCAAATATTCTTAGCTTTGAATGCACACATTGACATATGATAATGTCATGTTAATTTGGTTATGGAGTAATAACCAAAGAGTTAAAAGATAAGAACTTGTTATAGGAATGAATGCCAGTAAGCTAGTCATGTATGAGACCAATACCTGGTTGGATATGGAAAGGTTATGAGCCACATAGGTACTAAAATCTTCCTAGATTTAAATAAAACTTAGACTGCAACCTTTTTGCTAACACTAATTAACACCACATAATTATATTCTTGGTGTAGTGTTCAGGTTGAAAAGGAAGGCATCCAATTAATTGGAAATACAATAGGAAGTGTGTGGAGAATGTGTCAACAAATTGGCTAGAATTCCAACTTATAGATGGTGAGATACATGACTGAGATGAAGAGCATTATGTAATTCAATACAAGGGTGCATTGAATAAATAGGCATTGAGAGTTGTACTCATGTCTAGTAAGGGGTAGAGTTGCACTCATACATGATGGAATTGTATACTTAAATGCACTTGGTTGAATGCATTTTGTAAGTACATGCATATACGTTTTTGGCATGGAAATAATTATACTAATGGCTGAAATGTTGCTAACTCATGAAGTTGAGAACATTCCAGGAACTGTTAAACATTGCAATGGGGAAGCTGCAAACCAGGTAATCACAGTAATAGAGACTACAGAAAATTTTATGTTCAGAAAAGTTGAAATAATAAACTTATTGTTATTTATGAACATGCATATGCATAGAATGATGAGTCATTCTATTTGGTTAAATTGTTTGGTAATTGTGATTGAATTTCTAGGTGCAGGAAATTATAAGATCATTGCATAAGGTGTTGTACATGTTGAATTATGATGTACAGAAATACTGACAAATTATTGGCAGTATGCAAGATGAATTCTTGCAGGAAAATGGTATGCATTTTGGTGTCTGTGGAAAATCACAAGGATGGTTGCATTCATAATATGGCAATAGCTAAGATGAATTATGAAATAGAATTTCATGTTTTGGGGAAAAGATGAATTCCCTTTGAACTAAGTTTGAGTTTCTAAATAAATTATTTTATGTTTTCTCATTGGGGGTGATGCAGATGAGATGATGTTGATTGGAAACCTTTGAGGGGAATTGGAACTCTGGGAGCCACGGTGCTTTGAGACTTCCTAAGTCGGCCTGTTGCTAAAGACCAAGGAAAGGGAGGTGTAGCATCCGATGGACTATGTGACAGTGAAGGTGTACACTTTTGGGGTGGGAAAATCATGTGGGGAAGGAGATACCATTGGTTGGAGTGTTGCTATGGTTTGGTACCTTGGTCTAGACCATGTTGATGTGGAAGATCTTCTCAAATCAAAAGATAAGTACAATTCTCTATTTATTGTATGTTGTGAATGTTGTATAAAGGTTATAATGTTATTAGAATTGTCTGTATTTACATATATATACATTTCATATATGCTTACATTACCTGCTTCCATGACAGTACATAGTGTGTTTCATATTTCATTGCTTAAGAAATATATATACATGATGCTAATCATGTAATCGATTGGAATGTGATTCAGGTGGAGCAAGAAGGTGTCTTGCAAGTGCATCTGGTGTGCATATGGGACCGGAAGAGTAAACAGCTTTGGAATCGAGCCATAAGGATTGTAAAGGTCTAGTGGACCTGGTACGGTCCTGAGGACACGACGTGGGAGCATGAGGATGTTGTGCGGGAAGAATACCCGCATCTTTTTGAAGATTTAGGAAATCTTGTTGATGTTGTGTAAAGAGTTGCATTGAGGACAGTGCAAAAATAAAGGGAGGGGATTGTAATATCCCCCAATAGTACCCCAGTTTTATTATGAATTGTAATCATGTTTATAATCTGGTGAGCCAAGTGTATATAAGTTGGTGGGCTTATGTGTTTATTAGGTTGGAGAGCCTAAGTGTTAAAGGCCAGGAGCTTGATTTTGTATATATAATTATGCAGATCATTAATAAAATATAAACATCGTTGCGTGCAGACCGACCATGAAGAAAGAGTGATGGCGGACTAAGATTCCACAAGGTTGGGTAAGGGAGGAGGCTAAGTGTGTGGGCCTAGGTGATAAGCTAGGGGGATTACCTCTAAAGGGGATAATAATTTATTATTATTTCCTAAAGGCTAAGGTGGACAATTGATGAGTGTTGTCCTAAGTTCCTGGGAAAGGGGAACGAATGAAAATGTAGTGAATGTAGCTCCAGGAAGACAAGTGTCGACCTGGGTGCATGCATTAAAATTTGATGAGTTGAGTCATGTTGGGGGTTGGTTCAGGGGAGTCTGGAGATTCTCCATCCACTATCTAACTGTGAAAAGGGACATCCACTAGGGACCCTGGAACGAGTAACCCGTGATTCATTCTTCCAACCTTTGCATGAGTTCGCTAGTCATTCGGTCATCCGGAGTCTGAACCCGTTTTGCCTCTGCACTCAACCCTTGTGTTTTGTCCTCTAGTCACGCATCTTGAAACTAGTGAAAACCCGTGGAGTGAGCCACGTCTTCTGTGAAGCTCGGGTATTCTGTATTTGTTTGAGCTGTGTGGTGTCATAACTGTGGGATGTTGTGGCCATGCAGTTCCTAGACTAAGTGTGGCTTACTGCCTTATGTCATTCCTGTGTGAATGAGAGTTGAACCATTACTGTTGTCCTCACATGGTTGGAGCTGAGTCGAGGAGTGTGCTAAAGAAGTGGGTTGTCAGGCCCGTGATAGAAGAGGTAGGTTTTCAGGCCTGTGAGAAACTCTCTCCAGGTGAGAGAGTCTACTGGGAAGTGGTTTTCTCCGAGAGAGAGTCCAACACCAGCTACTGAGATCTGAAAATTCTTGATCTAGCCTGTTGCCGAGACCCAGAGAGGGAGGTGAAGCACCGATGGACTGTGATTTTGAAGGTGTATACTCCTTGGTGGAACAGGCATGTGGGGAATGAGAGTCCATGAGTAGTGGGCATGGGAAGGATCCTAGAGAGAATCCTTATGGTTGCATTGTGTAGTGTTCTGGTAACCTTGACCTAGTCTAGGATTCCCTTGCCCTGGGTGGAGCTTAGTCCCATCTCAGGGGTGACCCATTGCTGAGCATTATGAGCAGTGTGGTCTATGGCTGGGAGGTTCGTGGAAGGTCTTCACATAGTTGGTGGTCTTCTAATAAAATATAAGTACCACTTTTATGTTCATTTACATGTTGTGTAATGGTACATATGTTGTAAATGATGAGTATTTCCTGTATATGTTGTATATGTTTCATGTGTATCCTTACTGTTATTTCCGCATTATTATGTTAAATATATGTAGAATAGTCATTCTATGTTTATATGGATGTGTATGTTTCTGAATGTATCTCTTTGTTGCATAGCCCGGTAGTTTAAGGCTGGAGTTGTCATAGATCAGAATAGAGCAAAAAAGTTGCAGGAGTAGTGGCATTGCTCGGCCTGTTGGTGGCCGAGGATGTTACAATATGGTATCATAGCTTTAAAGGCTAAGTTAAGGTTGTGTAGGTGGCATTGCCCAACCTGTTGGTGGTCGGAGATGTTACATGGCATCTTCTTCAAACTGAAAAATCTCATACCTTTTAATGACTTTGGTGGGATTTGTGGTAGATTGGACAGGGATATGGTGGCTATATAAGCTATCAATCACTGATGAAGATGAAGACTAAAAAGAGGAAGCACTTCCAGTGCCACCAGAGACACCACTAGATGTCATCTTGTGGATGATAGATGAGGGAAAGAAAGATGAACTGGATGAATCAGAAAAAGTTCTCCTTAAAGCACTTTGTTGGGAAGATAACACAATGTTCTTTGTTCCTATTTCAGCAATAGGATTGATTTCATGTGATAAGCCTCTTCTTCTTCTAGAAGCACGAGAGTCGAAGGACATGAAAGAAAGGCCAAAACTAAAGAAACAAGAAGGTTACTACTAATTTCTAGGCTTTCTACATCTAGATTCCAATCGTTCTTGAGCACTAATATCTCCTTCAATTGTTTCCCAAGAATGGTTAATCTCATCATGGGTATTGGGAGTGTCTAAAATGGTATTAAACAGATTCAAAGCAATGTCAATCTGATCTTAAAGACCGGGCTCAATATTGGGCTGCCTTGCAAGAGGCAGAGTCATTAAGAAATAAAATAGTCAAAGAATCAATATCAGAAAAATAGATGTATCGATGAAAATCGAGTATAAAAATTAACCAGAGAGATATCGAAGATCTCCCCAGTATGGTCACTAAATAAATGTTGACGAAAAGATATGAAATGATCTTGCTCAAGCATTTTCATATTTTGCTTGGCTAAAGAAAAATAGACAGGAATATCACCCTATCTTTATAGCCATAAAAAATAAAATCCTAACTCACAAGTATTAATTACAAGTGCTTAGGCTAGTCCTTTCATAAGTAAAAGCTTGTTGAAAAACTCATTTTTTATATAATTTTCTAAATATAACAGTTGTTGAAATAAATGTAGAGACAGAAGTACAAACACCAAGATGATAATCAAGACAGATGAGACATAAACCAATCCTTTATTTCATTCCAATTCACCAAAGAGTCATTCTCTTTACAAAACTTCATGCAAAAATTTTGGACCAAAGTCAAACTTAGACATCCCCGATGGAACATACAAAAGGACCTCTGACAGAAAATAAAAAAAACTGAACTCTAAAAGATGGATTAGCTTGCCATAGAATGTTCACCACTTGACTTTGCACAATAGCCTTTGTCAATCATGAAAACTAATTCACAAACAAACAAGTCTACACATACTATCAAAGATAGATCAACACCTCTGAAAAACAAGTGTATGAATGATGTAATTCATCCCTGAATCTTGTTGTCTATAATAAGAGCATGTTATCATAAAAAAGAATTAGGATTGTGATAAATTAATGAATGAATGAAAACTCAACTATCTCAACATAAACTCAAAGAGGAAACCGTAGTATGCTTCTCCTTCTATCATCCCCTTGTTCCTCCCTTTCCTTTTTCCTTTAAGAAAATTAGAATTGGTTGAAGTAGTTGAACTACCTCATTAGTTAAGTTAACTAAAGACTCAACCAACTTTTTCATTAGGGGGAAAAGTAATAATCATAATAAGGTTTATAAATAAATAATAACTAGTAGGTGGGACCCCTTGTCAATCCCTTTAGCTCATAACAATCATAACATAACTAGTTAATTAAGAAAAACACCCCTCCTTGTGACTCCCATCATCACATCAACATTTGACAATTTAGCTCATTGATATTTGAAATTATTTTCAAAAAATATATTACTCATATATCCAAAGAAAACATGTTGTCCAAAACTTCTGAAGTCAACTATAATCAACAATAAATAACATAAAAAATCAAAAACCATATTTCCCACTCTGATATGTAATCTTCCCTTGATTGTTGTTGTCACCCTCTGATTTTCTTGAATTTTCCTTTGGCTACGTTGAGCCTTTATGCCTAATCTTGTTGATCACGTGAGAACAATAATCCCTCAAATGCATTCAGGAAGACATAGATTTATCATAGCCATTGGAGGGTGAGGAAGGGGAAGCAGTGGATTTTCCTTTGTCAGGAGCATGGTGGGTCTCATTTTTCAATCTCTTGCTAGCATGGGAGGACTACATTGGTGAGTGGGAAGGGGCATCATGGACAATCTGAATGTTAGGCAGGGGAGTAGGTAAGGACAAATTGGGCTAGCCACAATGTTGGGAGACAATCGGGTGGACAATCTCTTGCCATCTGTCATTTTCAAGAACCTTGGGTTGCAATGAGACATGAGGGGGCATGGGAATATGTTAGGGTCCTAACCTGCACATAAGTAGAACAATATATTTGGATGTAATAAAGGTCAATATTAATAAGGCCTTTCAATAAAATAGAATAAGGCGGATGTAAGTAGACCTAATAGAAGCTTTCGCTTCTAGAAGGATCTTCCTCTAGATGCTTCTTTTTAGTATAAATAGGAGTCGAGGGTATGAGAACCCTAGTTTCGATATTATTATAATAGAGCTCTACTCAACTGAAGGTTTCCCCCTTGAAGAGGCCCTTGAACATTGCTTTCAGATTCAAAGTGTTATTTATGTTGTTATTCTTATATCAATTCAGTGTATTGTGGTGAATGTTCTGGTTATATTGTTGTTATTCTGCCATTACTAGCATTTTATTTATGTTATGCATACATTTTATATCTTGTATATTACAAGTGGTATCAGAGCACTTTCCTCAGCAGAAAGTGTGGGTTAATTTTTTTTTCAGGGTAGAGACGTATTCCAGTGTCTTTAAGCCATAGAGATCTGTCGTTACGCACATAAACTCATGGTTGAGGGATTCATACATGTAGGAAATACAAGTGGTACTTAAACACACCTCTGTTGGCCACCCTTGTAACCCTTGTTGGTACACCTTCGAGTGGTAGCGCATCAGACAACACATGTGTATGGATCGACCTATATTACCTGAAGCCCTCTTTAGATAAACCGATTGACCACCTGACTGCTATAGTGTCACCGAGAACAACACTCGGGAAGATACTCTCTAGTAACTGGGTAGTCAGGTAGTATGGCTAAGGGTATGGTCTATCCTCCTTAGTTAGTTCCCTGAGATATTGGGTCGATTACTACTGTTGGGCCCCGCATGTATATCAGAGAGCTATAGCACAGGGCAAACCCTTGTCTATAGAACCCTTGAATACCTAACCCTTGGGGACCGAAACATAAACAAATTAAAACAGACAAGATCTATTGTCGCGCAACTATGTTCAGGTTTCCAAGTAAATACACATTTCTTTCTGGTTAAGCAATTTGGCATTTCCTCTTTGCAGTATTCTTCAGACTGGAGTATAACTCAGTAAAATAAAATTAAAAATTAAAAAAAAAAAAAAAAAGGTCTGGAAATTTTTTCACCATTATTTGAGACCTATTCCATTGGATTCATCTCTTCTCCCTTATCACATTCATCCATATCATTTTTTGGAAAAAAAAATTACCCCACCTACCCCTCCATACTCGTAGCCAAGACATGAAAGCTTGCTTCAACACCTTGCAATCTAGTCTCACCGAGACCCAACAAGAAGTGAAACAACTCAATGCCAATGTTGTCACCATCAATACAACCATGCAGTCCTCAATGGGGGAAATCAAACAAGACCTCACCACCCAGCTTGAATCAGTCTTTTCGACACTCTACACCAAACTACATATCCCTACAGATAACCCTTCCTCTTCCTCACCTCCACATACTGAAGTTGACCATTCATCTCATTCCCATAACTTGTAGAACCATCACTTTCAATGTGACCTACACCTTCCGTAGGTGGATGTGACCAAATTTGATGGCTCGAACCCCAATGGTTGGGTAACCCAAATGGAACATTACTTCTTTTATACGTCATTACAGATGACTTGGCCAAACTTTGGTATGGTGTTCTCCATCTAGATCAAGAATGTTGGCAATGTTGGCAATGGAGAAAAACTTCTCGTCAAGGGTATATTGCTTGGACACACTTTGTGGCAGAGCTTTATAAACACTTTGACACTGACACCAACCATTTGGGTCATTTGACAAAGCTGAAACAATTAGGAACAATGGAAGACTTCATAGCTACCTTTGAGTGCCTGGATTTTAGAACAGAGGGCATGTCTGATGCCTTTTTCCGAGAGTGTTTTATCAGCGGCCTCAAGGATGAGATTCGGGCCCATGTCCTTATGGCTTAGCCTCAGAGTTGGGTGGAGGCTACCAAAAGAGATAAAGAAGCACAACAGGTTGTATCTTCTCAAAACCGCAAACCCTCCTTTATCCCTCACCCTAAACCAATAAATCCCACTACTCCCTCTACTCCACTAAAGATCCAAAAATTGACCAAGGCTAAAATGGTTGAACGCCAACTCAAAGGACTTTGTTATAACTGTGATGACAAATATTTCATGGGCCACAAGTGTAAACAACAAAATCTTTTTATGGCCATCTCCGAGGAGATTTCAGAAGAAGATAAAGAAACTCCCTCTGTGTCTAAGTCACCTAAATCCACTGTCATAACCCCTCCCTCAGACCCTCCCGAAGTAGAACTGATCATTTCCCTCAATGCTCTCACTGGCTTCTCCTCTCCCCAAACCCTCAAGCTAATTGGTTACATCAAGCATCGGAAGGTCATCATTCTGGTTGATAGTGGCAGAACCCATAATTTTATTCATTGCCGCATTGCCCAAGAAACTCATTTCTACATCCATGCCGTCAATAATTTCCAAATCATGATTGCCAATGGTGGTTCCATGAAATGTGGAGGGTGTTGTGAAAATGTGTGTCTCCAAATTGGTGACTACCACTTGAAATCCCATATGTTTTCTATCGACATGGGAAGTTGTGACATTGTGTTGGGTGCAGACTAGCTAAGGACTTTGGGTCCCATTCTCATGGATTTTAAAGACTTAACCATGCAATTCGACCAGGAGGGACACCAATATAAGTTCCAAGGAATCACCGTCTATTCACCTGAGATCATTAGTTCCCATCGCATGGAAAAGATGCTAAAAAAGGGTCATTTCGGTGTTATCACCCAACTCCATGCCATACAAGCAACAGAGACACCCTCGGTACCACAAGACCTCCAAGCCATCTTTTCTAAACATCAATTGGTCTTTTCCACTCCCCAAGGACTCCCTCCTTCCCATGGTGTTCATGATCATTCCATTCCCCTTGTACCCGAAAGCCTTCCTCCCAATATCCATCTGTATCGTCACCCCTTTTCCCAAAAAAATGAAATTGAGAAAATGGTCCAGGAACTCCTTAATGCAGGTGTTATCCGCCCTAGTACGAGCCCCTACTCTTCTCTTGTGGTCATGGTCCTGAAGAAATAAGGTTCTTGGTGAATGTGTCCTGACTTCTATGCCCTCAAAAAACTTACCATCAAAGACAAATTCCCCATTCATGTCATTGATGACCTCCTGGATGAATTGAGTGGTGCCCAATTCTTCACTAAACTAGATCTTCGTTTGGTCTACCACCAGATACATATGAAAGAGGAAGACATTCCCAAGACTTCCTATAGAACTAATGAGGGCCACTATGATTTTTTGGTCATGCCCTTTGGCTTATGTAATGCCCCCTCCACCTTCCAAAGCCTCATGAATCATGTCTTCCATCCTTTTCTCCGCCATTTTGTCTTAGTTTTCTTTGATGATATCCTCATCTATAGAAAAACCTGGGCAGACCATCTTGCTCATGTGGATCGAGTTCTCCATCTACTCTCTCAGCACCAAATTTTCTTAAAACAGTCTAAATGTGCTTTTGGTGCCTCAGAAGTAGAATACTTGGGTCATCTGGTTGGCAAATATGGCATCAGGGTGGATCCTAAAAATATTGAAGCTATGCAAGACTTGCCTCACCCAAAGACTCTTAAGAGCTTGCGTGGATTTCTAGGCTTAACAGGGTATTATCGCAAGTTTGTTAAGAATTATGGGAAGATTGCAACACCTCTCACTGCTCTCCTCAAAAAGAAATCTTTCACTTGGACTCCAACCGCTGCTCAATCTTTTCAAACCTTGAATATGGCCATGTGCACCACTCCAGTCCTCGCCCTTCCTGATTTCACAAAGACCTTTGTGTTGGAATGTGATGCATCAGGGAAAGTAATTAGTGTCGTCCTTATGTAAGAGGGACGACCTTTGGCCTTTACTAGCAAGCAACTATCTAAAAGAAATCTGGGAAAATCCATCTATGAAAAGGAAATGTTGGTTATTCTGCATGCCCTAGATATGTGGCACCCTTATCTATTGGGAGAACATTTCCAAATTAAGACAGACCATCAAAGCCTCAATTTTTTTTTGGAACAACGCATTTCCTCCCCAGAACAATAAAAATGGGTGACTAAAATATTTGGATATGATTATGAGATCATTTACAAGAAAGGCAAAGACAATGTGGTTGCAAATGCACTTTCCCAAAAATATGAAGATGAAGGATCCCTTTTTTATCTTTCATTCATTGTACCAGATTGGCTCCAAGTTGTTCACCAGGAATGGCTACAAGATCCCAAAAGTTCGCAGTTGATCCACCAATTGCAGTCCAATGCCCCAGTTGCCCTAGGGTACTCTTGGCTCGATGAGGAACTTCAATACAAAGGCCATTTTTATTTAAGTAAACAATCAAAGCTTAAATCCACGGTACTTTCTGAGCTTCATGCTACACCCACAGTAGGGCACTCCGGGTTCACCAAAACCTATGACAAGGTCAAACGTTCCTTTTTCTGGGATGGTATGAAATAGGAAATTCGTAATTTTGTAGCTGAATGTGATGTATGTCAACGCAACAAGGGAGAAACATTCAAATCGTCGGGCACACTACAACTGCTCCCAATTCCACCTGCTATTTGGAAGGATATCTCTATGGATTTTATTACTGGCTTACCCAAATCGAGAAATAAATCCATCATCATGGTGGTTGTTGATCGCCTTTCCAAGTATACTCATTTATGCACCCTTCAACACCCATTTACAGCATCCACAGTGGCTCAAATCTTCATGGATCAAGTCTTGAAGCTTCATGGCATGCCGCACTCTATTGTTTTTTATCGTGACCCAACTTTCACAAGAAATTTTTGGCAAGAACTGTTGAAGATACAAGGCACCGAATTGCATCTTAGCACAGCTTATCATCCCCAGATTGATGGCCAAACAGAAGTTGTCAACAAGTGTTTGGAAACATATTTGAGGTGTTTTGCCTTGGAAAAGAAAAATCAATGGGCTCAATGGTTACCCCTAGTTGAATGGTGGTACAACACTTCATACCATACAGCTACATGCATGACTCATTTTGAAGCGGTATATGGACAGAAGCCACCTTCAATTCTCTCATACTTACCGGGTGCCTCGAAGGTCCAGGCGGTTGACCTAACACTTACATCTCAAGAGGCTATTCTCCATACCCTCAAAGAGAATTTGGTCATGGCACAGAATCGCATGAAGCAACAAGCAGATAAAGGTCTCTTTGAACGTCAATTTGCAAAAGGGGATCAGGTGTTTCTTCAACTGCAACCTTACAAGCAAACTTCCCTCAAGGCCAAGCATTGTCAGAAGCAAGTGCCCAAATTTTCTGGTCCTTATACCATGCTCAAGTGTGTGGGACAAGTCACCTATCAGTTAGCTTTGCCCAGCCATTCGAAGCTACATCCTATTTTTCATGTTTCTTGCTTAAAGAAGGTGATTGGAGCTAAGTGCCAAATCCAAACCAACCTTCCAAAGTTAGCTAAAGAAGGATCCATTTGGCTACAGCCAGAAGCCATTTTGGACCAGCATGAGCATCGCCTATGTCAGAGAACCATCAAGGAAGTGCTAGTCCAATGGAAAGATACAACTCCAGCAGACGCCACTTGGGAACCAGCTACCATTCTGCAGCAATTTCCTCATCTCAAGCCTTGAGTACAAGGTTGTTTTTAAGGGGGCAGACATGTTAGGGTCCTAACCGGCACATAGGTAGAACAATATATTCAGATGTAATAAAGTTCAATATTAATAAGGCCTCTCAATAAAATAGAATAAGGTGGATGTAAGAAGACCTAATCGAAGCTTTCGCTTCTAGAAGGATCTTCCTCTAGATGCTTCTTTTTAGTATAAATAGGATTCGAGGGTATGAAAACCCTAGCTTGGATATTATTGTAATGGAGATCTACTCAACTGGATATTTCCCCCTCGAAGAGGCCCATGAACATTGCTTTCAAATTCAAAGTGTTATTTATGTTGTTATTCTTATATCAATTCAATGTATTGTGGTGAATGTTCTGGTTATATTGTTATTATTCTGCCATTACTAGCATTTTATTTTTGTTCTGCATACATTTTAGATCTAGTATATTGCAGAATACCAGGGGCTTGCGGAGCTTGGAAAGGAGGAATTTCAAGCCTAGGTTGGACCACTCCTTTTCCAATCCAATTGAAAAATTTGTCTTGAAACAACTATCCTAACTCTTGTGAGTCGGCGTCAAAGTGTATGGAGAATCTTGGACTTCTTGGGCCTCTGTTCCAATTAACTCTCCCTCGGTTTCCTCTGCCATGGCTACCTCGGCTGAAAAAACTCATTCATGCATGCATGATTGATTAGCAAATAGTCCTTTTAACAACCATACATGAAAAATCTTTAAAAATATGAAATAGATTTTGGCTCAGCAACATATCAGACTCATGCAATCCAATCCATATAAGTTGTTTAGTTGTTTTCAATGAGGAGGAGGTGAACAAAAGGTCCTGGGATATGTGAGGGGTTTGTATTGAGCAAAACATGGTATAATGAGGGGGAAAAGAAACATGGTTATTGCTCAAAGACAACAAACAACCAACTATAATGCAAACCAAAGAAAACATCATTGTGATCCAACCAAGAAACTACGACTTCAAACTGCTTTGACACAAAATTCTTCTTGACTGTAATTAAATTTTAGAACAGGGAGTGAAAAATGAATGTGGGAAGGCAATGGGGTTGTAATTTATGAGAAGCGAAATATTGGTAGGGAAAGAGAGTGGGTATTGTTCATAAAATTAATTAATTAATCCATAAAACCATTTTTTAAAAGGAATACACCAACCAAATAGCACATGACTCAGAAAACAAATATTGTGTACATTTCAAAAAAAATTGTGCATTAACTTTCTCATTGTTCGTAATCAAACATTTAACCCAGTGTCATCAAACAAGACAGAATGCATTCCTCAACAACTTGTAGGGGATCTATGTTCTTCTTATTTATCCATTTAATATTTTAAAACAATTCCCACGTGAATACCAATCACTTAATTCCACTCTGTTTAGTATCAAAAATCAACCACCTTCCATCAACACAGACACAGAAAGCATGTCTGATTTAATCCCTCAATTCAATCTATAATTAAATTGTAACGAGATCATATTTCCACAACACCCATGCCTATCACTGTTAAAATGTATGGTATTCAATAAAGAATACATAGTGGCCAGTCAAACACAACGATCCATATTTTAATTGCAAAGATCCTAACTTGCCACTTAAATACACAAACAACAATTAGCATTTAAACTCACACTGTGCTTGGAATACACCGACCATTCGAAAAAATGTAGAGTATTAATGTGACTATAATGGTTCAACCACTATGAATTTAAACACCCATAATGTTGGGCTATTAATCAATATAAGGAGGTAATAACAGTATGTCCGATCTCATAACATAATTGATCAAATTGCAACAAAACCATATTTGAAACCTGTGACCCTCTCTGATGACGCAATCAAATAACCATAACATATACAGTGGATGGAAATTCCATAATCATCACGATTGAAATAACCATTTTGCCATTAAAAACACATAGTCACAGTAATCATTGACTCATGTTGTAGGAACGCCACACATACCAATGCATCACACGTGAAGCATCATTAATCAATTGTAAACCCATGCTCAGTTAACATCTCAATAATATCAATGCAAAATACAATGACTGTGTATCAACCCCATTCTTCAATCAACCAATTTCAATGTTGGGCTTATCAATTAGATTGTCATAATAACCAATTGCAATGACTAAGTACCAATAACCAAAACACTATAAAGATAATCAACAGAGACGAGTTAACAATAGAACATTATCGATGATGCATTACCAACTCATAACCATCGACCATGTATCCAACATGACATAATGGGTTTCCTTTATCAAAACTAAGCTTTGAGTAATCAAGGATTGGCCCTGTGGACCAACACAGGGAGACATGGAGTCGCCCCCCAACATCGGGTGAGAACCTCTGAGACCAATGGTGCATGCACATGGTATACCACAAATGTCTTTGTATATAGGGTGACAAATGTCGTGATAGGAGAAACTATGAACAGAGGAGCTAGGCTCCCTTTTGACCTTGTAACAAGACTTAGAACACGCAGGGTATAACCCTCGTGGCTTTCCCAATCAACCAACTAACAACGTTGAGATAAAACAAAGCCGAGGAAAATAATATAACCCACTGCGCGACCATTAGTGGCATGAACAAACCCATACCTAAGTGAAACAATGCACAGTGACACAAGGCATTTCAAACCCAGTAACCCCATAACAGCAAACGACTCGGTATGGTGATTAGAAAGTGTGGAGACGGCCCGCCAATATGGACCAAATAAAACCTTTCGACCAAGATCAACATAGATGACAGAGATCCTTCATGATTTTTAACACCCAAAATGATCAATAAAACTGTGACTCCAACATTACTGCAAGGAAACCCACACCAACCATCCATTCCAGAAAAATATTACCAATTGACACAGTTTCCATACTTAAGGAAAGCACAAACCCATACATACCAAGCCACTATCAATTTCATAACCAGAGAAATTTCATGGATGGAAAAAGACATACCTGTAACCAAGAGCACCTTAAAAATGTGAGTTGGTCGAGCGGTTCTTCCTCTGCTTGAAAGTCGGAGCCTAACCAAAACAAACACAGTTGAACAATAGCCCGACTAGAGTGGTGGCCAGTGGAAAGAGTAAGGGTGGTGTGCAGTAAATTCATGTCGCCTCCACCCCCAGTCAATTAATTTCTTAGTACACGACAACTAGCTTCCCATTTACTCATTCAATTAAACCATGTATCGAAACCATCACCCACTAATTGCCAATAGTACGACCCATAAACATATTTATCCATTTCCAACTTATAACATAAATCAACCATGTTCCATATAACTCAACAAATCGCATAACTAATAGCTTATTGCTAGGGTTAACAACGACCATTTAAATTTCAATGCATGTAGCATAAGAGCATAGTTTGATCTTTTCCTTTTGCATTTTTCTTAGGTTTATTTTATTTCTTTTCACTAGCTCTTATGTTTTGTTGCTAACATATTTATTGTGTAGGTGTCACAATAAGGAATCCATGAACATATAGAAATGATAAAAATGGATAACATAGGCCATCGTAATGGAATTAGATCCTATAGCGAAGAAACAACACATAACATGCCTTATCCATCATTCAATTGTCGCAATTAGAACCAACACATAATAATCCCAATCCATCGCCAATAAAAACAAGATCTCATAAACCATGTAAGCAGTGTCGAACAGTGGCACAAACATCAAATAAGAGCGCGATATTATCTCCGAATATACAAGGGGGTCCCACCTACTAGTATTACTTATATTGTTGGATTATAATAATAGGCTTTAGCAATACTTTGCGGGCAAAAAAAACTCATTATGATTTTAATTGTCAACACCCTCCAAGCCTCATGTATGTCAAGTGTGCCCTCCTAGTGATGATCCCAAAGTGAGTGATCCCTTCTGGTGATGATCCCAAGGTGAGGATGCAACACTTGGTGGTAATACTAAGGTTCCCATGCATGACTAAATCCACTAGTCTAACTGATGTACAAATGAGTAATTACTAAAGAGGAGGTGGTACCCTCATATGAGGGGGAATATCTCTAACCATGGGTTCCCTCTTCATAGAAAAATAAATATAGGATAGGAAATACTAGGTGGGTGTCTAATATCTCCAATAACCCCCCTAAAATACTACTAAGGAGTATGTACTAAATGGGTCCTGGAAAGAAGCCATGTTCGGTACCCATTTTACAATGCATTTATTAAAAATGAAATAGTAAAAAAGAGGAACAAGGGAAAATCTCATTGAAAAAAACCCCCCTCATGATACAATGCCAAAAAAAAGGAGTACAGTTGCTAGGAAACTATGTTCTTCACCCCAAGGAGACCTTGCAAGGCTTGAAATCTATGCTCAATGAATGTTTTGATGAATATGTAGATGTTTGTATGGATTAGATGAAGTAAAATTTGCACCAGTGAAATTTTTTTATCTATCCACTTTCTCTGGTTGGAAGGAAGAAGATCCAAATCCCCGTCATGTATGGTAGTTTTCCAATACATATTCTCTTCGTCCTCTGCATAGGCCTAAGGGTCTCATGCTAGAACCATGTAGAAATGCATGGGAATTACTAGCTTTTTGGATATGAGAGCATGTGGAGCCTCCTCAAATTGGGATCTTGTCCTTCTAGGATAGACAAGATCATCGGTTGTCAGTAGGATGGACTCTTCCCATTTGGGTCTTGGTTCTATATCTGAACATGCATGGTCATGTACTTCCAAATCTAATTTGTAGATCATATATGAAATCCAATCTAAGGAAGAAGAGAAGTTAAGAAACTTGGTCTTGTCTCTGAAATATTCTTCAGGAGGAAGGTAAGAAGCTTATTATTCTAGTGGATTTTCTATGGGCTTTATCTTAGTGTTTTCTGGCATGAATTCTTCATAATATTCCTTTATCCAAAATATGACCTCTAATTTGGTCCATACTTCATCTGGAGTTGAGAGTGATACTACATGGAGTTGTATTTAAGGATAAATAGACATGCAGATAAGTCTGAAATCCATATCATGTTTGTTGAGAAAATGATTTTTCTCATCAACAAAAGTGGGATGTATTTTTGTTGCCATGGTTATTCAATATAAGTTGCTTCTTTGAGAAGAAGAAGAATCTGTGGCTTCCAATCGAAGTGATTGTATGGCATAAGAAATGCTTACGACAGAAGTAATTCCATTCTTTGTGGTTACTTCAATATTCTAAACCTACAAATGATTGTTTGTGATCCTTCTTCCTAGAACTTATGGCCTCTGATACCATGTAAAATTGGTTTGAAACCTACATAAAGAATCTAGCTCGAAACAATGAACAACATACTTCCAAAGTTGAGAGAAAGAACAAAGAGTTGTAATAACCACTAATTTCAACACTCATAGAGTGAATAATTTAAAATATATATAATCTACATGATCAAACTAATTCACCATAGTATTATTTTATAGCTATGTGGACTTACACTAACAAAAACCTGAGTTATCTACCACCTAGTCCTAGTTAATCGACCATGCAGTCATTAGTTAACCGGTATAAACAAGTGGAGTGGAGAAAATTTCATGCATGAACATTTATTTTTCCCTCCAATCCTCATGCATGTCAAGTGCGCCCTCTTGGTGATGATCCCAAGGTGAGTGCTCCCTCCCAGTGATGATCACAAGGTGAGGATGCAACACTTGGTGATAATACTGAGGTTTCCATGCATGACTAAATCCACTAGTCTAACTGATGTACAAATGAGTAATTACTAAAGAGGAGGTGGCACCCTCATCTATGGGGGAATATCTCTAACCATGGGTTCCCTCATCATAGAAAAATAAACATAGGATAGTAAATACTAGGTGGGTGTGTAATATCTCCAATACCCCCCTGAATGACTACTAGGAAGTATGTAATGAATGGGTCATAGAAAGAATCCATGTTAGGTACCCATTTTACAAGTCATCTATTAAAAACACAATAGTAAAAAAGAGGAAAGAGCGAAAACCTCATGGGAAACTCCCCCCTCCCCCACCCCNCCCCCCCCCCCCCCCCCCCCCCCCCCCCCCTCAAGATACAATGCTGAAAAAAAGGAGTAGAGCTACTAGGAAACTATGTTCTTCACCCCAAGGAGACCTTGCAAGGCTTGAAATACATGCTTGGTGAAATTTTTTATGAATATGTAGATGTATGTATGGATTTGATGAAGTAAATGCACCAGCTAAAAGTTTGTATCTATCCACTTTCTCTAATTGGAAGGAAGAAGATCCAAATCCACGTCATTTATGGTAGTTTTCCAATACATATTCTCTTCATCCTCTGCATAGGCCTAAGGGTTGGATGTTATAACCATGTAGAAATACATGGAAATTATTGGTTTTTTGGATATGAGAGCATGTGGATCCTCTTAAAATTGGGATCTCATCCTTCTAGGATCGGTAATATCATCCACATGATCATTGGTTGTTGGTAGGATGGACTCTACCCATTTGGGTCTTGGTTCTATATCAGCACATCTAGGCTAGTGTAGTTTTGGATCTAATTTGGAGATGAGATATGAAATCCGATCTGAGGAAGCAAAGAAGTTGAGAAGTTTGGTCTTTTCTCTGAAATCTACTTCAGGAGGAAGCTAAGAAGCTTGTTATTCCAGTGGATTTTTTGTGGGATTTGTCTTGGCATTCTCTAGCATGAATTCTTCACAATATTCCTTTATCCAAAATAGGACCTCTAATTTGGTCCATACTTCGTCTATAGTTTAGAGTGATACTACATGGAGTTGTATTTAAGGAGAAACAGACATGCAGATAAATCTGAATTCCATATCATGTCTATTGAGAAAATAATTTTTCTCATCAGTATAAGTGGGCTCTGTTTTTTTTGCCATGGTTATTCAATATAAGCCTCTTCTTTTGAGAAGAAGAAGAATCTTTGACTTCCAATCAAAGTAATTGTATGGTGTAAGAAATTCTTACGATGGACGTAATTCCATTCTTTGTGGTTACTTCAATCTTCTGAACCTACAAATGAATGTTTTTAGCCTTGTTCCTAGAACCTATGGGATCGAATACCATGTGAAATTGGGTTTAAACCTACACAAATAATCTATCTAGAAATAATGAACAACATACCTCCAAAGTTGAGAAAAAAATTGGAGAGAAAGAATAAATAATTGTATTAACCACTAATCCACACTCAAAGACTGAATAATTTACAATATATATATATATAAGCTATATGAACAAACTAATGCACCATAGTATTCTTCTAGAGATATGTGGACATACACTAACAGAAACATGAGTTATCTGCCACCTAATCCTAGTTCAACGACCATCCAGTCATTAGTTAACTAGTCTAGACAAGTGGAGTGGAGAGAATATTATGCACACACATGTGGTGTTCCCTCCAATATTCATGCATGTCAAGTGCTCCCTCCTGGTAATGATCCCAAGGTGATTTCACCCTCCAGGTGATGATCCCAAGGTGACCATGCAACACTTTGTGATAATACCGAGATTGCCATGCATGAATTGACTCCACCAGTCTAACTAACGTACAACTGAGTAATGACTGAAGAGGAGGTTGCACCCTCATCTAGAGGAGAATATCTCTGACTAGGGGTTCCCTCCTCATAGACAAATAAACATAGGATAGGAAATACTAGGTGAGTCTGTGATATCTCCAATACCAAGGAGACCATTTTATTCAATGAGCTTCCTCATACGTGTTGTATTGTAAAATATTTTCATTGGGTAATGAAATATTTGTTCATTATTTCATAATATTTTTTGTTCTGATTTATTTATTTTGTTTCATTTTGTTTCTTTCCACATGAATAGCATAGACATGAAGATGAGCATTTTCATTTAAATCTAGGGTTTCTAGTTTTATTTGTTTATTGTTGTCTATGATCTAGATACAACCACAAGATTTGTATTGTTGGTGAACCCCAAAAAATTTTGAAATTTTGATCCTTTGAAAAATCAAATTTACTTATGAATTATTTTACTTCTAAACAATCTAAATATGCAAACCATGAGACAATGTCAACATTAATGGCATCAACCTAAATATGCAAACCATGAGACAATGTCAACATTCATAGAATCAGGACTAAACATCCCTGCATAATAACAATAATAATCATGCAGAAAATCATAATGTTTGTAGTCTATTGTTTTTACAGTAAATCCACTCCAAACAAAAATCCTACTATTCTTAATATGAATAATTAATTTTAAACTAAAGTTTGACTACATAAAAAACCATAACAATAATAAGATATGTAAATTATTAAATTAAATAAATTGTTCATAATGAATACACAATAAAATATTTAATTAATGTGCCCCCGGGGGGGCAGCTCAATTGGCAAGTGCCGTGAAAATGAAGTTCCATGAGGTTTCGAGTTCAATTCCCCCCGACTTACCTTGTGTGCCGCGTAAGGGGCATCGTGGGCACACCTGGAGGTTATAGGGGTAGCGGTTGGATAACACGGCCACGTGTAACGCGAGCACGTGCCCAACTAGTTGCTGATTCCTCCAGACACAAAAAAAAAAAATATTTAATTAATGTAAAAAATATCTACTTCAATAAATATACAAACAAAAATAATAATAATTGTAAACTTCAATAAATATACAAACAAAAATAATAATAATTGTAAACTCTAAATGACTAGTTAAGGAAGAAAAATTTACATAATAAAATTTAAAAATAAATTAATAATTTCAAAATTACTCTTTCTTTATTAATGGTATTTGAATTCTATTACATATATAACATATATGATTCAACCATGTCAATATCCCTTTAAAGAGTATCCCTATCAAATTTTGGATTTATTTTTCTCAAACTTGTTAGAGTTAAGTATTAGATTATTCTAGTTTTTAGAAGATACATTGTAAATCCTTTGCCTAATGAATTTTTTTAGATGATTCTTTTTTATTAAAAATACATTAATAAATAATCATTGTTGTGTTTAATTTATAAAATTCATTTTTAAACTATTTTCATATTGTTTATGATTTTTTTTCATTTTTACTTAAATTGTTTTTAGTACATTTATTACCAAACCACATAAATTTAACTTTTTTTTAAAAAAAAATCCTTGAACTAAAAAATTTCCTAAATAAAATATACTTAACACTTCCACTTTTGATTTACCAAATTCCAAGAAATAAATTGCATATGGTTATGAATGGTGTAATGTTGACTTGTATTTAAATTCAATGAAAGAAATTGCATATAGTTATGAATGATGTAATGTTGACTTGTATCTAAATTCAGTATTTTCTACTAGACTCTAGGTGGGTCTACCAATTTTCCTTTGTACTCATTATCCAAGTTCCAAAAAAAATAGTTCTTAATCTCACCTTTTCTTTTTTTTTTAATGTTTTTTTATAAATTTTAAAATCTTCTAATTCTATTATGAACATCTCAATCTTAAGTGAATATGAAAAAAAAATAAATAAATAAATAAATATTATTTATAAATAAATTAAACCTTATATCTACTATCATAATGAAATACTATTTAAATTTTCCTAATGGTTTTGAACTGTCATAAAACTGCATTTTTATAAAGGTTTATGATTTTTATTACCATACCTTAGAAAGAAATAAAAATATAAATTTTTTATTTGTATTCATAAAAAATAATTTATATTATTTAATTTTTTAAAAACTTTGATTCAAACATATAAAATTACCATTTTTTTATTCACATTATTTTTCTCGTGATCATTTTGATTTGAATTTCCATTAGTATTTGAATATTTACCACCACAATCATTTTAATAGGATTTTTCATCCTTATTCATCTATAATAATTAAATAACTAAATATAAAGATTAAAAAATAATTTAATAAAAATAAAACAAATAAAAAAAACTTAATTATAATAAAAAAAAGTGTTGTTTAAAAATAATAAAATATAAATTTTATCCGGAATTTATGTCACCTCTTTGTTGATTAAGTAATGTTTTCACACCATGTGAAAATTTCCATCCAACATATAATTAAATAGTTTTACCTCTATATGAGGTATGAGTGTCAATTATATAATTGACAAAAAAGTGTTGGATCCTTTATTTGTAAAGATGTGTTATTTAAAAGGAAAAATGATCTCTTTACTAATCAATATATCATATCGTGGTAGATTTGATCATACCAATCCATTTCCATATAAAATAAGTGGAATTATTTTTTTCAATGGATTTCTTAATCAATATATCATATCGTGGTAGATTTGATCATACCAATCCATTTCCATATAAAATAAGTGGAATTATTTTTTTCAATGGATTTCTTCAATGATTTATAAGAGAGAATCTTATATACAAATCATTTGAATAATCTCTATAAAAATAATGAATAAGTATTATGTTGCATCTCTCTTAATCATTTTATAGTATTAGGAGAATGAATTATTTCTTAAATATATCATAAATATATAGTCATGAACTAACTATATGAAACTTATATAATATTTATCGACTAAGAAAAGGTGAGGTGAGTGTATGTTTCTACATTTGACATTTGAGTGGAGAAAAGATAATGATTCAAGGATATCAACCTCTTCAGTCAGGACTCATCAAACTAATCCTTCTRTAAGGCGGCCTCTTCATATCCCAATGGACCGAGTGGTGGCCTGGTTTGACGGGGCTTCTCAATTGGGAGGCACGCAGTGTGGGGCAGGAGGGAAAATTAACCTTAATTCTCATTCGAGTATTCTTTGGACCCTGAATTGCTGTCAGGGTACTAACACCAAGGCGGAGCTCATTGGAGCTTGGACCTCTCTCTTTTTGGCTAGTCGACACACTGACGCCTTGCTCCTCTTGGGTGACTCTAAAATCACCATCGATTGGCTGAAGGGAAAGGCGAATCTCCAGGTGGCAGCCCTCAATTGCTGGAAGGCTCGGACCTTAGATGCTACTTCTCTCTTCAGACATCTCACCTTTCAGCATATTTACCGTGAAGAAAACTTAGTGGCTGACTCGCTCTCGAAAAAAGCTTTGCTCCTACCCCCGTGTCAAATTTTCTTTTCATATTGGGAGGACGGTCATGAAGGCATTCCCCATAAGATAATGCTTTGATTTGATCCTTTTCGGCAATTCTAGATTTGACATTGTCGCATTTGTAGAGACATAGAGGTTTCGGTTTCATGTAGTTGGGGATTGGGCATGTTCAGCTGGTGTTTTAGCAAGCCGCCATGTAAACTTTTATATCCTTTTGAATATAAAGAGCAATTTTTTTCTCGTGGAAAAAAAAAGGATATCAATTCCCATCCATTTAGAAACATATTTAATTTAATAAAAAATAACAAACTCAAAAAAGAGAGGTTGAATATACGTGATTTCATTAAGTGTGTGACAATGAAGGACATAATTGCCATGACAAATAAAGTGTCCATTTTCCCACATATATATATATATATATAAACATTGGAAAATGCAGTCTCCTTTTCCTTTGGATATTTGATTTGTTTTCACTCGCATAAATAATGGAAAATTTGCAAAACAACTTGGTTGTATTTTATATATTTCAACCAAAACGAAATTCAAATACTAGTTGAGATTTATAAAAATATCCATCATAAACAGATAAATATTCAATGATGATATCCCTAGAAATTATTTATCACTTAATGTCTTGCAATATTATGATAAATATTCTTAATCAATATGAAGGTCAACTATTATGTTAAAAAAACTAAACCATATATTATTTTCTCTATCATAGTGTTGGATTCTACTTCATCCATGCCATGCAATCATCTAAAAAAAATAAGAATCATTATTTTTGGATTTATTTTGGACAAAGTATTCTTATTTGATGTTGTTAGGTGAGCATGTTATGTTAATAAGCCATTTTTATAGATTCAAAAATTATCATCATTTTATCCATAAATCATTTGATATTAAAACAAGTTAATTTATCCAACTTTCCTTAATAAATACATAAAAAAAATATCAAAATTTTCGCTTAAAAATTTCTTAAAAACAAATAACTTAACATGAACAAATTTTAAATTTTAAAAACAAATTCAATTCAAATTAACATGAACATGGTAATTCAAATTAACATGAACATGGTGGAGTTCTACCAAACAAAATTTATATCTACCAATATTATGAACCAATGTGTCTTACGAACCAATGTGTCCTTTTCCTATTGGCTTATCCTATTACTATATATACATTTCCTTCTTATATCTACCAATCTTATGAACCAATGTGTCCATATCTACCAATTGTATGAACCAATGTGTCCATTTCCCTAGTGGCTTTCAAGACATGATCAATAAAGGGAGTGTTAGCTAATTCATTTTTAGAAAGACTTTGTTATTTGGATATTTTAGTAATAAAGTTATATGTCACATCAGCATAAATGAGCTTTATGAGCTTTACATTACTAGAATCTAGAATGAACTAAGTGATAATTTTATCTTTTAATATTTCTTTTGGGTAATAATGGTATGCTATCCATTTAAGATAGAGAAATTTTTATATTCCACTTTCCTTATTTTTCATGTGTAAGTTGAACCAATAGTTTGGTCGATTTGTCCAAAAGAATTTAAAAATCCTCTCTAATTGTTATTGATAAATCTGTGATAAATCCTAATTTTCCACGTATTTTTTATTTTTTTTGTTATCAATAAATTTATTAAATTTGTGATAAATCCTAATTTTCCACATATTTTTATTTATTTTGTTATCAATAAATGTATTGATAAATTTGTGATAAATCTTAATTTGCCACGTATTCTT
Source organism: Picea engelmannii (assembly GCA_009831015.1). Lineage (NCBI taxonomy): Eukaryota > Viridiplantae > Streptophyta > Pinopsida > Pinales > Pinaceae > Picea > Picea engelmannii. Next base: position 369,827 of record ML777503.1, read on the forward strand.
CATTTATTTTTGAATTCACAAATGGAGAGGTGCATCAAACGATACAAGAAAATCGTTAGATACATATTGTTCGACATGTTATTTGTGAATTATTTTTAATTTATCATAGCTTTATTATCATTTTGCATCATCACCTTTGTGGAACATGCTTGTAAGGACCTCAAAGCAAAACTTGTTAATATCCTTTTTCAAACTTCTCATGCAATCTCTTCTAAGAGATGTTAATTTTCATGCTTCATCACCTTTGTGGAATATGCTTGTAAGGACCTCAAAGCAAAACTTGTTAATATCATTTTTCAAACTTCTCATGCAATCTCTTCTGAGAGATGTCAATTTTCATGCTGACTATTAGGATCCTATTCATCAAACATAATATAGAAGTATTTTCCATAAAAACAAATCGTAAAATCAGTAAGATAACTTTGTTTAAATTACTTACTTCAGTTATTTTTTATTAATTTGATTTGTCATATGATAGGAAAATTCAACATTTTTTTACATAGGATATCTCATATACTTATAGAAAGGGTTGATTGAATCTTCCTTTTATTTGTAAACTGTCATGGATATTCAACGAGAAAAAATTGTTAGAATAGGTCTTAAAATAATCTGAAATCTTAGATTATATTGTTTGTTTATGTAGATCCTAGATTAATTATTACAAACGTATTGCTTAGATTTATGAAAATAAATAAAATAAAAAAATGAAACAACAAGAAAATATACACACCATCCACACAATGAACACCAAATGCATCCTGGGAAAACTGTAATGGGAGAAAACTCATATAGAAGGTGAGGCATATGCTCTAGTCTATTTTCTTCAATTATGATATGCAAATACAATGAAAGGGTCACTCAGTATGGAGTTTCCTATGACAATGTGGCCTGAATTGATGTTATAGAATCTACTTCCTCCTCTATTATGCTCTCAAACCACACTCCAATATGTTATGCTCAAATATGGAACAAGTACAATGCTAAAGAATGGGACACATTCTCCTCCTAGTAGCTCAGTATTTAACATAGCTCGATATTCGTCTAGGGTTAGGATTTTCTTTCATCCTCAACCCTCAATTAGTGATAAGGTTTTGAACCTTATACAATCTTCTTGAAATTTCACTTTTGGCTAGCCCATATGTGTGAGTAATGGGGGATAATGTGGCATCCATTCGTACCATGGTGGTCAATAAGGTAGGTCAACTTGAAGGAGGCATAGCTTCTACATATGATCTTTGATTGAGGTGATTTTCGCATCATTGGAAATTTCTTGGTGTGTTTCAAGGGTTTGGGAGCTATGCTCACAAATGTTTGACCCACAAAAAAAAATTATGCCTAAAATGGCTCTAGAAGGTTCTGGAACCCAAATATCCAAACTAGGGCATGCCACTAAAACTGCCCCTGCAAGCAAATTCCTGCAATTGTTTTACCCAGAAAGTACTAAGATAGATGAATAATTATATGATGATCAATTCTAGATCATAATTCCCTATTTATAGAGGATTTTTTTCCCTAAAATATTTTACTGAATGAATTGAGGAAATGTGTCCTCTACCTTCTCCCTGGAGTACCATTTTTCCTTTCCTAGAAGTTCTCCTTTCAACCAAATCTTCCAAAGGTCATGCTGCCCCTATCTAGTAGTTCTGGAATTATTTAGATACAAAACTCTATCTTATACCAACTCTGCCTAAGATTCTAGTGCTAATTCCTCTATGGTAGGTAGGAATTTATCCTCGGTTTCCTAATCCAACATGGAAGTCTCATAGAGTTTTAGATTCTCCACGTTCACTACTAAGTAAATATGCATATATGGGGATACATTGAATCTATAGGAATTATCACCCACCTTCTCCAATACTTCAAAAGGTCCATATCCTAGATCCTTGATCTTCTTACCGGGTAAAATCATGAAGCTGGGTAACACTTTTGTGAGAATCGGGTCTCCAAAATTTCTCGCGGCATTTTTTCGGCCGAATTCTTTTTTCTTTCGGTTGAAATAAAGGATTTTTCGGCCGAAACATTGTTCGGCCGAAAGTTTTCACGTCAAATCGAACGGTGACCTGACGATGCCCTCGATAGTCGTGTACAAGATTGTTTTGGATGATTGTTTTTCCTGCGGTAAGAATATTTCGGCCGAAAACTAAAAATTGGGACTGTATTCAGAAACCAGAGAATTCCCCCAACCTTACATGAACTTCAGAGGTTGCAAACTCCTGCAAATACTCAGAATTTGGTTTCTAAAATGACACCAACATTTCCAAAATTGAATCTACTTTCAATTCCTATAATTTTTTTTCATTTTGTTTATTTTTATCTAATTTTATTTAATATTTAAAAAAAATCACTCCATAATATTTTCAGCAGACATTATGATTCGGTGAAATGAAATATCGGTATCTCTAAAAATATACAGAGGAAAATTTAGAAAAAATATAGTCATAATCCATAAACTGTTCTTTTCAAAAGGGTGTATTTAGATTTTAGTTTTAAGTAAAAATTAAGATAGATACAAGGTGTAGAAAAACATGTGTTTAAAATTTGCAACGTTTTCAGCTTGGTCAACTTCAAAAAATTCTAGAAATTATAATATTCATTCGTTAGATTCAAAATTATAGTCATAATAAAATAGAGTCTGTAGATTGTTGCAGTATATTTCGTTTCTTAAAAACATAAGTTTAATTATAGATATATTGTTGTAGAAAAAAGTTACTCATTATCATTCCCTTCATGTTTAAGGACCATACTGTTAAACAATTGTAAAATTGACATATCAAATCGTAATAAAAAAAAATTGAAAAATAGTCATTGGAAAGCTAACAAAATTCTTCACAAGTTTTGTTTTTACTGTAAAGTGAAATTCTAAATAAAAAAAATACTTTTGTATGCCGGAAGTTGAAGAAATTGTGAAAATACAGTTTTTTTTGTCATAAAACAAGCAAAAGTGTAACCCACCTTCATGATTTTACCCTAGTACCATGACCTTGTATTATTTCCTTTTTCATTTGTAACCAAACTTTGTCTCCCACTTTGAATGATTTATCTATTATGTGTTGATCATTTCAGGCCTTGTACCTTTCCTATGACTTATGTAGTGTATTTTCTACTTGTAGATGGATCTGCCTAATATTTTCAAAAAAAATATCTTCTTTCAATGCTTCTCCTATGAAATATTCCTTCAATCCTCATTTTCTTCCATAGACAACATCCAAGGGCGAAGGTGGAAAATACCCAAAGAAAGTTTCAAAATGGGACCTATCAATAGAAGTATGGACTACTTTGCTATAAGAGTGTTGAATGTAGATCGTATTTTCATCCCATGTATTCGGATGATTCTAATTATAACCCCTCGAAATTTGAACCAAATTCTTGTTGAAAACTTCTTCCTTCCCATCTATTTGTGGATGGAATGTTGTAGATTTCTTCAACTTAGTATTCATCTTCTCCCAAAGTGTAGTCCAAAAGGAACTGTGAAATGTGATATCATGTATGAGATGATGCTCCTTGGTATGAAAAGAACATGTTTGTTGCTTCTTGACTTTTGATGGTATTTTTACAAGGCATGAGAATTCACATCTCATTGAACCTATAAACTACCACAAACAAATAGTCATGTCCCTTCCTAGTTGTTGTAAAACCACCCACAAAATTCATGGAATGTTTTTTCCAAGGTCGAGTGGATATAGGTAAGGGATGGTATAGACCTTGCTTCCTATTACTGGGCTTGATGGTACAAAAGAGCATGAACCCTCTAATATATTGAGCTACATCTTCTTTCATTATGGGCCAACACACATACTTTTGTAAGTTAGCAACCATCTTCCCATCACCAAAATGTCATGCAACCATGGAGGTGTGAGCCTCTCTAATAAGTTGCAATCTTTCACCTTTAGGAACAAAAATCTTGTATATCTTGTAGAGCGACCCATTCTGGAGATGATAGTCATCCTTACCATTGCATTCTTCTACACAATTTTTTTCCTATAGTTGTTAAAATACCTCTTTAAAGTCCTCATCTTCTATGTATGCCTCTTTGTATGCATCATGGGTGAAAGGATCCACTTGCATAAAATTTTCCAATTTTGTGATATTGGATTTGGGTGGCCTTCAAAGCATGTCTACCAACTTATTAGTACTTCCCTTCTTATATTTGATGACTAGATGAAATTGTTGCAAAAACGTCATCCACTTGTAATGTCTTGTTTGTTGAATCTTACCCTAGTCCTATAGATACTGCAATGGCTAGTGATAAGTGTGGATAACAGTTTCCTTTCCCAACAGATATTGCTTCAACTTCTTAGCATCTTGAACTAGGTAATAGAGTTCTTTATCATATGTAGGGTAGTTCAAAACTCTCCCGTGAAAAATATCATAATGATATCATATTGTCTTACCTCCTTACATCACAACTTTTCTCGTACGGTACCCACTTGCATTTGTCTCAAATTTTAAAGTCTTCCGGAAGTTAGGAAATGTGAGAATTGTTTCTTGACTAATATTTCATTTTAGCTCATCGAAATATTTATTTTAATTCTTTCCACACTGGAAACTCTTACCATTGATTGTTATGGTGTGGAGTGGTGTAGCTATCACTGAAAAGGATACTATGAACTTCCATAGGTATTTTTATACCCCAAAAAATCTCCTAACTTCAGTGACATTAGTATAAATTGACCACTTCATGATGACCTCCATATTTGTGGAATTTATCTTGAGTTCACCTTCACAAATCACATACTCCAAATACACCAATGATTGGTAAGAAAACTCACATTTCTTGAGGTTTTCCAACAACTAATGCTTTTTCAAAGTCTTTAACACCTTCATGACATGTGAGATGTGATCCTCCTAGATATATATATAAACCAATATCTCATCCAAATACATTATTACAAATGAATTTAAATATGGATGCAATACATCATTCATCAATCACATAAGCATAGATGGTGCATTACATAAACCAAAATGCATGACCGACCATTCATACAAACCTTGCATTATCTTGAAGGTGGTGTTCCAAGTGTCTTATTATTTAATGTCTAACTTTGTTGGGTAGGTTTTATATTCTTTGCACGACACACCCCATGCAAAATGTTGCATCGAGTGCATGGGGGTGGCATCCCCTCCTTGTTTGGGGGGTTATAGGGGGGTTGGATACCCCCTTCCTAGGGGGTCACGGGGGAGACTATCCCCATACCTAGGGGTTTGCAAGGGGTTGAATCCTGCCTTCTTGGGGTTTCAGGGGCAGATCCCTCAAAAAAAAATTTGCATTTTTTTGCATCCATTTTTAGTGGTTTTCAACATGTGGTTTTCATCCATGGTTCTCTAATTCTGGTTAAAGAATTAGGGTTGTATACTAATATGGGTCAATGTATTAGGGGTTTTGGATGTCACAGGATCCTATATATATATTGAATTGTAAACAATGAAGATGGATGATGAATTAGAATTAGAGGTGCAACTCTAAATAGGTTGTTGGTTTTCCATGTTTGGATTTCCACGGTAAAATATCTATGTAATGTGTGTGTGAACCATTGTATATTTTCTATTTTTATTAAGAATCCATTTGCAGTAATTAATTGTACAAGGTTTAAATCTACAACATGGTGGTATCCTAATTTGATATCCAACTTGGTGAAGTACTTTGTATGTTGCAACTGGTCTAAAAAAACATTGATCCTAGGCAGAGGGTATCAATTCTTGAGTGTTATCTTGTTCAATTTTTTGTAGTTGATACGCATTCGCCAAGTCCCATCCTTCTCGTGTACTATGATTACCGGTGACCCACAAGGTGAAGTACTTGATTGAATTAATCCCCTCTCCAACAACTACTACAAGTATTTCTTCACTCCGTCTAGTTCAAAAATAGACTTTATATACAAACCAATATTTGGTAATGGGGATTCAAGTAAAAATTGCATCTCATGATCCACTTCCCTCTTAAGTGGAATCCCTTTAGGCTCTTGGAACACTCCCCTATATTCCTGCAACAACTCTTGTAACTATTGTTTCTTCTCTTTTGTACATTCCTATAGGAATATATTTACTCTTATTGATTCCTCCCCTATCTAATTCTCTCGTAAGAAAATAAATACATACTTTTTACTAGAACTAATCAAAATTTTGGCTTGGTTATCACTTAACAAAGAGATATTTGACTTTATTTTGTGTGCATTGATGATGTAATACTTCCCATTCTAGATCAAGAAGTACTCATTTTCTCTCTACTTGAAGAAAAAATCATTTATATACATGTAGGGAATTCCAAACACTACACCACACACATCAAGGGGTACTACATATAATTCCACTTCATCAATAAAATATACACTTATAGAAAACTTGATCTTACATTGTTTAGTGATTTTTATCTCTACATCCTTATTCACCCATCCCAATGGGTATGTGCTAGGATTGTCATGAAAATCCAACCTAAGATTTCTAACCAGATCATATGCTATGAGGTTGGAATGTGATCCAAAATATAATACAACATCTACCTTGGTATTTTTGACCTAGATCTTAATATGGAAGAGTTTTTTCATTTCCTTATCTTCTTTGTGATGAAGGATACTTAGATTCACCTCATTTTGCGCTTAAGTGTAGACAATGCTCTCATACACATTTGATATGCTCTCTACCTAGTTTCCAAAATCGTTTCCTAGCAGGTTCTTCTTCTTGGAATACTTCTTATGGTTCTTTAGATTAAATTTTGGATGTATCTTCCAACACTTATCTTCTAGTATTACAATATTTGCAGTGGTTATTAGGATCCTTTCACTAATGTGCAGTGGCTATAATCTTCTTGTCTTTTCCTTTCCACTTTTTCTTCACCTCCTTGGAACCATCTTGGTGGTGTTTGTATTTAGAACCACTTGGTTGTCCTTTATTATGGCCTATGTTATCCATATAATATGATTGAACCCAGGCCTCATCAACAGTCCTGGGTTTGAAGTAGCATCACTTCATTTTGCAAATGATTGTGTAGACCCCCCAGATACTTGAAGATTACATACAAGTTGTTGGGAGAGATATCCAACAGGATCACCATATTTTTTAATTTGGCAGCATACTCTTTCATACTCTACCCTTGCCTTTACCTGAAGTGATGCCAACATATCCATTTATCCTATACATACCTAATAGGTTAGAATTGGAACTTGATGAGGGTTCTAAAATCCTCTCACTTTTTTATTTGTGGATCTCCCTCCATCATGAGTGTCTATGTGTGGAATTCCCACCAATTTAGTGCATGGACCTCTAGTTTCAGTCGGGAAAATGAAATTTTCTTCTCTTTATCTATATTATGGACACTAAAATGCACTTATAATTGTTGCAACCAATGATTCAACTTAACATCATTGATATCACCTTGGTATGGTTTGATGTACACTTTTTCTTCCATTTTAAATAAAGGGTGTGAAGGAGTGATGGAACTGGAACTTGGTTTCTCTTTCTCGGGCTCTTTTCCTGTATCCTTATTTGGGTCTTCACTATCCCTTGATTTTTCATCAAATCCAACTTCGGATTTAGAGCCACCAACCTCCCCAAATGGTCCACAATTGTTTGTTAGAGCCTCCATGAGGAGGTCCATCTTGCGAGATATATCAACAACTTTCTCTTCTAGCCTCAAAAATATCTCTTCCATTGCATCCTGAATATTTTTATGAATATACTCATTTTCCATGGCTTGGGTTATGTGGCTTCTTTCTTAAGCCAATTCCTAGATCCTGCAATTTTCCACAAATACCCCAAATAAAATTTCTATGATACCAATATGATATGAAAACCATGGTAGATATTCCACTGGAACAATTCATCACAACATATCTTATAATAATCTAAAATCTTGGATTATTTAGTTTGTCTTCATAGATCCCAAAATAATTATTCCTAACTTATTTCTCATATTTATAAAATTAAATAAAATATGAAAATTAAATAACAAGAAAATGTACACACCATCCACACAATGAGCACAAGAAGTATCATGGGAAACCTATAAAAGAAGAAAATCCAACTAGAAGGTGAGGTTGATCCTCTAATCTATTTTCTTCATATATGATATGAAAATACAAAGAAAAGAGCACTGACTATGGAGTTTCCTTTGACATTATGGCCTGAATGGATGCTACGAAATATACTTCCTCCTATGTTATGCTCTCAAATTCCACTCCTAAATTCTATGATCAACTATGGAACAAGTACAATGCTAAAGAATGGAACCCTTTCTCCTCATAGTGGCTCGATATTTAACATATTTTGATAGCCATCTAGGGTTAGGATTTTTTGCATCCTCAACCCTTAATTAGTGTTAATGTTTGGGCCTTCTATAATATTCTTTAAATTAAACACATGGCTATCCCCACATGTGTGAGTAATGAGGGCTAATCTGGCATACACTCATATCATGGTGGTCAACAAGGTAGGCCAATTTGAGGGAGGAATACATTTTGCATGCAAGCTACAATTGAGGTGATTTCCACACCCTTGGAAACATAATGGTGTGTAGAATAGTTTCAAGGGTATGGAAGTTATTCTTGCAAAGTTTTTACCCCAAAAATGTATGTTTGATGACTCAAAATAGATATAGAAGGTTTTGGACCCCAAATATCCAAACTAGCACCTGCCACTAAAATGGGACATGAAAGCCAATTCCTCCAATGTCTCCACCAATAAAGTACTAAGGTATATGAAAATTACATGATGGTCTATTTTAGATCATCCCTAGTCACCCCCTCAATGAGAATACTAATCTAGTGGAATATTTAAGCAAACCTTCTCTAAGCTTACTGTCAATGAGAATATTAATCTATAGGAGGAGTCAACTAACTCCTTCTCAATCCTCCCCTTTAAAATAAACTTACAAGATTATAGAAAGGTCAATTGGCCCTTACCTAAGATTTCTCCCAATGAAAAACTTATTAATTTGAAAAAGGGTTGACCAACCCCTCCCTAGGATTCCCCCCAATGAGAATAATAATCTAGAGGAACGACCACTGTCTCTTCCCTAGAATTAACCTCAATATTAATACTAATATAAAGGAAGGTAAAACTGACCCTTCACTAGGATTCCCCTCAATGAGAACACTAATCTAAAGGAAGGTTTGAATGACCATTTCCTAGATTTCCCCTCTATAAAAACATATGAGAAACCCTTCCAAACGATTCATCTTATCCAAACACTTATAGGCTTGAATAAAGGTCAACCACCACTTCCTTGGGATTCCCTTCAATATGAAACATACAAACTTGAATAAGGTTCAACCAACCTTTTCCCAGGATTCCACTCAAAAGGAAACTTATGATCTTGAATAAGGATCAATTGATCATTTCCTAGGATTACCCTCAACAAAAAATGCATGAGCATGAATAAGGGTTGATTGGACCTTCCCTAGGCTTTCCCTTTATAATAATACTAATAAAGATAAAATGTTTGTTAACCCTTCCTCAGGCTTCCCCTTGACTAAAATAATAATATGAAGGAAGGGTCGATTGACCCTTCCATAGGATTCCCTTATACTAGGATACTACTGTATGGTAAATGTTGATTGAAACTTTAGTGGATTCCCCTCAATGAGAATATTAATATAGATAAAGGGCCAGTAGACCATTCCAAGGGATCCCCATTGATAAGAGTAAGGGTCAGTAAACCATTCCAAGGGATCCCCATTGACAAGGGTACTAATGTAGAGGAAGAGTTGGCTAACCCCTCCCTAGTCTCTGTCATGATGAGAATACTAAAATTAAGGAAGGTTTGGGTAACTCTTTCCAATATCCCCCTAAATGAGAACACTAATCTAAAGGAAGATTCAACCAACCCTTCCCTGAGATAATGTTGTTGGCCCTCAGTAATCTCCACCTCAGCACCAACTGAGGTACTCAGTACCAATAGAGTGGACTCAAACCCGTGACCTTTGGCTCTAATACCAATTGTTGGACCATGCTTTTCATTAAACAAAAAGTCCAATCTATTAGTTTTCTATACAACCACCAAAATTAGCGAATCCACGACAGGTTGTTAAACCATGTCATGAATCCCGAAGGAGGTGTCGACCACCAAGTCAATAAATGTAAATTAGGAATACTAATTATACATTGATTGAAAACTACACTTTTTTGAAATTTAAATAAATTTAATATTTATTTATTTCTATAATTATATCAAAAAAAATGATAACATCCTATTTTATTTATTAAATTAATTTGTAATAATTACATTTTATTTCTTTATTTCTATTATTATAGGGGAAAAATTGAAATATACTTATTTTAATTATTAAAAACATTTATAATAATCACATTTCATTAATTCCAATTCCATGTATCATATGGAAATAAAATATCAAAAATTAATGTATATATTTAAGTAATTTCCTTGTTATAAATTTGAATAATAAAACTAATTGAGGATTTTAAACATCTTGCCCATATTTGAAATTATAAATTTTGAATTCTTTCCCATTGAAATTTGAATTTTATAATCCTCATCTATGCCTAATAATAGCTAATATAGAACCTCATTTAGTTTTATTTGCATCATTTTAATAAAAAATTCACCGTAATAATCTAATGACTAGCAACAAATCAAAAAATCATGGATTGGATGAAAGGCGGTGACAAGGGCCAAGAATATTTTGGAGGATGAAAGTTTGGGCTAAAATATTTATGGCATTCTAAATATGTTTTCAATGTTGAAAGGGCATCACGATACAACACTACTTATCATTCACCGCTATCCAATAGGGTGCACCATGATCCCCTCATTAGGAATAATGTTGTCCCCAGATGATAGACGCATCAATAACCTTGGTGCAACACATCCCAATGGGACCAAGGATTCAAGAAAATTCAGCGCGCTACGCTAGGATGTGAAACAAATGACAAGAAGACTATGCACATACCCCAAGAAACAGGTCAACAAGATGCAGGATGATGTCAACAAGAAAACGCAAGTTGTTACACGACTTCGCCAACAACTTCACTTATTCATCAATTCTAATGCTAATGATTACAAATCTAATTTAACATTAGTTGCACTCTAATTTAGCAAGTATAATTTACAGTTTAGTCAAAACTCACCAATCTCATTTAATCATTAATTACAATTTAATTCAGCCAGTTCAATCTATAATTTGGTCAATACTCACTAATATCATTTAATCATTAATCACCATCTAATTGGGCAATTCTAAATAAATCCCAAAATTACAATCTAACTATCAATTAACAATATATAACCACATTAACCATATCAATGTAGAATGCTACAATTATAACACTTGCAAACCAATTAAATTACACATGTCATCTATCTATAGTAACTGTACCAAAATAACTAGTTGTCTATTAACATTAAGAATGAAACTGTTGTCCATTAACATCGTTGTAACAATTGTCATCGCTGTAGCATTTAACATGGTAATTAACATGGCAAATAACATGACAATTAACATAGCGATCAACAATGCATTTAACATGGTGATTAACATAACTACTGACCATTAATGCAATCTATTCTCAGAATTACCAAAATAATAAAACAGCATTCTCATTATCATGCATAAATCTTATGATTAAGGTGTTAAATAATGAAAAATCTTCCGAAAATTTATCTAGCCAAAATAAAATTGTTAAGGTCGAAACGGACATCCATGACTAACTGGAGGTCTCTGAATGCTATCATCTAGCCATTAAAAGGGGGGTTGTCCCAATTAATGTTCTACTGACCAAGGTTGTACCAGCAGGTGAGAGTTTATTTCAATTGAACTTAGTAAAAGCATAAGCAGTAAATGCATAACTCAATCAAGTGAAAACGCAAAGTAAAAGTTCAGGCAAGAAACCCCTTCAGAATTCCCAGGGAAATGGTGAATGCCAGTGCATTCCTAAGGACGGTAACATCATCGGGTAAGAAGTAGAACTAGCGGTCTTCTCCAAGGCAAAATTGTTGTACAGTACACACCGGAAGGGAGCTATATATTTCTTGTCATTAAATAATAAGCAAATCATTGTACATTAACGAAATATAATTTTGCATTGCCATTAAATACAAATCGTAAATGCCATTAACCAAAATCGCAGGCACAATAATACCATTCCTTTCACTAAACTGGGAATCAAAAAGGACACAACATAGTAAGGAAATTTCGATTTCACTCAAGGAGCATCTCGCTGTCAAAACCTCTTCAACGAATTTAAAAGCATAAAAAATATATAAAACACAGTCAAAATTTAAGGCAAATAGTGGCCTTTCAACAACAAAATGCAACCATCATTAAATGGCAATTTCATGGTCATTCCAATGGCAAACTCAGTCATTAATTAAGGGCAAATTCATTGTCATTCCAGCGGCAAACCCAGTCAACATTTAATGGTGAAATCGTGGTCCAAATCGTGGTCATAAATTAAGAATGACATTAACAATATATAAAATGTTGGGCGTATTTAAGGAAGTTTCAGTAACACGGTTTAAGAAAATAAGTCTCTATGCATACAATTAGAGAAAAATGTGAACCCTACATACTACTGGGTGAATGCTAATCAATTAAAACTCAATTAAATTACAACATTGCTAACACAACAGGAAAACGCAATCTTCCAAGGAAATTTCGCTATCAGTTAACATAAGTTTACTGCCCTAAATGTTAAAACAATGTAGTCATTCGATAGATAGAATCGTTTCCATTCTGGTTATAAAACTCATTGTCCAAAATCCCAATACAATCGATGTCCAACAAGAACGTTCGATACACTACCACACGATTTTCTATCAAAAATGATAACGATGTCTAAAACTATAAACATTGGCTCCTTATATAATTTTCTCATTATAAAATCGTACATGAAAAAGAATCAAATTGTAGATCACTATAAACATTGGCTCCTTATATAATTTTCTCATTATAAAATCGTACATGAAAAAGAATCAAATTGTAGATCGCAGTAACCATGTGAAATGGCAGTTAATAATTAAGAAATCTCAGTCAGTAAAATAAAGAAATCGCACTCCATACACGAGACAAGCGTTGGGATTAGTGTAATAACATAGACGCATAAAACAATAAAATGCAGACAACGGTAAGAGAAGCACAAAGATCCATGGGAAAATCCATTGAAATGACCACATAGGTTCTATCAGCCCAAGTGTAGAGAAAATCCAAGGTTAAGCCCTTAAGGCACGGAGACAAAAACAAGCGTAGAGATAAACCAACAAGGACGCAAGGAGATCCATACGCAGAGGTACTTTTTGCTAGAAGGCACAAGACAAACAATCAGCCAAGGACAAACAACAGAGGTAGACAGCTGATAGGAACTTCCTTCGCTCATCATCCACACATGGGAAAGAAAGGCATTGAGATCCATAGGTCTACTAACGCCAAAGCGACGACCGTAGATCAGGCTCCTGGTCGACTGCTCAGGAAAGGATTGATGAGCTAGGGACGAAAGGAAAAAACAACTACAATCATCACAAATCAATAAACCATAGGGCGGTAAAGACATGTTGGTAATCGAAGGCCATGGGAGTCAATCAATCATTGAGCTAAAGGCTATGGGAAAAATTCAGTCATCAACTAGAATGCTAAGACAATCATTTTCCTTACCCAATTAAACATGCAGATCTAAAAGCATAAATCATACTAACAATCTACCATGAAAAAATAAAGGAAGCGTATCGTTGCCCAATCACTCGCTCCGAGTTGATTTCACGCGCGCTTCGTGCAACTCCCGCTTGACGACCGATGAGACTTCACTGGTACCTCCCAGCCAATGCTAGGGGTACTCTTCTTCCCCCTTATCCCCCCAAGCCACAAAGGGACCACGCACACTATCTAGAGAATCAGCTAGCTCCCAGCTAGTCTCGCAAGGTCGAGATACCACTCCTCATCGAGTTGGGTATCTCAACTCCCACAAGCTAAGTCAGTCAAGTATAGATTTCTGCAGAATAACGTTACACAGAAAAGAAGAGGTCCATCTTCCTCCTCCTCTCTCCTTTATATAGATTTTCTAAGTCAATTACTTTCCCAAAATCCCTTTTAATTTATTGTTCATTAATTTAATTCATAATAATCTTCCTCGTACATGTGTCGCCCATCCCCTTCATTCCTCCATAAATTAATTTCATTAATTAATTAATTACCCCTATTTCCCTCACTCACCAAAAGGAACTCCTAGAATCGCTCTTAGGTGTCCCCATATCCCCTTACAAGTTTTAATGACTTTCCCCCTTATTAATTCACTAGTGGAGTTTAAATTAGAAAGTTCTTAAATGCTAGATACCTTACTATGTTAGACTATCTACTTTTTCCTAGTGTTTCCCCTTTCTTTTTTTATGTTTCCCGCTTTTTCCTAGCTTCCTAATTATTTTAGATTTCCCTCTTTCCCCTTTTTATTTAAACTCAAAAATGCATGTGCAGAAAATTACCCTTTTTCCCTTTTTCTTTTAATGAATAAATTTTTAATTAGCATAATATAGTAAAACAATTATTTTCCCTTTTTAAGTTTTATCCCAAAAGATTTTTATAAATCAATTTGATTGCTTACCCCCTTCTTGTCACAATATTAATGAAGATTATATATATATATATATATATATATATTAAATAAATAGATAAAATTCTACCACCAGTATAATTTATACCTAGACTTTATTTTCCTAGGCTGGGCGACATTTTATTAGGGGAAAAGTTTTAAATCTTCCTTAACACGTTAATCGTCCTAAAGCCATCTAGGTTTATCCAATTATTAAATAACAAACCAGCGTGCCCTTCAGGACACACTAGGTGCTCCAAGGGTGTCACTCGCCTCTTTCTGTTTCTCTTGTGCGACATGCCCTTCAGGACGCACTACGTGCTCCAAGGGTGCCACTCGCCTCTTTCTATTTTGATTACACGACGTGCCCTTCAAGATGCACCACGTGCTCCAAGGGTGCCACTTGCCTCTTGACTGACTTGGTAGACATAAAAAACCCATGGAGTCAATACTCTGCCAGGTGATCTTGTGGGAGACTAAGGGTCTCTAAGGAATAAGGGCCATGCCTTATTGCGCACCCCTTAGAATCATCGTGAGCGATTGTCGTAATTTTCCCTCACGGCATTGTGGGTCCTCTCGAACTAGGTAATCATTAACCTACAGTTTGATCCACGGCGGTAGTGCTAGTAGGCTAGTGCAGGGCTACAGTCCACACCTCTCCCTCAACATCTCTGGTAGTCTTGTGTGACCCCTCTACTCCACATGTGAGTCTGGTCGGCAAGCTATCATCAACCTGCATCATCAATGAATCATGTCAGAAATATATTCATAATCATATCATCTAATGAGATGCACTAATATCACATATAAAACAATAAAACCCCAATAGTTCACTCCCCAAATCAATCCAAAGTCCAAGGAGTTCCATCAATGCCTCTGCATCCTCGAGGTCCAAAATTCTACATACTTTGTAAAACTAAGTCAATAGTACTTGTCTATGTCAAGGAAACAAAACAACATGTCATCAACCCATAACGCCTCATAATCCAAATCAAATGTTTAATAGTATAATAATCTGGATCACTTGCGAGCAAGTGTCCTCAAAGAATAAGTTCGCTCAGTGTGCACAAGAGAGGGAGGTTACATACACCCCCTCTTGGTCTAAACTTTGTCCCGAAGTTTCACAGTATAAGTGCTGAAATAATGTGTATCACAGTATCATAAATCTATCTATCAAACAAAAATGGAAATTGTTGGCACATGTCATATGTGCCCTCCCAGATTGTCAAGTGTGGAATATAGTTATCCCATTGGACCTTGACTGATCTAGGTGGATATTGGTGGCCACCCACCTTTTCCAAGTGGCTCAAAATAGATTTCTAGCAATTTAGATAATTTACTATTTTAGCAATTTTTTTAATCCTGAACTTCCGGAGCCGTTTTGAGGCCCTAAACGATGTTTTTTGGGGTATGTTGTGGTCGCAAAAAATTTTGCAACTATTGTATTCCTCAGATATATCTTTCCAATGGGCTATCATACACCTAAAATGGAGATCGTATGCAAAAGTTACGACCCTAGGAAGTTGATGTACTAACTTACCCAAACGGGGCCCACATGACTTTTGGTGCTTCACCTCCTAGGGTTAGGTTTTTGGATGTTTAGGAAACTCTTGTTTATTGTAAAAAGGCCTTGAGAGACTCATTGCAATCATCTTCTTGCGAATTAGTGCAGTCGTCACATCTCTTCTCAGAGATAAGCCACCACCATTCCAGCAAGCTTGTTTTCGCTGCATTTTACAGTTTCCAGCTTATTTCTTTATTGAATAGAAAACTAGTTATCTCTATTATTTTGTGTTAAGCACCTGTTAATAATCTGTATTCATTTTGTTATGCTCATATAATCAGGATCAATGGTATCAGATCGGTCTGCTCCTTGTCATCTAAATGCATGTCCCCAACAAGGTCAGAGTACAAAGACTTGGGTCTCGAGCTTGTTTCTCTTGAGGACAAAATCTCTCGCACACCCAAGCGACCTCTCATGGCAGGAGAAAAGAAAGATGAAAGGACATGAGATCCTTTTAAACTGTTGATTAAGAAAGCCTTCACACAATAGAGGAACAAGATGATGGACAGTTTCGCGCAAATCCTTCGGCGGCTACCAGCAGGTGATGCATCTTCTTCTAACGAAGGCGTCGCCCCCTTCAAGGTACAAATAAACTTCGATATTCCTATATTTGAAGGTCAGATAGACACAAATGTTGTAGACAAGTGGTTGAATATACTAGAAGGGTATTTTTCTATCCATAACTTTTCGAATAGAGAAAATATTACTTTTGCACTCCTCAAAGCCACTCCCCATGTCAAAGATTGGTGGGAAACGTTCTGTGATCAAAAGGAAACAAAGGAACCCTCATTATTTTTAGTCATGGCCACCTCAGAATCCTTCAGGGATGCTATTAAGGAACAATACTACCATGTCGAAAGTTATGACGACCTGTATACCAAATTGACCACACTACAGCAAGAAAGAGACCAAGCAATGTCAGATTTCACAAATATCTTCCATACCTTGCGCACCAAGTTGGGTATCAAATATTCAGAGCGACATCTAGTGCTCAAGTATCGTGGTGCTCTGTATTGATACATATAGAACGAAATGGAATTTCTAGATATCTCATCCTTGGGCGTGGCCTACAGATATGCTGTCAAAATCGAGCAGAAGCTCAAACAAAAGACATAGCTATTTGGGCCTGGGAACCCCTCACAACAAAAGCTAGGAAAGGGCAGCCCCAACCCATAGAACAAAGGACAGAGAAAATATGGATAGTATTAGGACAACCATTCCAAGCCACAAGCAAAGAAGGACACCGGAAAGACAAAGAAAGACACTGGGAAGTGGTGTGACTTCCATAAGAGCCCTTGGCATAACACTGTTGAATGTCGCTCAAAGTAGTCACTAGTGGTTGAAGTGAAAGCCTCTGAATCAGATGCAAATTCTGACTCTAATACAGAACCAGAAAGGGGAAGATGGATCATTGAAGCGGAACCTAGTGCCACTATTGCTACCACCAAGCTCCAACCTAGTGAACCAGACGAGCTAGAAGAAGGAGAGTGCCTCTTCCATTCACAGATGTGGGTAAAAGGCACCCCGTTGCACTTCATCATTGATAGCGGTAGCCAGAAGAACCTCATCTCAGCAAAGTTCGTCAAGCGGTTGGACCTGCCAAAAACACCGCACCCACAACCCTATGCCATTGGATGGCTCCGCCAAGGAAGTGATCTCTGCGTCAGCCAACAGTGTCGACTGTCGTACGGCATCAAGCCCTTCAAAGATGAGGTATTGTGTGATGTTTCTCCTCTAGAAGTTTGTGATGTTCTTTTGTGCCAACCTTATTTATGGAAACATCATGTTGTATATAAGTCTAGGCCTCATAGTGTTATTATTACTTTGAACAGGAAATTGTACAGGATACCCGAGGCAGTCCCACCTAGTGGTATTTCCTTGATCTTTGTTAAGCAATAAAGGAAGATCATCTCTCAGACGGGGAAGTTTGTCTTCTTCATGATTTTCTCTCAGAATAAGAGAAAGATCACAGCCACATCTAGGGTCTCTGCGACCGACCTCTCCACACAGTAGAAGCAAGTAGATAAGGTCATGGAATAATACTTGTATATCTTCTCCTCACCTACAGGGGTACCTCTGCACTACCAGGTCAAGCACCCCATCAATCTGACCCCCAGCGCATCGCTGCCCAATGGGCCAGTCTATGTCTCTCTTTGTTAGAGAATGAGGAGATCAAGCGACAAATACAAGAACTTCTCCACAAGGGGCACATATGTCCCAGCTCATCACCTTATGGGAGCCCAATCATTCTAGTACAGAAGAAAGATGGAACCTGGCGACTCTGTATTGATTATTGGGCTCTGAATAAAATCACAGTCAAAAATCGATACCTGATTCCCTAAATCGACGACCTCCTTGATCAACTTACAGGGGCCAAATACTTCAGTAATATTGATCTGAAGTCTGGCTACCACCAGGTCTCGATAGAACAGACAAATGTATGAAAGACCGCCTTCAAGTCAAAGGAAGGCATTTTTGAATGGTTGGTCATGCCCTTTGGATTGACAAATGCTCTAGCCACTTTCATGAGGATGATGGACGATATCCTGCGACCATTCACCAATAATTTTGTAGTGGTATATTTGGATGGCATTCTAATTTACCGCAAGACTTGGGCCAAACACTTGCGGCATATTCAGCAGGTTATGCACACCCTACGGTAGCACAAGCTATACGCCAACTTGGAAAAATTCTCCTTCAGCATGGACAAGGTCCATTACTTGGGCTACATCATTGATCAACATGGCGTACATGTGGATCCAGTCAAGATCCAAGTCATCTGTGACTAGCCATCCCCAACTACACTCGCTGAGCTTCAAAGCTTCTTGGTCCTTACCAATTTCTACCGCAGGTTCATACTGGGATTCTCCCATAATGCATGGGCCCTCAGCCAAATAAACAGGGATGGTGGTAAGGTGAAATTTGCATGGAGTCAATCCCAACAACAAGTGTTCAATGATTTGAAGCAACGCTTGTGCTCAGCCCCAGTACTTTCACTACCAGACGTATAGCATCCCTTTGAGATCAAGACAGATGCTTCAGACTATGCTTTGGGCGTCATTCTCACTCAAAATGGCCACCCTGTGGCCTATCATAGTGAGACACTGTCAAATATTGTCTGTAAGTACCCTACTTACGACAAATAAATTTACTCTATTGTGCAAGCCTGTCGCCAGTGGAGACATTACATTCTTGGGAAGGAGACAGTCATCCACACTAATCATAAGCCACTACAGTTCATGCAGAGACAGGGAAAATTGCAAAATGACCACCATCAAAAGTGGTCCACATACTTGCAGCAATTCCACCTCAACATCAAGTATAAAATAGGAAAAACCAATCACGTCGTTGATTGCCTCAGCAGACCACCAGTCGCAGCACTCACCATGGTGCTAGACTCTTGTGGCCATGAGACCTTTGGATGGCCCCAACTCTATGAGACAGACCCTGACTTCGCCACCACCTACCAAATGTTGGGTGCAAACGGAGTTGTTGATAATTTCCATCTTCATGATGGATTGTTGTGTCGTCTGGGCCATATTTGTGTTCCATCAAGCGAGAGAGAGAAGTTGGTATGGGAATCCCACTACAGTCGTGTGACAGGACACTTCAGTGTCGAAAAGATAGTGGCAATGCTACAGAAACATTTCTACTGGCCGAAACTTTGACAGAAGGTCAACAAGTATATCAGGTCCTACACTGTCAGCGCTATTCTCAAACTGGCCACTAAGAAAGGGGCCCTGTACACCCCTCTTCCTACTCCTGACAAGCCATGGGAATCCATCTCAATAGACTACATGTCAGGCCTCCTGTCCACCAAGCGGGGAAATGACTGTGTTTTTGTGATTGTTGATCGCTTTTCTAAGATGGTGATTCTGGTTGTCTACAAGAAGAGCATCACAACAAAGGCCACTGCTAAGATCTTCTTTGAATGAGTCTGGGTACATTTTGGAATACCACAAACCATTGTTTCAAATCGAGATAGTCAATTTCTCAGCACACTCTGGTCGAGCCTCTGGTCATTTCTGGACACCAAGCTCAACAAATCCATGGCCTTCCACCCCCAGACAGATGGCCAAACCGAGGTTGTAAATCGAATGATTATGAATATCCTTCGCATGTATAATTCAAAGCACCCCTGCACGTGGGATGAGAGCCTTCCCTATGTCCAACATAGCTACAAACGAGCCCTACATAGCTCAACCGGCCACAGCTCCTTTCAGGTGGGGTTGGGATTCCAACCATTTGGTCCCATAGATGTTGCACTTCCCCTTGCGGTAACCTCGACTGACTCATCTCCTGCTCCAACTGAAGTTGATAAATCCTCTCGGTTCATTGAGTGGATCCAGCACATCCGCCAATAGGTTCAAGATATCCTATAGAAGTTCAATGACAAGTACAAACAACACCATTATCAACATCAGGTGCCACATAAGTTTCAGGTGGGCGACAAAGTTTAGTTGCACTTGCAGAAAGAACGCCTTACAAGACCCCATCAAAATATTCGCCCACTCCGTTATGGGTTGTACACTATCACCAAGGCCATGGTGGATGATTCTTTTGAGCTCAACATTCCTCCTTTCCTTGGCCTACACCTACACCTAATGTTCAACGTGGACCTCCTTCGGCCTTATTTCCCACCATTATTGGACACCTCAGACGTAGCAGAACAACTAACACCAACAGAGCTCAACTCCAACTGCATACAATAGACATCCAGTGATCATATTGTGGACACATAGATCAAGGGCAATCGACAACAAAGGATCCATCTTTATCGAGTCGTCAAAGCAGGGCAGCTCCTGCACCAAGGCAAGTGGCTCACCCAGGGCCAAATTCACCAAAAATTTCCTTATCTGATGGGGTAACTCAATGCAATGGAGACCATTGCTTCCTAATGAGGGAGGATTGATCTAAGTGGATATCGGTGGCCACCCACCTTTTCCAGCTAGCTCAAAACAACTTTCTAGCAATTTTGATAATTTACTATTTTTAGTAGTTTTTCGAGTCCTGAACTTCCAGAGTCGTTTTGAGGCCCTAAACGACGTTTTTTGGGGTATGTTGCAATCACAAAATTTCATGATTTTATGCAATTGGTGTAGTCCTCGGATATATCTTTCCAGTGGGATATCATATGCCTAAAACGGAGATCGTATGCAAAAGTTACGACCCCAGGAAGTTGATGTACTAACTTACCCAAATGGGGCCCACATGACTTTTGGTGCTTCATCTCCTAGGGTTAGGTTTTTAGATGTTTAGGAAACTCTTGTTTATTGTAAAAAGGACTTGAGAGCCTCATTGTAATCATATTCTTGCGAATGAGTGCAGCCATCACATCTCTTCTCAGAGATAAGCCACCACCATTCCAACAAGCTTGTTTCCGCTGCATTTTTGTTAAGAACTTGAATAGATCTAAAAAGATAATCACCACAAATAATAAATACACAATAGATCCACAAGCAATATATAAGAAACCACACTTTATTATTACCAAACCCTTGAGGTAGGGTAACACCATATATTAATCCTTATGGAAGGATAAAACTCCTCAAGCAATCCTTGCTTGTACAATCACAATATTCTTCACTATGTTTCATTACATTGCCTACAC